>CAWVRF010000819.1:0-29000 GCA_963932465.1 Maratus speciosus | reverse complement strand
TATCGACGAAAAAGCACCGGAGTGAAAACAGAAAAGCTGCAAGTCGGTTCTCAGATTCCAAAATCCATCGCACGGATCTCAGGCTCAGTCGTGAGTTTCCAATTTGCGTTTTACTGCTTCATCCACTTTCAAAAGCATTTTTGGATTAATATTTTACAATTTCTTTTATAAATTTTCTGGTATCAACATTTCATCTTACAGTATTCAAAATGAATATCAGATGTCAGAGTGTGCTATTTTAAACTTACGAAATTTCTTCCATTCATCTGATCAGGCTTATTATTTAATGACTTTGTATTATATAATTGATGACTAGTTTTATATTCTGTATTATATTTATATTCTTATATTCTATGACTATTTTATATTCTGTTCACACCACTATTGTTGAAAAATGCATTTTGTAGTATATTTCTTTTGAAAATTTCGTCAATGCGTATGTAAAATATTTTTGGTTTGAGAAAGTGGCGTGAGGTAGAATTGAAAAATAGTCGCTGTAGCAGCCTTGTAGTAATACGAACTCATTCTCCAATTTATTCATTGATATAACCCATCATATTCAATATTGCCGCATCTGGCGGATTTTTTTATTTTGAAATGTTGAATTCGCCCCAAAAAATTTTGAAAAGCAAATTTGTTTTAATTTATTTATGGAGACATTTATTAAGTTATAATGCAAAATGAACTATTAAAACTTACTGTTAAGAATTCGGAAAGCCCAAATACAAATCAGACAGATCCGCAACACCGTCATATTTCATATTGATTTTTCCCCTTTTTTTATCTACTGATTGAAACAAATTAATCTACTGATGCAAAAACGGTCTAATATATTGAATTTATACAGGGTGTTTCACAAAGGATCCCTAATTTTCAAAATCAATAAGTCGGAAATGGTGATAGATAGAAAATGAAACAAGTGGTACATTTATTAAACAATTCGTAAGAATCTTGTAAATAAATCTCAAAATTTAGTTACAAATAGCGCCAAAAGATGACGATGCGATAAATAGGCTGCATCACATTTAAAAATATTCAAAATGTGCACATTTTACACAACAGACATATCGCAAACGCAGAATGAAATTGTCAGTATGTCTATGTAGTGTGTCACCGGAAATCTACACAAAAACTTGACAATTAGCCTCTTCGAGCTTGCCAAGTTTTAATACTCTCGCTGCGTAATTGTTTTATTAAAATAGCTTCAAAATAATTAAATAACTTATTTTGCCACCGGTTTTTCTAAACAAAAATTTTGGTCTAATTTAATCAGGAAAATACTCCGATTAAATATGTCAAAATTTACAATAAATAAATAAATAAATAAATAAATGGTGGGAATATTCAAGGAGGATTATTAAACGGAAAAATGCATGCCCGAGAAAATCTCGGGTTGCGCAGCGAGAGGGTTAAAGGATTGTTCCGGTAAACAATGTCCTTTAGATTCAAAAAGTAATCGCAGGGAGTGAGGTCGGGTGAATACAAAGGCAACTCCATGCCTTTTCCCTTCGCTGTCGAATAGTTCAACGCAATAACTCTTTCGTCGAAGTATTCGTCATGAAAGTCAAAAACGTCTCGTGTACGATGCGGATGACCCCCATCTTGTATGAACCACGCCGTGTCTGGTCGATCTTCAAACGCTTATTGAGTGGTGACAGATTGTTTCAAAAGCGCAATATACCGCTCAATCGTCACCGTTTCTCGCAAGAAAAAGGACCCAATAATGCCTTTGCGAATGATTGCAGCCCAAATTGTTAGTTTTTGGCTATAGAGTAGTCGTGCGTAAGTCAAATGTGGGTTTTTTGTACCCCAAAATCGCTGATGGTGTCTGTTAACGACACCATCCAGATAAAAATGGGCCTAATCCGTAAACCATATCGTAACCAGAACAATCAATCTTGTCGAGCACTCGTTAGCGAAATCCTCTCGTTGTCATTCATCTCGAACTGGTATGGCGTTCCGGCATTGAATCTTGTAAGGAAACATGTGTAATGTTTTCCGCAGGATTCTGTACGTGATGGATGGCTTGTTATCCGTATTCAGCTGCAAGCCTGCGGACAATATTCGAATTGCGCTCAATAACTGCAGCAAGTGTCGTTGGATTTTTAGGAGTAACGACGGAGTGGGTCCGACCCACATTTCCGACTAACGCATCAGCCACGTTGCCTGCCTGTTGAATTTTTTTGAAAAAATCATGAATTGTTCTCCCATCTGGGATTTTGCGACTTGAAATCGCGTTTGACAAATTCTCCTTGTGTCAGTATGGCTCTGATTTAATCGGTTGTACTCCAAAACAATAAACACACGTTCTTCCACGTTATACATCACTTTCGGAATTATTTTCACTATACCGGTCAGATTGCAATGGTGAAATCTTCAACGACTAGTCGTTCTATACTTCTCAACTCTCTTTCGAATGATTCTTAACCATCTCAGTGCCATCTATCGGCTCTATTTTTAACTTAATTTTGAAATTAATGTATAAGATTCTTACGATTTTTTTAATGAACATATTACTGGTTTCATGTTTCTGTCTATCATCGTTTCGAAGTTATTGATTTTTAAAGTTAGAGTTCCTTTGTGAAACACCCTGTATATTATACCTATACATAAAATTCTTAATATATGTTATTTCACAGTGCATATTAATTACGTCCTGCAATACTAAGAATTTTCAAACTTCGTCGAAAATTAAATTTATCAGTCGATTTTAATATTCAATAATCATAAAAATCTTTCTTCTCCACATATCTCCATGTGATTTCTTAATTATCTTCTTGAATGTCTGGCATTCTTTTAATATTAAGAGAGCCCTATGTTAATCTGAAATATTTTGCCTGGAATCCTTTAAAAATGAAGTGGGAAAGGATTAATTAGATTCGAAATGGTATTAGATAAAGCTTATAAGCTGTGCTTGAGAAATTATAATAGCTTAAAATTAATTTTTTTTTAAATCTAATCAGTAATATGCATTGTATTTTAAGTGTAGAGACGTTTCAATTAAACATTAAAATGTAACGTTCTTTTATACTTTAATTTTTAAATCCGATTTAACATTTAACCTTTTCCGGCGCAGACAAATTCATAGCTGCCACCTTGTACGGATTTTTCAAACCACTAAAATTTTATAGTGAATTTTAGCTAATTGAATCACCGAATTTCAAGGAAATTTAACGTTTAAAAAATTCAAAATTGTCTATTAAATTTTAGTGGTAAGAAAAATCCGTACAAGTTGGCAGCTATGCAAATTCTATTCGCAAAATGAGAAAATATTGACTGACACCGGAAATTGCAAACGATTTCTTTTAGAAAAAAAAAAATCCTTAAATTAAGCTTTCACTGTAAAATCAAAATTTTGTTAAATATTCTTGGTGCCATTTGCAAGGTTGGAATTAAAATTAGGTGTGTCCAGACTGGACACACTGCGCCGGAAAGGGTTAAAAGTAGAAATAGTCATACTCAGGGTCCGACAAACCCCAGGCGCCAGGTCGCCCGGGCGACTAAAAAATTCTTGTTGGCGACTAACTTTTTTTACCTACTTATTATTTTTTTTTTCCTTTAACCAAAAAAATTCCATGTGCGAAAATATTTATTTTTAATAGGGCGATTATTTGCAGTGGAGGGAAATACACCATACCGGCGCAACAACTCTTCCTAAATTTTCAAAAATCAGAGTTTTTGCTATGCAAATCTAAAGTGCATGTTGAAAGAGCACTGCTTAGATTAGAAAACCTTAAAAATAACTCAGCAGAAAATAAAATAAAAATAAATGTTTCATTAGGTGGAATGTACCAAAATGTGCAGCTGTCAGATATATTTCACAAAAATGACAAATGGACAAAAGGTATTTCAAATCAAAATCTAAAAAGCATTGTTAATTTATTTATATAATTACTTGTTGGGAATTAAAGGTAGGGATATTAATTTGTCTACTGTTTTAATGATTAATTTCATATTTGTTTCTATTTAAATTTTTACGATGCAAAAGTGGTGTTATCTTAAAGATTTGTACAGTTTGATTTTTTTATGGAATAGTTAACTTGTTCACTGCAAAATGACACATAGATAACTCAAAAATTTGACTGAATGCGTTAATGTCAGAGAAATGATACTTCAAGCTGGCTCCTAAGAATTTTTCCTGGCGCCTAAGAATTTTCAACTTTTATCAGTCCCTGGTCATACCTATAAAATATTCCTATACAATTCCATCGTTATTTTCCTGAAATGACCAGCATTCAATTAAAATTATGATAACTTCGTATTAATCTCTAATGTGTCAGTTGAACTTCTTATTAGCTGTCATTTATAAGGGTAATCATCGAATCATAAAAGGGCTGAATCGAACTGGTACTATGTAAAAAAGATAAAGTATTCCTATTGATGTTGTAAAATCTTAAAAATTCAGAAATATGTTTTATTTATATTTTTTTTCGTTTACTCAATAGTATGTATAACGTTTTATTTATTTACTTACTTGCAATTGTCATGAAATATGTCTAACATTTCCTCCTGTGACTTTAAATAACGTTCATGTATTTTCATTTATATTTCGTATAATATCATATTAAAATTTATATATACCTTTTTTAATACCATTACTTACTTATTATATACGATAAAAGAAATGAATCTCCAAAAGTTTTTGAAAAAATAACTTTATTATTATTATTTTTTGATACACTCCAGCAATAAATAATCACGAAAACAGATTCTGCACCAACTACTTTCACATGATCTCTTAATTATATTCCTGAAATAGCGTGGATTCTTTTAACAGCTACAGGAACTTGTGTTATACTATAATACTTTTTCACATTCATTATATTTAATTATTATACAGAAGTTTCAAAAAAAATCTTTGAAAATATCAACAACGTTAATCATGAACATTAAAATTATCCACTTCATCTCAATTAACTCTTATATTAAATAATTACAAGCACCTTTTACAAAAATATTTTACTTAAATTGTTTAACTGTCCACATGAAATAGGTGTAATTCTTTGACTATAAAGGTAGGCTTGTGTTAATTGTTAATCTGTATTGGTGCATGTCCCTGGTAAACGTTGCATGAAAGGGTTAAAAATGTCAAAGTGGTATAAAGTAGAAAATATGACTTATTATCTGCACTTTAAAAATACGACTATCGGGAAACTGTTATTTAATCATTTTTATAAAAGATAATTGTCTGAGCGAAGCGAAGGCTAATACTCAGCGAAATATTACTGTCCGGACACATTACTACTAAGATGGATATTAACGCCATGTCCTACTAAAAAAAAGCCTAATAAAAACCTTTCGTCAAGCATAACTCAAAAAATATTTGTCAGATTTCGTTTCTGATTACACCAGAAGGTGCCTATGAGGGTCGCCTAGTGAATGCACCTACTATGAAAAATAAGTTCCAAACCGTTTAAAAATTATATAGAAAAAAACTGATAAAAAAGCACAATTTATCTGCATACGTCACAGAAATTTGGTGTGCGTCACTTTCACCGGTTGATGTTTTCGTAGGCAACTTGGTTTGAACACATGGAGCAAAAAAAAAAAAAAAAAAAAAAAAAAAATACGCACGCATTAATATTGAATAGATCAGTTTCAACCACGTGATCACAAACCTTGCAACAACCCGTGGCAACCAGTTTTGGTGGGCAAACAAATAATAATACAGTACTCCGTACCACGGTGACCGTTTTTAGCCTGTTGTATAAAATCTGGCCTGTTGTATGACATACAATTGTGGATTATTAAAACAAAAGATATGAGTGTTTATTGCTCCAGGAGGTTATTTTTCTCTGGATGTCTGTCTGTCTATCATACAGCATGCAATTTTCTTGTAAAGGATGATATTATTATGCAGTAAAACCTCCATAACGGACACACCCGATTAGTGGACACCTCTATTTAGTGGGCATTTTTTCGATTACCAACCCTTAAATAACTGTACATTTTTTACTCTCAGTAGTGGACACCTCCAAATAGAGGACAAATTCTGCCCTCCCGAGGTGTTTGCTATTCAGAGGTTTTACTGATAAAACCTCCATAGCGGACACACCCGATTAGAGGATACCTCTATTTAGCGGACATTTTTTCATTTACCAATTCTTAAATAACTGTACATGTTTTACTCTCAGTAGCGGTCACCTCTAAATAGAGGACAAATTCTGCATTCTCGGGGTGCCCGCTATTCAGAGGTTTTACTGTATATAATATTGTTAGTTATTTTACAGGGCCACACAAAAGAATAAGAATATATCAAAAGAATATAAACTAAATTCGGGATTGGTAGTGTAATGGTAATGTAATTTTAAGATGTTGTTACAGTCATCCGCAGCATGTTTTTAGAGTTTCGTTCATCTAACGAAACCCTACCTGTCTCACTCCTTTTCTGTCTGTCTGTCCGTCTGTCACAGAGCCCGTACTCAGAAACTATATATGTCGGAGACTTGAAAATTTGCATACTTATAGCTGAACACCACACATCAAACGGCAAATAATAAAATTTTGAAAAAGTCTAATATTTAACCCTCTGGGCTCTAACTTGTGTATTTTAAGCAATTTTTCTAACTCAGCCCCGAATTTAATTAAGTTGGAGACATGAAATTTTGCATACTTATAGCTGAACATCTCACATCAAACGACAAATAATAAAATTTTGAAAAAGGTTTAATATTTAACCCTCTGGGCTCTAACTTGTGTATTTAAAGCAATTTTTCTAACTCAGCCCCTAATTAAGTTGGAGACATGAAAGTTTGCATACTTATAGCTGAACACTTGCGATAACACGATAAATCATAAAATTTTGAAAAAGTCATATTTAACCCTTCGGTCTCTAACTTCTGTATTTTAAGCAATTTTTCTAACTCAGCCCCTAATTAAGTTGAAGACATGACATTTTGCATACTTATAGCTGAACACCTCACATCAAACGACAAATAATAAAATTTTGAAAAAGTCTAATATTTAACCCTCTGGGCTTTAACTTATGTATTTTAAACAATTTTTCTAACTCAGCCCCTAATTAAGTTGGAGATATGAAATTTTGCATACTTATAGCTGAAATCCTCACATCAAACGACAAATAATAAAATTTTGAAAAAGGTCTAATATTTAACCCTCTGGGCTCTAACTTATGTATTTTAAACAACATTTCTAGCTCAGCCCCTAATTAAGTTGGAGACATGAAATTTTGCATACTTATAGCTGAACACCTCACATCAAACGACAAATAATAAAATTTTGAAAAAGTCTATTATTTAACCTCTAATATTTTGTCTCGCGCAATTTTAAATTTAAACTGTTTTGAAATATTATTTATTGTTCATTTTGCATAATAAGTGTAATGTGACGTAATTTCTTATATTTAAGACTTCTAACGCATGTTAATGAATTTATTTTACAATATCCTTTCTCTTTTAAAATTCACATGTAAATATAGTTTTTATGGTGCAATTTCCAATAAGTGCCTGCTTTTTACACCTAATTATTTAATTCTAATTTGAAGGTTTTTTTCTGTTTATAATAGTAACGTGTAAATATTTTTTTAATTTGAAGCAAACATTATAGTTTGCTCTGTTTATACAGTTGGCAACAATTTAAATTAATACCATTTTCTAAAATATGTAAAACATATCTGTCGAAATGCTGAATATTTGAATTTAAAATAGAAATAAACCAAAAAAAAAATGAGTCAAATTAAAAATATAATGGAATCTGCACACCGAGATCTTCTGTTGAATAAAAGGATCTAAAAATGATTAAATTCCCATGTATAGTTTTTGCTCCTATAAAACTTTTTTAATGGAACGATTTTGTCCAACTTTAGCATTAAATATTTCTTAAAATAATTGTTCGATTTGAAAACTGTATGCATCAGCGTGTTGATCAAACATTTTGCTATAATACCACCGATTTTCATATTTTTGTATGCAATAGTTTTCTTAATATTAACGAAGAAAGACCTCTGGTCACAATAAATGCAAAACCGGCGGCGGCGGTGACAGCGTCAGTTACTTTTTTTGGAATAGAGAGATATATAAAAATGAAAACTTGTCTATCTATCTGTTTGTTATTCTATAAAAATCCACAATTTGGAAGCCAAAATTATGAAAAGATATGTACATGGGTATTAAAACATGACCGAGGCAACTAAAGTAATCAGGAATCGAAATAATTTATAGTTAATTTTTAATTAATAAAAAAACCACCAATTTAACAGCAATTTCTTATCAAATTTAAACATTTTTCGTTATAGCAGTTGCCAACAATTAAAAAACACAATAAAATTATTACTACAACAATTAATTTTCTACTGCAAGATTTCCACGTGAAAAATGAAAATGAAATAAATAGTTTGACGAATTTTTAAAAAAGGTAAATATTACGTCATAACTTTTCTATTGCAAGATATTCACGTGAAAAATGAAAATGAAATAAATCGTTTGACGAATTTAAATGAAAGTGAATTCAACTTCATAACTTTTCTATTTCAAGGTTTCCACGTGAAAGAGGAAAATATTACGTCATATTGGAAATATAAAGGACCTGGCGAATATAGTATAACGTCATATGAGTGTGAAAAATGTATTGAAGCATGATAAAAACCCGATTAAGGAAATATTGGCCTATTTTAACATTATTGCTCCAATTATAAATTGAAATAATTTCATTTATAGCTGTATTCTTTTGCGTCTGTTATATACATTTATACATTTTTATATAGCGTTTTCATATGATCCATTCATACAACATTTCGACTGCTTTTTTTAATGTTTGTTTTGTGTTGTATGTTAAATTTTGAAATTGAATTTTCAGAACAAACATCCTTCAAATTCTGGGCAACGCCGGCACTTTAGTTTGCAACAGATAAATGGTTTTTGTATCTGTACGTCTAATGCTAATATTATAAAGCGTTATAATATTATACAGTATATAATATTATTAAGGCTTGTACGTTTGTTAGGTGTTATCTCTGAAACTACATAGCCAACTTAAAAAAATGTTGGTGGCCATCTCTGCTCCGAAAAAAGACTATTTTATGTCAGTGCAAGGACCTACATCGCTGCAGGAACAAAAAAGGTCTAAAATTGCGATTTCTGTGATATTGATTGGGTTAGAAACTTTAAAATTGGTACGGTAGTTACTTTTAAGATGTAAATACTCGTAATGAACGCTCTCTAAAAGGTTCAATTTGACGGATAAACGTAAAAATTTCTAGAAAGGTTCTAAACTATGATTTATTTGGAATACTGAAATTTTTGGGATACTGTTGGGGTTAGAAACTAGAACTTTGGCATGATAGTAATTAATAAGATGTAAATGCTTGCTGTAGAACGAATTCTAAAAAATAGAAAGACTAAACAAAGCGGAAAAAGATCTAAAGATGGTCTAAGAAACGAAGTACATGGAATTGTTAGGAATATAAACATGAAAATTGACATGGCTGTATTTATCATGACGTAAATTCTCGCAATAGAACAATTTCTAAAAATGTCGCTATATAAAACAGTGCAAAAACAAAAAAATTTCAAAAAATTTCTATTTCTGTATTACTGCTGAGCCCAAAATCTTGAAATTTTGCTTCGGGTTAGTTTTAAAATATACAATTGTTTCTATGAATGGTTTCTAAAATATTTAAAATTTAAAAAGATGAAATTAACGGAAAGCAATCTCAATTACCATTAATTTGGAATTATTAGGTACAGCAACTTTAAATATTTCATAATGCTGCACTTCCTCCGCAAAACATGCGATTTAAATGCAACAAAACTGATAGATACCCACCTATCATTAAATAAATTGTGTAAATATTGAATAAAGACCTGTATGAAACAGTGAGTAGGTTGCCCGAAAGTACTTGTTAAAGTGTTCCTTCTCTAGGCTTTTCTCTCTCTCGCCAAGGCCACTAACAGAGGGAAGTGCCGTTTTAAATGTGATATGAATTTTTTATCCGATTCATTTTTCTAGACATTTTATCATAAGGTCATATTCTCAATTATCATTAGCAGCTTTTTTATATATTAACGTATTCTGCTGAAATTTTATAATCGGGTTCATATTGGCGTATGTTAGCTTGCATGATTTCCTGAATAAATATGTATGGATTTGTAAATTACTTCAAATGACACTTTGACAGCTCAAAAGTTATACAGGCGATATATTCAGATCTTGTGACATACTTTATGTTGTAATCATTGCCGATTTCTTTTATTTAATGCATGCTAAATAAAGCTCAACTTGTGCAGAATAAGTTTGAAATCAAAACAATACAGCGTATGTAGTGACCAGCACACACTCATCATTTAAATCCGATCGAGCATATCTAAAACACACTCTAACGAAGCATTGCATGCCACTGTTGATGTATTCGGTACTTTGATACTATATTAGATTTTGAGGAGAGAATTCCTTAAATGTTATCGACAACCTCATTGCATCCGTGGAAAACAGATATTGTATAATATTAACTATTCCGGGGGAGCACACACCATATGAAGTATAGTCCATTCTTTTTAAACATCAAATATTTGTCATTTAAAGTTACTCAAATTGGTGCGGAGCGTCTGATTATGCTCTTGACATCATTTAATACAGTTAAAATTCCGATATAAGTAATTTAGTGTTTCATTTTCTATTTTACTTTTAATATATTGCGTACTTTCAATTTTATATCCATGCATGGCTATCTTGAATGGTTTGATTTCCCATTTTTTTAAACAGTGTATACGAATTTATATATAAGATTTTGTAATTCTACGGTTCGTTTATTTTCATCATTTCAGTTTCTCGCAGTATATGGACAATTAAAAATAACATCTCATTTTCTTTGCTTCCACATGTTATTGTTGAATCTATGTTCTCAGTAATATCGCTCAGACTAATCCCTCTGAGGGAAGTCCTAGTTTTAAGTATTCAAATATTTTTACATTTAATGTTAAATTACTGTTTTGTACTTTATTTACATTTTCTAATTTACCATATTAAATCTTTAGCATGGTTATATTGCTTTACCCCTTAATTCTCGCTCCCGTCATATTCACGGGGTGTGTCTTTAACTCAGATTATCCGATTCCCACCAGTTTTATAAAACAGTGTAATTAGCTTTATTTTAGTATCGTTTTACCTGTTATTAAATACGATGAATATTTCTTTTTCATAAAAGTGGTGCCGATAAGCAACTTGAACTATTCAACCGTAATTTAATTCGAGCGTTAAGGGGTTAAAGAACAACAATCAAGAAAAATTGAATTAAATTAACTTCCATTTTTAAATGTTTCAATAATAATAATAAATTTCAAAAAAGTGGTGCCAATAAACAATTTGAATTTTTAAACCGCAATTTAATTCGAGCGTTAAGGGGTTAACATACAAGTACTAATATCACAGAGTTGTAATTTTTTTGCAATAAAATAAAGTTACATTTCTTGTAGATACTTGTGTTAATACGTGAAAAATGTAAATACCTCAAAGCTAGGGCAATATTTCAGACCAATATTTTAAATATCGGAAAAGGTACAATAAAGATATACACAATATTAGCACATAATAATAGTGATGATAGAGATTTGTTTTACTAATAACATACGTGCACTTATTTTAATCTTTTACTCTAAACATATTTTTTTGCGAATATGAATATTTATGAACATTTTCTTATTTTCATACAAATTCCATTGCGAAATTCGTACACGCTTATTTACCCATTTCTTTAACTCCTTCTTCGAGAAATCATTTCCCACGTTTTAAAATATTACTATCAACGAAAATTACCTGTTTCCCTTTAATTTTCAAAAACTTAAGTTCACTTAATTTAACGAATGTGTTTCCTTCCTTGAGGCTTTTTCACTAAATCATTCAAGTTAGAGACTAGCTTTTGTTAAAATTTAAACGCTAAATAGAATTTCCCTCAAGTGTACACAATGATGATTACGCGTGTAACAATATTTTGCGTGCAAAGAATTACAGAAATACTATAGTTATTAAGCCCTTCGGGACGGTAGCCTTTTACGAAATTTTTAATCTTTTGTCACCATTTTTTAAAAACATAAATTTGTGTCTTCCTGAATCGAGAAAATGCGCTGATTAAATAAGGCAAACTTTACAGTAAAATTTTAGTGGTGAGGAAAAACAAGTATTCTGAGCGGTTCATGCGGCACGTATACGTGTCGCTCGTCCCCAAGTGGTTAAACAAGCATTAAATAACATTTATTGTGAAATTTGCCGTGACACTTTTTGTTAATATCTTTTTCGGATCTGTCGGGGCTTTGTACTCTTTGTTATGTAATAGATTTAATAAAACAATAGAAGGTTTTCTAAGCTGTAAATGGCTTAGAACTAATGTAGTCTTGGGATTTATTTTTATCTGGCATCGTACTCAACGTCGCTAAATGGGAGCATTATATTTTGTAGTGTGCCGTTTGAACAGTTTACGATGAAGCAGTCGTGATAAATTATACTAAGATATATTGTGCTGCATGTTTAGATGCTTGCATGATCTTAGTGTTTGTTTATGCTTTAGTGGTCCTTACTGATTAAAAACAATTACTAGGGGATACATTTTAATAAAAAGCCTATAAAAAAAAATTCTCAGAAAATTTGAAGAACAATTATGGGAAATTTATAGGTTTATGTCCTTTATTTTTTAATATATAAAAATTTAATTAAAAAATATTTATAACTTCCCACATCGTAGAAATTACTTACACACATTTTTATATTCAATACTGCGTTTAATTCTATTTGGATTATTTTTACGTAATGCATATAGTTTTACATACATAATGTATTTTCTATAATGAATTAATTTTCTATCATTAATTTTTCTAAAGATTGTTAAAAAATTGATAAAAATTATGGAATGATAACTAATAAATATTTAATATACGTATTCACATCTAATATATAAAAATGAAAATTTGTCTGTCTGTAATTCTATACAAATCCACAGTTTATAAGTTAGAATTGTGAAATGTTACGTACATGTGTATTAAAACAAGCCCCAAGCAACTAAAATAATCCGGAATAGAAATAATTGATAGTTAATTTTTAATTAATAAAAAAACACCCATTTAACAGCATTTTCCTATCAAATTTAAACATTTTTTGATATTGCAGTTGCCAACTACTAAAACTGAAAAATAAAATTCTTACCACGACAATTATTTTTCGATTGCAAGATTTCCACGTGAAAAAATGAAATAAATGGTTTGAAGAATTTAAAAAAAGGGGGAATATTACATCATAACTTTTCAGCTGCAAGATTTCCACTTGAACAATGAAAATAAAATAAATAGTTAAATGAATTAAAAGCAAAAGTGAATGTTACGTCATATATTTTATGTTTTAATTTCCATGTGAAAAAAGGTAATTATTTAATTAATTTGACGAATTTAAAAAATGGAATATTACGTCATATTTGAAATATAAAGGACGCGGTGAATAATAACGTCATATAAATGTGAAAAAATGTATTGAAGCATTATAAAAACTCGATTATGGAAATATTGGCGTATTCCAATGATGAATGAAAATAAGCTCATTTATAGCTGTATTACTTTGCGTCTGTTATATAAATGCACATATTTTTCAATTCCTACTATTAGCTCACACTCTCCCTATATTTATTTATATATTTATATATTTATCTTGTACAAATTTTCAATCGTTAATAAAATACTCATTATTCATCCTATCAGGTTGAAATAAATTTTTTTAAACTTGTACTGGATGACAATTGATGTTAATAAAGTTTTTTTCAAATATTAATTAATTAATTAAATTTTAATTAATTAATTTTAGTTTTGCATGGGAAACAAAATGGCCGTCATTGGTTATTGAATTTCAATGAAAGTATTTTCAATAAGGGTTACCATAGGGGGGAAGCTGTTCTGTCGCCAAATACCGCCAAATTTGGCGGCCAAAATGAGTCGCCATAAGTGACGCCAACTTGGCGATATCTGAAATATTTCGCCAAATTCCCATAGAGTTCCATTTTAAACCTTCTTGCTTATAGAAAATCAACAAATTGGGATATTTTAATGCAACAAATACTCATATTAGCTTGATTATATTAAATTTTTCTTTGATGGCCTAAGTAGGAATTGACTTTAAAAATAAAATTTTTATATTACATGTTATATTGGGTTTTCATTTTATTCATGTGTACGACTGTCATGTCTTCGACAGTTTTTTTTTTATTATTTGTTTACTTTTTGTTGTTGTTGTATGTTAAATTGTGAAATTGGTTTTTCAAAACAAACACTTTTAAAATTTCGGGAAATGCCGGCACTTTAGCTAGTTCATTATACGCGGAGACTGATTAAATGTATCATAACAAGTGAGGTAAACAAGAAAGTATTTATATTAATTTTTTTTTTTTTTTTTTTTTGGCGTATAAAGACAATTTACACTACCAGGGCAGAAGCAAGATAGACAAAATATTTCATTATGAATCAATTTTGTATAGTTTATTTAAATTACTTTTGCTTTAACTATAACGGTAAATTCAGCCATTATAATCTACATAAGTGAAAACTTTTCATAAGTATTTAACATAAATCCTTTACAAGAAACATTTTTGAGGATTTGAATATCATACAATTGTTTAAAGAACTTAAATTTGTGATTGTATGAATTTATGTTAGTGATGATTAAATTGATATTTTAAGGGTATTTGCGATTTTAGATCTATTTTTGTGAAACTAAATTACTAGTCCCGTAAAGGATCAATTTCAGAAAATTTCTTTTTTCTGCCATCTATGATGTCCTTTTGTTTGTGAAAAATCAATGAATTCTGGTCTTATCTAACATTATTTTAGCTTCGGGTCTGAACAGGTCCTTAGATTTCCTTAGTAAATAATAACTGTTTTTATGGAATTCATTTTAATATCGAATTTTCGAACAATTTACGGTGAAATAGTTAGGGAAAAGTATGCAATGATATTTTGTGATGCATGTTTAGATGTGTACATGATCTTAGTGTTTGTTTATGGCTTAACTGTCCTTACTAAATAAAAACGATTACTATGAGATTAATTAAAAAGTTAGTCTAAATAGAATTTCTCAGAAAATATGAAAAACAATGATGGGTTTCTATTTTTATAGGTTTATCTTCTTTATTTTCTAATATTCAAAATTCAAATTTCATAATTTTATTTCTTAGTATTTGGTAGAAGTTACTTATTTACTGGATCTGATTACCAACGGGGCACACTTACACCAATAAATTTTAAAAGAAATGTTTGCATTATCTAACCGTCGTATACATGTAAAATTTCTGCCATTAATAAGGCAAAATTTTCTGTTTCTTTTTACTGGTGGGAATGTGCCCCGTTGGTAATCAGGTGCTGCTTACATACAGTTTTACATTCAAAACTTTGTGTATTTTTCTTTGTATTAATTTTAGGTAATGCACATATTTTTATATACCTAACATATTTTCGATAATTATTTTTTTTTAAGTTTGGTAAATGATTTCTTAAAATTATTGAATGCCTAATTAATTAAAATTTAATACATTCTCATTCATTGTAATCAGAAACCTATTAAATGTATCATGAAATGTGAGGTAAACAGATAGTGTTTCGAAAATATTTACCTTTCTTTCTTTCAGGGTTTAAAGCCATTTACCACTACCAGAGCAGAAGCCACCTGTTAACTTAGAAATCATTCTGCTCAAATATTCTGATAGCAGTCAATCGTTTTAAGGTTTAGCAAACGAATTACTTTGCCCTTCAAAAGGTTAAGTAATTATTTCAATAATTACTTAACCCTTAGTAATTAAGTCAATATCTAGCTTAAATCGAAAATCTTTTGTTCAAATGTTTGATATTCTGTTTTGATTTAAATATTTCGATTTTCTTCCTTTCTGATGTACATTTAAGAAAAACCCGTATATATGAAAACCCACGTATCTCATTTTTTCATCCCTCCCGAGAGATTTGAAAGAGACCAGATTGTCTGAAGCACTCTTCCGTATCTCAGTGTTTTCTGATACTCCTTTCTTATGTTATTGATTATTAACATAGCATAGAGCTTAATGAAAGGCTTTCTACCTAGTAAATGGCTTCGAAAAAATGTCGCTCTGTGTTTTATTTTTATCTGGAATTAATTTCCTTATAGATATATGGAATGAAATGTGAAGATAATATCTTGTAACGCCCCATTATAGCAATTTACGATAATTTCATTACGAGAATTTATAGCAAGACGATGGTCTGAATTTTCTGTTAATAACTTAGCTGCTCTTATTGAATATACTAGGGGATCGTACCCGGGCTTCCCGGGTTAAAGTATATAGTTGAAAACATTTTTTTTAATTGAAAACTAATAATTTTTTCATTTGTAATATTTTTTAGATCGCCCACTTACATTAAAAAAGCATTTTTCATATGGAAAATACGAATTATACAATCAAATAAATATTTGAAATTTATCAAAAGCGATATTTCCTTATTAGCCGCATGCTAAGAGTTATTTGACCAAGATTTTGCTGCTTACGGCATCCTTTTATATTCTGATAATTTCAGAACTTATACATTTCTGTTAAATTTGTGTTTTATTTATATTATTTTATTTATTTAATCATAGGGAAGTTTTTTTAATGGATATTAGCCGTAAGAAAATGATGAACTGTTTATTTTATTTTAAGGGCAAACGGATTAATCTTTCATAATCGAGCTCCGCGCGATATAGATAAATAAAACAAAATATTTCACGCTTTAAAATGGTTTTTAAAATCATAGACAATCTGTAAACTGAGATGAACTTTGCAAACAAATTCCGTTTGAAAAACAAATCCTATTTGGTTATCTAAAAATTTAAATTTTACGATTACAAATATGTTAGTTTTATGTTTTTTCAATATTATTCTTTTATTTGTTTATAAAAGATGTATTAATTTCGTTAATTTGTCTTTCACAAATATGTTAGATTGGTGTTTTTTTAATATTATTCTTTTATTTGTTTAAAAAAGAAGTATTAATTTCGTTATGCAAAAATAGAAACAAATGCTGAAAAAGGTTTGTTGCTTTATGTGCAAAATGTTTATTATTATTATGTAATGAAACCGGCAAGTGATAAGATAAACTTAAAAAAAAAATCATCCTCAAAAATTATTTTAGAAAATATAATACATCAGTCAGTTAAGTTACAATTTTTAAACAAATTGCATTGAAAGTAAAATGCGACAAAAACTGAAAATGTACGATGGTCAGAAGATTAAAAAAATGCAGTAACGAAAATTCCAAGACCAAAATTTGATCGTGAAGTGTTGCCATTCGCAAAATGACATCAGCGCGACGCACAGATACGCTTGTTCTTTATAATATAAATACTTAATCAGTAAAATATAATAAAGATCAGTTATTAGGATGTGGTTATCGATTGAGACTCTTATGCTTGGTATTCCGGAATGAAAAACAGCAATTTTCACCTTCTCAGAATTTGCATACACACTTCTCATATCCATATTCATCATTTTTTTAAATTGTATTTTGTTTGATCATTTAAAAATTATTTTAACGCAAAACTTGAAGTCACGATTGTCAGCAACATCTTTTATGTGAACAGATGCACTCTTTGCTTGAGATTCTAATCTCAATTCCGGAGAGTAAAAATTTCCCTAATTTATGTTTTTTAGACGCATTTGTGTTTAAATGTTTAGTTTTATCTCAGAAAATGATTCTTTTCTTTTAAATATGACTTCATTTTCAATTTAATCAGCATTTCGCCTAGTGTCTGAAACTTAGTATCAGTACACATTCAGAAGGAAAAACAATATAGAAAATTTATGAGGAAAAATGCGTGTTTTCAAATGCACTATGTCATTTTCCGCTATTATTCCCCTAGCATAATACCATGGCTCCTAATGGCATTTTGCGCCACTAAACCCTATACAACAATTTTTATCAACATTTTGGAATTTTTATCAGAAAATGGCATGAATAAAGATAAAGGTACCTCATTATTTCTCTCTTGTCTGCAATAATGAAAGCTATCTAATTTTCACCATTTTAAAGAAATTTCATAAAATGCTTTTAAAATTAAGATATAAAAGAAGGGATATTTAAAAAAGAAACAGATAGTGCGATCACATCTACAAATGAACAGCTTTCAGTTAAAAAAATAATATTAATAAAATCGGTTCAGCAGAAAGATCAGGGCAGATGACTAAAGAACACACTTGTGTTTTAAATATATAGATTATATAAAGGTATGGAAAATTTTAAACCTCGAATTATTTGCTTGCTTGTATAACTCGGCGAAGCAAATCCATCCAGGCGAGAATCATCAATTTCTTTAACACTAGAACGGCGGCAAGGGGTCAATTTGACCCCTGCCAAACGAATACATGTCGATTCGAACCAGAAAACTTTTTATAATTTAAAATTAATATATGCTGCACAAAAATAACTTAAATAAATAAGTTAAATAGTTTTAAGTAAAAATTCTGATGTGAAATATTTTTATAAAACTTGAGTAAAATTTCCCGCCGTTCTAGTGTTAATATAAATCGCTATTATTTGCATGTCACCTCTCTTTTATAAAGACACTCTAAATTTTTGTAAAACGTTGCGTTTTGCAGTGTGTGATTTCGATTACCTTATTTTCAAAAGTGAAGCATTTTCGCCTGTGAAGAATTTCAAAGCAGCTGGGCTGTGAAAATGACGCACTTCTACAAAACATAATTCAGTTTTAAGAATTAAAATACGCGCTTTTTTATAAAATAACGTCATTTGCAACCGCTAAAGCAATCCAGTCTTAAACTTCGTCTATAGAAAAGTATGCATATGACGTCAATATCGCGGAATAACAGACAATATTCTTGACATAGCCTGTATTTTAATTTAAACTTTTTTTTTCATGTTTCATGAGAAAATGGCAACAAAAAGATATGGTAATCTCCTATTTTTGACTATTTTCCGTTTTCTTTCAATAGAAATGGGGTGCTTTTGTTGCCACGATTAGAAAAATTGTATTAAAAACTACAAAAAAATTAATATCTCAAAAATAAATTGAGATACAGCTTTCAAACAAATTGCAGTTATAAGAGAATTTTTTCCCTCTTAGGACTGTGTAAAAATTTTAAATGTGCGATGTTTAAAAGTTAAAAAAACAACAGAGAAAATTGCAAAACCGAAATTTTATTTCAAATTTCAAAGTGTTGCCATTCACAAAATAACGTATGCGTTACGCACAGATATGTTTGTCCTTGATAATATAGACATGATTTTTATGGTACAATTTTAGTGCCAAAAAACTTTCTTTAAACTATGAAAAATTATATTCTGATGTTTAAAAAATATCTTCTTAATTTTCATCTTTACAAATAGAGATCTCCAACGAATTTCAGTTCTTATACATTTCCTATAGTTTTATATATATATATATATATATATATATATTTTATTATTCAACACTGAGCTTTTTTTCTTTTTGTTATATTTATATAGCACATATATATTTGAAAACTGAATGCATCATATATACTAAATACATTTTACTCACGAAACTTAAATATATATATATATATACTATTTAAAAATTAATATTTTTAGTTTATCTTCTTTAATTACTGAAATAAACTTTTTTAAATGTACCATCTAATACGAGGGAAACGGAAAGTGTTTGCAAAGTATTTATCTTTCTTCTTCAAACGTTAAATGGTGTCCTACCTCTATCCGAATAGAATAAAGATCTTATTTTTTCATCCTAATACTCAATTAATCGTTCTAAATCTATTTTTCTAGAAATTATTTAGATCAATTTTTCTGTCAATTTAACCCTTTCCGGCACAGGCATTTTTTCTTGTAAAAGGATGAAATGATTGACTGACACGGGAATTTACAAACGACTTTTTTAGAAATAAAAAACATGGTACTTTACATGTTCACCGTAAAAGCAAAATTTTACTAAAATATTCTTGGTGGACTTCGTAAGTTTGGAATTAAAATTAGGTGTCCCAACTTGGGCACACTGCGTCGGAAAGTGTTAAATATACTAGCAAAACGCGGTTCCTTGCATGCATGGTTGATGAAATAGGTCAAGACATATTTTTATGCCCACACTGTAAAATAAATTCATGTGACTTTACATCAATAGTGGTGAGAACAAGTTATGTAATGAAACACCACCAGTAACTTGGTGCAATGAAATACCAGCAGTCAACTGGTGTAAAGTAAAACCACTTTTAGTGGTTATTTAGTTGCCACTAAAACGAAACAAAGGACGTAAACAATGAAATTTTATATATTTACTTGTTTAAAAATATCATTTTCATGGGTCCCATATAAGAAGAAGACGGTGCGAATGGATCTAGAGTACCCCTACATTTTAGTGTAGTCAATTTTTTTTTACCCTCCCTCCCCTCTGGAAGTACTGAACATTCCCGGTAAATATAATCAAATGGGCGCTCACGAGCATTATGTTTTACCAATTTAATAAACACAATAGGAATAAGAGAAGCTGAATATCTAATCCTTTCAGTACCATATCACAATGTATATTCCAAACGGAAAAGTCAAAACATATATTAAAATATTTATTTGCTTAAAAAACGTTATTAAAAACACACTGAAAGTTTATTAACCCTTTCCGGAACAGACAAATTTTTTGTAAAATGATGAAATCATCGACTGCCACCGCAATTTACATACGACTTTTTTAGAAATTAAAAACTTGTTACTTTATACTTTCATTGTTAATGCAAAAATTGTATTAAAATATTCTTGGCGCCGTTTGTAAATTTGGAATTAAAATTAGGTATCCCGGCCGGGGACACTGTGCCGGAAAGGATTAAAAACCTATATTGGTAGGTTTCAACTCCTTTACAGAGTCGTCATCAGAATGTATAAGAGAAATCACAATTACAATGCATATGAAAACCGGAAAAAATGTCCGAATACAAAAAAGTAAACAAAAACACCCCCTACAATTTCGATGTAGCACGTGCTCCTTCTATGTCGCAATTTCGTAAGTTCCGCAACCACTCAATCCATATATTCGGGATGCGAAAATATAACGTATCGTTACAAACCCCTGAAAATCTTAAATATATCTCAATGGACTCTCTCATAAATAATGGTAAATAAAAATTAGACCTGTAAATTAACACTAGAACCGCCGTTAGGAGTCATTTTGACCATTTCCAAATTGATAATAGTCGATTCAAACACTTTTTTTTCATAAAATTATACTAAATATATGTAGCACAGAAACAGACTAATCAAATAAGTTTAATAGTTTCAAATAAAAATTCTGGTGTGCAATACTTTTTATAAAACTTGAGTAAAATCTCCGGCTGTTCTAGTACTACTCTCGTTAAAAATTATGTTAATGGCCTCTATTTGATTCTGACGGGATAAAACACTATTACCTCTGTTATATTTTATATCCGCCATATGTTCTTTACATATGATAATGAATTTTAGTTGAGTCATGTGAAGTATGCTAAGATTGTTGCGAAATTATGCGAATGTTGTTAGCGAATTATACGAATCCTATTTCCAAAGCAATGCTTGCAAATTGATGGTGACAGTCTCTGCCCTAACATAGGGCATATTTTATGTTGTTGTCACTACCACCTGCGGGTTGCAGGAGCAAAAAAATGCATATTTGTGATACTGAGAGGTGTAATATTTTGAAATTTGGCATGTTAATTACTTTAAAGATGCAAATTCTTTCTATTAACCTTCGAAAGAAATTTCCAAACTTAAAGATTGGAGTGAGCGAAAAGCGTTTTAAAAATTTTCTAAATTAATATTTTTATGCAATCTTATAAAATACCCCAAACCGATTTCAAAAATAATGGTTGCAAATTTGTGATGATAAAAAATGCTCAAACATAAGCTATATTTTATGTTGGTGCGACTACCGCCAGAGGATTGTTTAGTAAAAAAAACGTTCTAATTGGAATTTCTGTGATACTGAAGAAGCTAAAAATTTGAACTATGACATGTTAGTTACTTATGAAATATAAATGCCTTCTAAGAACAGTCGAAAATAAATTCGAAATTTAAAAGGGGTGAAACGAAGGGAAGGAGCGAAAAGTATTCTAAAAAGGCCTGAATTATGATTTCTATGCTATCACAGGTAATAATAAAATCCGATTACAAAAGTAATGGTTGTGAATCAATGGTGGCAGTCTCTGATCCTACACAATCAATGTTTTATGCCGGTGTCACTATCACCTGATATTGGCAGGAACAACAAACGTTCTAAAAAAGCCTTTAAAATCTTTCTAAGTAACGTTTTTTATGGAATATTGGGTAATAACAAACCGAATTCAAAGTTAATGTTGACAAATTAATGATGACAGTCCCTGTTTCAACATAGGCATTTTTCGTTGGTTTCACTACCACCATAGAGGTGGTCGACCAATAGACAAGAAGTTTGGAATTAGACATGATGCATAGTTTTAATATGTATATACGTACTAAAGAACTTTTTCTAAAAAATTAGAAATTTCAAATGAATACTGAAATGAGAGTATGAAATGAGCATAAAAATTTCAAAATACTTTCTAAATTATCATTTATTTAGAATTAGTTTAAGTTCTTCTAATTAATTTAAGTCTCATTTCTGTCTAATGCAGTGTAATAATGACGTTTAGACAAAAAATTGGCTTAATTAGTATTTTTTGAATTATTCCTAAATGTGTAATTTCATCTAATAAAAATTAGACATACAAATATCACTTGGCATATTTCAACTATTAGTATGAGCAAAAAGTTCTGGGAAATTTTTAATCTAATAGTTATCAGAATTTGTTTCGTATATAGGAGTACTCGTGGTATATCTTTAGGAGTTCAGGAATTTCGGCTCCAAAATGCCTGTTACACGGTATGATTTGCGTGTGTTTATCCAGCGTTGCTGTAGAAAAGGACTAAAGATTCTGAAAACCGTCGATGAGATTAATGAGGGTGAAGGTGCTGGTACGGCAACAAACTTTGTACTTCCAGTAAATCTGGAACCTGGCAGAACGATGGCAGAAAGTTGTGGACTATGATGGTCTCTACTTTGAAGAATAGTCCTTGCTGCTTTTGTTGTTAATTTGCTCATAACAACGCAACTTTCACAAATTTCCTAGAACTTTTCGCTCAACCTAGTATTACGCGAACAAAGCAGCATGTTTTGCTAGTAATATATAAATAAAAATCAATAAATTGTATAGATATATAAATACTTATAAAAACACGCATAAAAGTTCATCTATTTGTTTTCATAGATGCTTACATCATTTGGCAACAAATATTTCTTTCTGTAGCTCAAATGGTGCCTAGATTTAACCCCTTAACGCTCAAATTAAATTACGGTTGAAAAATTAAAATTGCTTATTGGCACCACTTTTATGAAAAAGAAATATTCACCTTATTTAATGACAGGAAAAACTATACTAAAATATAGCCAATTTCACTATTTTATAAAACTGGTGGGAATCAAAAGACACAGCCCGAGAATATGACGGGAGTGAAAATTAAGGGGTTAAAAAAACCCTCCAAGGGAGATATACTGCAAAAGAACCATACAATGTTTGCAAAGTAACTTTTATTTAGGTGTAATAATTTATATTTATCTGAATTCACAGAAAAAGGCTTTACAAAATATACGCATAAAAATAGTAAAATATCTGTTCAGGAAATTCATAAATTAGAGTACTTTCCTGCTTTTTATAATGTATCAAATATTTGTAATTCGCACTATTTCACTTTTCAGAAAATTGTATCTAAATTTCTGTTTGGTAGTTTATAGTATCGATTTAAAAAAGCAATAATTGAAATTGTTGATATTTTGGTATATATAAGTTAAAACATTTACTTAGATTTAACTTTAGCACCCCGAAATGCGTACACTCCTTAAAATTTCCAATATGTATGAAGCCAATTTTTCAGATTAGAATCTGCAGAAGATGAAACCATCTCGTTTAATTGCAAAATATATAATGTTTTCTGCGACTAACTAAGGCAAAAGGCGATTTAAAATTGCGGTACAATTATACGCATCTTTGCACCTTCATTTTGTCTTTATCTACGAAGATTTAACTACTTGAAGGGTGTTGAGATATTACATATCTCTCTTTATTTTAATCCGAAGTGCCATAAACGTACCAGAATTTTGAAATAATATTTCCCGTGTAGAAAGTTCGCGGAGAAAATCTCTTACTTGTTTTCAAATACATTGTTCGTAAATCCTGGTATTACTAAAGTATTTCAACATTCCAGCAACATACTTTGCCCTTTAAAGGCTAAAAGAAAAGTACATTAAGTGTACATTTTCCTGGATGCTTTAATCCAAGTATCTGAAATAAGGTGTCAAAAGTGAGTGTTTACGTTTGACAGAAATTAAATAGGTATACATTTTATTACGTAGACAGAACACAAACTCTAGTGCATAAAATTTAATAGCAGACATTGATCAGTTAGTACCAGTATCATTTTAAAAATACAATTTTCAAAAAATATAGAGGATGGAATGGGAGCTATATTTGTTTCATGATTGTAGTAGAGCACTAAAAGTTTTGGACATGAAGGGATAAATTATTTTAATAAACCACATCTGTATGTGCGTATGTAGGGCTCGCACCGTTCCTAAAATTTTTGCACTTTGCTACCAGTATTTTAAATAAGAATTCTTCGTGGTAGATTCCTTTAACATCTATTATAGAACTATACAACAAAGATTATCGTTTTAATTTAGTGGTAGCAAAGTGCGAAAATTTTAGGAACGCTGCGAGCCCTGCGTATGTCTAAATTATTTTTCTAAAAAATTATTTTACGTCCCTGGTACATTTTTTTACATCACATTTATACTTTTAATTAATCTTCGACATATTTAAGGTTAGGAATAAGAGATTAAATAAATCGACGATTACTTCACAGAAAATATCACAACGATGTCAAAATGTCCAAAATTATATAACTCGAAAGAAAAACTTTGCTCAGACGATGTTTTAGAATAGATTGGGTATTTGCACAACAAATTCGAACTTAGCGAATATCCACATTTATCACATAAAAAATATTAAATTTTGTAACAGAAGCAGAAAATATGTCAGACATGCAGTATTCCAATCTGGAATTTTATGAACACCGCAATTATGAAAAAAAAAACAATATTATTATTTTTTATTTATTTTGTATTTTTTTTTTTCAGAAACCTGCCGTGAAGATTGTGTTACAAATGGTGTAAAAACCTAACAGAATTTTTTTTTCTTCGGAATTACTATTTCTGGTAATTTTCTGTCAAATTATATATTTTTTGACACCGAATGCATAAATAAGAATTGCTAGTTTATGGTTCATCACTTCTGTGTAGTAATCAAAGATGTATTTAAAACATTAAATAGGTCGAACATTAACAATAACGTGTCAGTGAGAGTCCTCATCTAGGAAATAATCAATCAAATAGGGAAATAAACTTCAATAGTAAGATTATCTTAGGTATTTTTTTTATTGTTAGCATTTTTTTTATTGTTTCCTGTCTCTTGATGTTTACGATATTGCTTATCGTATATTATTACTTAATTACAAAACATAAGGCTTTTCTTACAATAAATGGCGCAGGAAAATTGCAGTTTTGCGCTTGTTTTTATCTACTAATGTCTTCTTTATTGCTAAATGGAATGAAATAAGAAGATAATATCTTGTAATGTCCCATTCTAACAATTTAGTATGAAATACAAGTGAAAACATATAGCGAGATGATATTTGGTATTTCTCATATTTTCTACTCTCTAAAAATATGGGATTTTTATGACGAAATTTTTAGTAGAGAGGCAGTAATGGTGGCAGTCTCTGATCCTACCACAGTCAATGTTTTATGCCGGTGCCACTATCACCTGATATTGGCAGGAACAACAAACGTTCTAAAAAAGCTTTTAAAATCTTTCTATGTAACGTTTTTTTTATGGAATATTAGGTAATAACAACCCGAATTCAAAATTAATGTTGGAAAATTAATGATGACAATCGAAAATAAAATTTTTCGAAAATAAAATTTTCGAAAACATGAAAAAAAAAAATAAGATTTTGGAACTTCTTTTTCTGCACTTTTTACTAAACCCATTAAATCTGAAATAGTTATGAGAGTTTATAGCAATATTGTAATCTCTGAGTTTTCTTTTAATTCCCATTATAATAACGAGTGATTTGGATTGTATGTTTTCAAATATTAAATGCATACCAAATACTTTATTTTATATTCTATTTTTCAGAATCGAACATATTTCGAAATTTATATATTTTCACATTTTGTTAAATTTCAGAATGAAGAAAATAGTTAACAATAACAATACTTTTACATTTTATCATAATCTTTCATATTTTATCAGATACTTTTATATTTTATCATAATTTATACAGTTCTAAGTGTAGTCGATTATGAAAATCAGGAAGAAATTTAAAAAATATATTCATTTTAACCTATTTAAAAACTAAAATATGTTTTGCAATTTTAAATTTCTCATATTTGGTAAAATATGAAAGTATTTTTTTACTTTAACCCATTCAAGAAAGATGGTTCATATTTGGACCACTTAATTTTAATTCATATATGCCACATTGGCACCAAAATATTGAAATGAAAATTTTTATTTTATTAGGTATGCGAATAATACCTTTTACTTATTTTTAAATAAACTTGTTTGCAGATGCCTCTGAAAGGGTAAAAGAATGTTGAAAAAGAAAAGCAAGAAGAAAAAAATAACAAAATAATGCGGATTTGTGATATAATAAAATTTAAGCTTTTCTTACGTTAATTGTAAATGTATATTTATTCGATACAAATTTAATTTCTTGCTGAACCCTTTGATGGGTGGTGGGATAAAATATATCCCACCTAATTTAAACAAAATTCTTACCAGAAAATTTTAACTAAATTTTATTTTTTTAACTTTGAGGGACAATCGTTGAAAAATTACTTTTCCTTATTTAAAAATAAAATTTTTCGATTATTCCGGTTTCAGTAGGTAGAGACATTTTTGCTTGCCCCTCAAGGGGTTAAACGAACCCTTCTAAATAAAGTTCTTTGGCTGCAACAAATCGGAATGTTCAGCCCATTTGCAACAATAGCGCATGTATACCTGTATTTCAAGAATTTCTTTTATATTCAGATATTCCGGAACCAGAAACTATTAAAAATGAATTTTGCTTTATTTTGAGAGGTTTTCAGTATTACGTTAAATTCAAAATTTTTCGATCGGTATTTCTGGAATAAATTTTTAATTTCTGAAAAACAAATCTTGAAATCAAAGCATATATGCCTAGTCATGCAAATGAAATGTGTTAAATGGGAAACATTAAAAACAATTATCGGTAGAAGAATAACGGGTACCAGAAATTTCTTTACCACAGCGTGTATGCTTTCCGAAATTTAATTTTGGGATATTTGTGGTAACTGTTATGCAATTGGGTTGTATACATAGTCTAAATCTCTTCCTTGGTTGTTAAATTCTTCAAATGTCTATTTTTTTTTTTTTTTTTTTTGTCACAAAGTTTGCATACAACTGGTGATACACTATGTGACGTAGTATGCATTTTTGATCGATGTTTTCTTGAAAACGGCTTTTGGCAATCTTCGCAAGTATAGGGTTTTTCATCTGTATGGATCTGTGCATGTTCTTTTAAATTCCATTTACTTAAAAAGGGTTTGTAGCGAATACAACACGTCTGTAAGAGAAAAAAATGTAAACAATTAGAATTTTCTTCAACGATTAAAAACACCTCTTAAAATACAGACGATAAAATATTTGATTTTAGATTTACTCTAATTACGTTTCATATATAAATTATAGTATTTCCCATATAAGTACTCACATATTTATTATTCTGTAACTCTACATGTGCTAAGGGTGAATCATTAAGATCATTCATTTATGATTAAGAAATTTTCAGCGGTTTTGATTCATCTTGCTGCTACATCTGTACAAAAACAGAAATATGTTAATATTTTAAACAACTTGATGGATGATAATTCAGAAATTTTCGAAGTGTAAGATGAAACATATAATAAATTATTAGTAATATGAATAGAATAGCGCAGGCTAGTTTTAATAAGTCAAATGATTGTAGCACTAAGAAATGTCATGCATGAGTAATTCGTACAAGGTGAAAATCGAGTAGATTCAATTGCCTTGAACTGTATTTTCGTTCTAAGTCAGTATCTATCTCTCAATTGTGCAATGTAAAAATATAAAGGGAAAGAATAAAGTTCGCCAAGTTTTTGGAATGGTGAAATTCACCTTAATTAGTCTGTCATTAAATATGGCAAATTTTGTCATTCCAAAAAAAATGTGAAAAAAAAAGTAGCAACACTGATGTCGGGCATGTGATTTTTCGAGCCCTGCTATTCAGAAATTTCCGTCAATAAATGGAAATGTAATTCAGATCTGTTGTCTAGTCCGTTAGATTATCTGTAGAATTTATACACACCAAGTAATATGCAAAAAATAGTTACATTTTAAAATGAAGACCACAACTGCAAACGCACTTCCAGCAATTATTATTCATAGACAGTACTCTAGATTTGTGAGTCCCTGTAAAAGAACGATACATTATATGCATAACAGATTCTGCAATAAGTGCTATATTTAAAATATTGTATTATTATTCGAACACACTGCAAACCTTATTTCTCCAAAAGTCGTAATGTAACTGAATTATTTTGAGTGTCCTTTTTACTGAACCTTTACACGCTACACAGTGCTTTTTCAATAGAGAACTTGCTACAGTGAACCCCCAATAACATACATCAATTTCATGACAATCTGACTATGATTACGCGAGTTAGAGCACGGAGAGAGGGAAAGGCAGACAGACAGACAGACAAACCGAATCCATGAACACTTATCAACTATATTGGAAAGTGTAAAAAAGAATATTAATCTTTAGAAAAAGTTGTATTAAATAACGCTCCGAGTGGGAGTCCAACACAGGAAGAATGAAAGCATAGTTGATGATAATTGTTATAGTTATTCAATAGCTAATCGTAACAATAAGACTTCCAAA
>CAWVRF010000818.1:0-40640 GCA_963932465.1 Maratus speciosus | reverse complement strand
AATCGGGGTCACCGCAATTTAATTTAAACTCCGCGCTTTTAAAAGTTTTTTTTTTTTTTTTTCAAAATCTATGGGTAAGAATTCAAAGTGTAATATACGAAAATGTACGTCTTTACATCTTCATCCCAATGCTACAAATAACATAACAACCAATAGACGGCGCTTTACTGTCTCGGCTCCTAACTGCCCGATTTCAGTGTGCTTTAGGTACTTTTCAGAGTATAGGGGCCTTGGCGAGATAGAGAAAAGGAAATTTGGCAACATATTTTCTAGCAATTTATTCACTGTTTCATATACACAAGTAATTTTTCAATATTTATACAATTTATTTAATATAAAGAAGCCATTTAAGTAGTTTTGTATACAAACTGAAGTAAATTGTATATAAAAAAGCAACAATAATATAGATAAAAATAAAATGTTTATAGATTATATAAATAAACTTAAAAGTTCATTAATTTTGTTTTCATAAGTGTTTATATCATTTGGCAAAAAATCTCACGTCTGGAGCCCAAATTATGACAAACTTTAAAAAAGATCGCCAAGGCCCCATACTGGAAAAGTACCGCGCTTTATACAGACGGATACAACAGTTAAATTCTCGGTACTTTTCCACTTTAGGGGCCTTGGCGAAGAAGGAAAATTGGCAACATATTTTTCGGCAACCTATTCGCTGTTTCAGTTTATATACGCACACTTTTCTTTCCATATTTATACAATTTATTTAGCATAAAGAAGCCATATATCTATTTTTATAATATAGACATGGCCTGTAATCCGCAAAAAGCCTCAAGTCCACACAACACTTGGAACCAAGCTCTGCGGATTAGTGGTCTTCTACTGTATTACAGTTATTCATAAATGAGTTTCGTTTTTAAAATCTGTTATTTTCATCTATCACTGCGTAACAAGCGAGAAGAACCCATATTCTTGCACGTGTGTTGTATATATTTATATCTCATATTCCGTCATTTTTGACGGGCTATCTTTCTAGTATTGAATAATTAAACAAAAATACAAAAAAATTTCTTAACTTTATGATAGAGTGCATACATTTCTAAAAAGTGAAATTGTTGAAAGGCTGATATTTTAATTACATATATATAAAAAATAAATGATGAAGCTTTACATTAAATATTTTTGTATACATCCTCAGTATTTAAATATCACCTGTCGTAGTTTATTGTAAGTTCAGCTTTCCTAAATTGATGCAATGCCAAATTCTTTACATAGACGTTTTTATCTAAACAGGAAGAGTTTCAGGTTCTTGAACGAACGTACTTTGCGCGGTAAATATATATATATATATATGTGTGTGTGTGTGTGTGTGTGTAATATATACATAAATATTTTTATTTTTTCAAAACGTGATTTAAGAAAAAGAGTTAACATTTTATTTCTCAAAAACGATACAATAACATTCCGATTTCGGATTGTTGAATCACGTTTGGGAGTCTCTGTTTTTATAGAATCAAATATTTTATGTTCTTTACCGCACAATATTTTGTAAAACACACGTTATGATTAAAAATCCTACATGTCTATCTCAAAATATAGACAAGGATGAATTTGTATTTTCAGTAATTAATTACCTTCATTTTGTAATTTTTATATTGGCATATTTACAAGAAAAGGAGAATTGGTGAAGGCAGAAAAGCAATTGCAATGATAATTTTGCCCTGTGGAGTAATAATATTCTCCTCAAAACTAAAAGATTAATTTATAGTGCAAAACTAAAAGAGTAATTTATAGACAATTGCGCAAAGCAATTTACTGTATGGTGCGGAGACATGAACATTAAATATCTCTCTAAAAAAGAAACTCCTCTCCATCGAAATGGACTTCTAAGGAAGATTAGAAAGTACATCAAAAAATCTATGCATAAATAAATGTACTTTTTGAAGAATTTTAACTGTAGTATTGTGTTGCTTCAGAAATATCGATATGTGTTGTAGAAATTGAATCGGGTCGGCCCGGGTCGAACTCGGGGGGGGGGGGGGGGAGGGGAGGATTTCAGCTTTTATAACGAGCCGGACCAATAAAGTTTTTTAACAGGCCTGTTGAGACACGAGCCGTTAATTCCCAAATTGGCTCATCCGATCTCAGCAATCTGATCCTTTGTTAATATTAATATTTTGGATTACTTTACTGTGATTTTGATCAAATTTAACAAAATAAATCCATTTAGGTTATTATAATTGCATTCTATTTTACATTACACTACTTCATAAGAAAATAAATATAATTATCTATTATATAAATATCAGTTTTAGCCAATCAGATTGCTGGGATCGGTTGAGCCAATTTGGGAATTAACGGCTCGTTGTTGAGACCACTACATCACATTGCATCGTCACAGTAGAATGTCAGAACCTGTTTCCCTGTGTTTATACTGTTAATGCTAGGAAAGTAAATTTACAGTATTTATGAATGCCCTATTCCAGGGACAGCGAACCTTTTCAGTCCATGTGCCAAAATTTTCTAAAAATATAATTTACGTGATCATGACGTGCCAACACTAAAAAAATATAATGGATCAAATAATAATGAATCAAAATTACTTAAAATTTTGTTTTTAGCATTACAAAACAAATGTAATATTTGAAGTTATACTTTAAAAATTTATTTTTTAAATATTATTTCCATAGGTAATCTGCGCTTGATTTGATCTACTACTATTAATTCTTTCAAGTCTTCAAAATTAGATACATAAAGACCGCCTATCCACTCTTCCAAATAATTTCTTAACTCAAATGCTAGATCGCGCCAAGTGGCTGCATATTCTTTCTTATGCGACATTAATTTATGCCTAAACTCTTCTGGCGTCATTTTGAATCTTTTAAGAAGCAGGTTTTTTACAAAATCGTAGTCGTTTGTTAATGTTTCTGGTTCTCTAGCTATAACATTAGCAATTTCTAACGGAATTAAACTTAATAAATGCATTACCCAATTTCCTTTTACTATATTCATCCTAGAAATTTGTCGCTCAAACAAAGATAAATAGATACTAATATCACCCTTCCCGTCAAAATGTGGCATTAATTTGAACAAATCTGGTTGCTTACCTGGACCAGTTACTGCCGAACCGTCACTTACACTCGTCATATTGCCTCATCTTAGTTGTCTCATCTTAGATATCAAATGCTTTATATCAGCTTCTACTTAGTTATTTTTAAGAGAATGCAAGTTGGATTCATTTAACAAGATGTTTTTGTTTGAATTTTTCAAAGAATTTCTTTCCGAAAAGAATGTCTCGCAGAAAAAATTGTCAAAATAGCAAGCACCAGAATGTATCTTCAGATTTTAGTGTCTGGAATTGCATTCCAATTTGTAATAATTTTACAATCAACATTTTTGCTTATAATGCCTTTTAATCTTTCTTTTTCGATAATCTCCTAATTCTCTCTTATTCTTAAAATTTTGTGTATTCAACTAGATTGGGATACATTGAGTTATATTTATTTTCTTCAATCCGTATGACAATGAAAACCAACTGAACTAATCGAATTCAGATAAACAGAGGCAATATCTAGATTAATGAATGCATTCTGTGAAATTTCACAATATTTTGACTAGAACCTGAATCTATGCAGTGCCAAAAATAATCTGCAGCGTGCCATAGGTTCGCCGTCCCTGCCCTATTCTGTAGTAATCATTTTGCAGTGAAATTCGGTGGTATTATATCAATTTCAATGCATTTGAAATAGCGTAATGTCATTAAAATACACTGCAAACGATTTCCCCCCTGTGACCTTAATGTAAGGGAATTCTCTTTTGAATGCCCCTGGAAGTGAACTATTAATGCTACACACTTTATATTCAATACCGAACATGCCCATGGCAAACATCGTTAACGTATATCAATTGTATGAAAATTCGAGCTTATTTACGCGAGTCAGAGTGTGGACAGACAGTCAGGCAGACAGACAAACCGAATTCATAAACACTTTTCAACTAAGTTGGAAAATTAACTTATATTCTGTAACCCGGGAAATCCAGAATTATCCCCTTTTTACTATATTAAAATCTAACTCTGTATCTGTATTTCACAACACCTCCTACTAGAAAATGGAACCACAGCACGATGAATTTAACACCTGTTTAGAGGTCTGCACGGGCCGACATTTCCAGGCCCAGGCCCGGCCCGACTCATAGAGAAAAAAAATCGGCCCGGGCCGGCCCGTAGAAAAAATAATATTGGCCCGGCCCGAGTGAACTTCTACAAAACATTGATTTTTACGTCGAATTGGTTAAAAATTTGTCTCGTACGAGGAGTTCTGACCAAAAATATTTATCTTAACTTTTTTTTTCATGTTTATAATCTTTATTTTTATATAAGTGCAGCAGGTTGCGATATTTATTTTTTTAATGAATCTCTATTTTTTGTATGTAAATGTTTCAGTTATCATTAATATTGTTAATCCATATTCCATGTTTAGAAGTGTTAAAAATCGAAAAAATGCTATACAGTAAAATCTTCTAAGATGGAATTGCATAGAAAAGGGAAAAAAAAGCGTTATAGGCAAGTTCCCTTCTTAGCAAGTGCAAATGTATTATATATTCTTTTCTTACTTATTAGTATATTAATTTTGCATGGATCAACACGTTTTTCAGTTTAAAACAGGGTTCTGTCATAGGCAGGTTTCTTTTCACACATTTTACTGTATTTTAATTTAGCTATATTTTAATATACGTAGAAATCTACTATTCTTTAAAAATAATAAATTTTAATGTTTAAGTGTAGAATAATGGCGATTCAAAATGTATGCATTTTTTGCAAAAACTTTTGGGCCAGGCTTAATTTAACTGACCTTTAAATGGACCAGGCCACGCTGAGACAATGATTTTCATACGGGCTGGCTCAAAACTAGGACTGAAAATTTTGGGCCGTGAAGACTAGGAATGAAACCAGGCCCGGCTCTGTACAGAAAAACTAAGTTAGACCCGGCCCGGCCCGAGTGCCGTAAATGAAAATCGGCCCGCAGGCCGGACCTTCCTCGGGCTTCGGGCCACGGGCCTACCCGTGCAGATCTCTACATCTGTTATCTCCATAGATCCCATAATATCATACAAGCTCTAAGAATTTTAAAATTTGAATTAGCTTTCAAGATAATAATTTTTCAACTAAATTACTCCATTTTTATGAAAAGAAAGTTAAATGTGAGGTTAAATAATGGAATATCGTCTGCTGATTTGCTATGTTTGAAGATACATATCAATTTAATCGTTTTTAGTTTACATTCTCATTTTATAAAAAATGCAATGTAAACAATATTCATGCGATATGTCAGATTTACTAAGATTTTATTTCCAAACAGACAGAGGTCGTTTTTTTTTTTTTTTTTTTTTTTTTCTTCAATCCGAAGGAGGAATATTGTCCATAGCGTCGTTATAAAAGTCTGAGAGGCAGCAACATTTTTAACATAACCACTTCATACAAGCTTATTTTCAAATGTGTAATTGATATTACTTATCAATCCCAAAAACAGCCGTCAGCTGTCGCGACAAGGTGGATAAGGCCATCGTAACCGAAAAATGCCCCTTTCAAACGGAAAAGCATGGCAACCCGATTACAGAAGATAGTCGCCGTTCGTGATAACATCATTCAATTATCCGAAACCGGGTAATATTTTAAAACAGGATACATTACCATGTTTTTGGGTGATGCAAAGTCTGAACGGGGTTTAATGAGTGTAACTTGCAGGGGGCAGAGCCCTCTAGTATAATAAAAATTTACAGATCTTATTTTATAGCTACTACGAGGACCTGTTTATCATAAGGGCAAATGGGGCGACTGATCCAGTCCCTAATTTTAGGGAAATCTCAAATTCTAAACAGTAGAGTTCAAGAGATTTTCAGGATTTTTGTTTCCTTTAAATGTGTATGAATTGAGGTTGCAAAAAGAATTTTTCCCTGGGATCCGAAGTGGGTTTAGCTGAGCCTTGGTTATAACAGAATTTCATTTACTATTTAAACAAGTTTAGCACATTGAGATCGTTCTTTGTTTGATTGATTTTTTGAATGCTTATTACACTTTTTTATTTAATTTAACTTTGTTTTTGTGTGTAAATATAAAATCTATTAATTGATCATACATTCATTTCCTGGTATGCTAGAATTATAGAAATTATGTACACAGGTGTATTTTTAATGACAATGTAAAATCTTAATATTTTAAAAATAAATTAACTTTAAGGTATTTTTATATACATTAGAACATTTATGTAATATTAGTATGAAATTTAGATTATTATTTTCATTAAAACGGATTTAATAAATCGGTAGTTAAAGTATACACACACATATATATAGTATACATATTTTTGTAAAATATTAGAAGAATAGTTAGATTAATTAATAAAATATACTGTTATGAAAATTTCTCAATTCGGTACTTATGTATTATCCGGGACAGGAGATCGATCGCCAAAAATGGTTGAAAATAGCCAATCTCGTTTATCATTGACAATCATGTTCAGAACAGTATTTTAACATTGTTGAATATATAACATTGTTAAAAATGGTAAATAATATCCCTCTATATATATAAAAAAAAGTTTTGATTTGGAAATAGACCAATGAAAATCTGCGTAGATATTCCCGGCATCCAATTTGAATGCTTAAGCATGGCCTTTCTTCATTAATATTAAAAAAAAACTGTTGCATACAAAAATATGAAAATCGGTGGTATTATAGAGAAATGTTTGATAAACACGCTGATGCAGACAGTTTTCAAATCGAAGAGTTATTTTAAGAGATATTTAATACTAAAGTTGGACTAAATCGTTCCATTAAAAAAGTTTTATAGGAGCAAAAACTGTACATAGGAATTTAATCATTTTTAGATCATTTTATGCGTCAGAATTTCCCGGTGTGCAGACTGCATTTAGATTTTTAATTTGACTCATTTTTTGAAGTTTTATTTCTAATTTAAATTCAAATTTTCAGCATTTCGAGAGATATTTTTTACATACTACGGGGCTCAGCCCCCTAAGAGCTACGCTCGCCAACCCCCGTTCAGACACCGCAGACTCTAAAAGCACGCAAATTTATTGGCTTTAAAAACATTTCGAAACATTGAATTATAACTTAAAAAACAGTGGCGATCTCCCTATAAACGGGTTTCTATTCATTTCTCTTTGATTAGGGAATTTGGACAAATCAACTACTGTTAAAAGATACAATGGCTGCTTCCGTCTTTGATTAAATAATTTTAGTTAAACATTTCAAAATATAAAATGGATTAAGTAAACAGAGTCTTTGTCTCCCGGTATTTTTTAACAAAGCGAAAAGAAAGACTTTTTTAAATAAGACATTTTAAATATATCGTTTATAATCTAACGTAATTTTCACCAAACTTTTCTTTCTCTTTTTAATATTCACGTGAAAATACATTTGTTATGAAATGAAATATTTAAGCTGTCCTAACAAAAATAGTTGAAAAATATCAAATAAATGTATCGCGCAATTTCTAAATTTAAACCGTTTTGCAATATTATTTTGTGTTCATTTTATGTAATAACTGTAATGTGACGTAAATATGACGTAATTTCTCCTATTTGAGACTTCTAACGCATGTTAATAAATTTATTATTTTACAAATTCCTTTCTGTCTTAAAATTCACGTGTAATTATAGTTTTTATGACGTAATTTTTAAAAAGTTTCTGCTTTTTGTACATAATTATTTAATTCTAATTGCAAATGTTTTTTTTCTGTTTATAATAGTCACGTGTAAATAAACTTTTAATTTATTTACAGGTATTTTTTTTTTTTTTTAAGCAAACATTATTGTTTCCGCTGTTTGTACAGTTGGCAACAGTTTAAATTAATATCACTTTCTAAAATCTGTAAAAAATATCTCTCAAAATGCTGAAAATTTGAATTTAAAATAGAAATAAAACCTCAAAAAATGAGTTAAAATAAAAAAATTAATGCAATCTGCACTCCGGCAAATTCTAACGCATAAAATGATCTAAAAATGATAATACTGCCATGTATAGTTTTTGCTGCTATAAAACTTTTTTAATGGAACGATTTTGTCCAACTTTAGCATTAAATATCTCTTAAAATAATTCTTCGATTTGAAAACTGTCTGCATCAGCGTGTTTATCAAACATTTCTCTATAATACCACCGATTTTCATATTTTTGTATGCAATATTTTTCTTAATATTAATGAAGAAAGACCTCCGGTCACAAAAAATTTAAAACCGGTGGCGGCGGCGGCGGCGGCGGTGACAGCGGTAGTTACTTTTTTCAGAACTAGGGGGCTCGGCCCCCTACGAGCTACGCTCGCCAACCCCCCGTTCAGACACTGCAGTCTCTAAAAGCACGCTAATTTGATCGACTTTAATTGAATTTTTTTGGAAGATTGAATTATAATTAAAAAAACAAAGGCGATCTCCCTATAAACGGGTTTCTATTCATTTCTCTTTGATTGGGGAATTTTACGGAAAAATCAGCTGCTGTTAAAAGATACAATGGCATTTCAAAATCATCTAATATAAAAGGAATTAAGTAAACAGAGTCTTTGTCTCCCGGTATTTTTTAACAAAGCGAAAAGAAAGTCCTTTTAAATAAAACATTTTAAATATATCGTTTTTAATCTGACGTAATTTTCACCAAACTTTTCTTTCCCTTTTTAATATTCACGTGAAAATGCTTTTATTAGAAATGAAATATTATTTGCGCTGTCCAAAAAAAAAAAAAATAGTTGAAAAGTTCATCTCAAAATATCAAGTAAATGTCTCGCGCTATTTTTAAATTTAAACTACTATTTTGCAATATTATTTTTTGTTCATTTTCCGTAAAAAGTGTAATGTGACGTAAATGTGATGTAATTTCTCCTATTTAAGACTTCTAACGCATGTTAATGAATTTATTACTTTACAATATCCTTTCTCTGTTAAAATTCACGTGTAATTATAGATGAAGTAATTTTCAATAAGTTCCTGCTTTTTAATACGTAATTATTTAATTCTAATTTGAAAGTTTTTCTTTTCTGTTTATAATAGTCACGTGTAAATAAATTTTTAATTTAAAACAAACATTATTGTTTCCGTTGTTTATACAGTTTGGCAACAGGTTAAATTAGTACAATTTTCTGAAATCAGTAAAAAAATATCTCTCGAAATGCTGAAAATTTGAATTTAAAATAGAAATGAAACCTCGAAAAATGAGTCAAATTAAAAAAATAAATTAATTCTGCACACCGGGAAATTATAACGTATAAAATGATCTAAAAAGTATTAAATTCCGATGTATAGTTTTTGCTCCTATAAAACTTTTTTAATGGGACGATTTTGTCCAACTTTAGCATTAAATATCTCTTAAAATAATTCTTCGATTTGAAAACTGTCTACATCAGCGTGTTTATCAAACATTTCTGTATAATACTACCAATTTTCATATTTTTGTATGCATTATTTTTCTTAATATTAACGAAGAAAGACCTCCGGTCACAAAAAATTCAAAACCGGCGGCGGCGGCGGCGGTGACAGCGGGAGTTACTTTTTTTTAGAATAGAGAGATAGAGAGACAGTGGCGATCTCCCTATAAACGGATTTCTATTCATTTCTCTTTGATTGGGGAATTTTAACGCCAAATCCGCTGCGGTACTACTTGATTATCCCGTCGACCAATTTCGCCAAATTATATAAATCGCCAAACCACTCGCCAAATTATACAAATTGACATAATTTTTATTTTAAATAACGAAAGAACAAATAAATTAGTACAACATTAATAAAAATACAAATAAAACATCGAAATAAAAATAACTTGATGACGTAGATACGTGTAACAACATTTCAAAATAAGCTAATATAAAAGGAATTAAGTAAACAGTCTTTGTCTCCTGGTATTTTTTAACAAAGCGTAAAGAAAGTTCTTTTAAATGAGACATTTTAAATTAATCGTTTTTAATCTGACGTAATTTTGACCAAGCTATTCTTTCTCTTTTAAATATTCACGTGAAAATACTTTTGTTAGAAATGAAATATTATTTGCACTTTCCTAACAAAAATAGTTGAAAAGATCCTCTCAAAACATCAAATAAATGTCTAGCGCAATTTCTAAATTTAAACTGTTTTCCAATATTTTGTGTTCATTTTATGTAATAACTGTAATGTGACGTAAATATGACGTAATTTTTAATAAGTTCCTGCTTTTTGTACATAATTATTTAATTCTAATTCCAAATGATTTTTTCTGTTTATAATAGTCACGTATAAATAAATTTTTAATTTGAAGCAAACATTATTGTTTGCGCTGTTTATACATTTGGCAACAGTATAAATTAATACCATTTTGTAAAATAATGTAAAAAATATCCCTCGAAATGCTGAAAATTTGAATTTAAAATAGAAATAAAACCTCAAAAAATGTGTCAAATTAAAAAACTAAAAGCAGTCTGCACACCGGGAAATTCTGACGCATAAAATGATCTAAAAATGATTAAATTCCTATGTACCGTTTTTTCTCCTATAAAACTTTTTTAATGGAACGATTTTGTCCAACTTTGGCATTAAATATCTCTTAAAATAATACTTCGATTTGAAAACTGTCTGCATCAGCGTGTTTATCAAACATTTCTGTATAATACTGCCGATTTTCATATTTTTGTATGCATTATTTTTCTTAATATTAACGAAGAAAGACCTCCGGTCACAAAAAGTTCAAAACCGGCGGCGGCGGCGGTGACAGCGGTAGTTACTTTTTTTTAGAATAGAGAGATTTTAGAAAATTGTACTAATTTAACCTGTTGCCAACTGTATAAACAACGGAAACAATAATGTTTGCTTCAAATTAAAAATTTATTTACACGTGACTATTATAAATAGAAAAAATCATTTGGAATTAGAATTAAATAATTATGTACAAAAAGCAGGAGCTTATTAAAAATTACGTCATAAATACACGTGAATTTTAAAAGAGAAAGGATATTGTAAAATAATAAATTCCTTAACATGCGTTAGAAGTCTTAAATATGAGAAAATACGTCATATTTACGTCACATTACAGTTATTACATAAAATGAACACAAAATAATATTGCAAAACAGTTTAAACTTAGGAATTGCACTAGACATTTATTTGATATTTTGAGAGGATCTTTTCAACTATTTTTGTTAGGAAAGCGCAAATAATATTTCATTTCTAACAAAAGTATTTTCACGTGAATATTTAAAAGAGGAAGAATAGCTTGGTCAAAATTACGTCAGATTAAAAACGATTAATTTAAAATATCTCATTTAAAAGAACTTTCTTTTCGCTTTCTTAAAAAATACCAGGAGACAAAGACTCTGTTTACTTAACTAGGGGGCTCAGCCCACTACGAGCTACGCTCGCCAACCCCCGTTCAGACACCGCAGACTCTAAAAGCACGCAAATTTATTGGCTTTAAAAACATTTCGAAAGATTGAATTATAACTTAAAAAACAGTGGCGATCTCCCTATAAACGGGTTTCTATTCATTTCTCTTTGATTGGGGAATTTGGCCAAATCAGCTACTGTTAAAAGATACAATGGCTGCTTCCGTCTTTGATTAAATAATTTTAGTTAAACATTTCAAAATATAAAATGGATTAAGTAAACAGAGTCTTTGTCTCCCGGTATTTTTTAACAAAGCGAAAAGAAAGACTTTTTTAAATAAGACATTTTAAATATATCGTTTATAATCTAACGTAATTTTCACCAAACTTTTCTTTCTCTTTTTAATATTCACGTGAAAATACATTTGTTATGAAATGAAATATTTAAGCTGTCCTAACAAAAATAGTTGAAAAATATCAAATAAATGTCTCGCGCAGTTTCTAAATTTAAACCGTTTTGCAATATTATTTTGTGTTCATTTTATGTAATAACTGTAATGTGACGTAAATATGACGCAATTTCTCCTATTTAAGACTTCTAACGCATGTTAATAAATTTATTATTTTACAAATTCCTTTCTGTCTTAAAATTCACGTGTAATTATAGTTTTTATGACGTAATTTTTAAAAAGTTCCTGCTTTTTGTACATAATTATTTAATTCTAATTCCAAATGTTTTTTTCTGTTTATAATAGTCACGTGTAAATAAATTTTTAATTTATTTACAGGTTTTTTTTTTTTTTTTTTTTTTGAAGCAAACATTATTGTTTCCGCTGTTTGTACAGTTGGCAACAGTTTAAATTAATATTACTTTCTAAAATCTGTAAAAAATATCTCTCAAAATGCTGAAAATTTGAATTTAAAATAGAAATAAAGCCTCAAAAAATGAGTTAAAATAAAAAAAATTAATGCAATCTGCACTCCGGCGAATTCTAACGCATAAAATGATCTAAAAATAATTACACTGCCATGTATAGTTTTTGCTGCTATAAAACTTTTTTAATGGAACGATTTTGTCCAACTTTAGCATTAAATATCTCTTAAAATAATTCTTCGATTTGAAAACTGTCTGCATCAGCGTGTTTATCAAACATTTCTCTATAATACCACCGATTTTCATATTTTTGTATGCAATATTTTTCTTAATATTAACGAAGAAAGACCTCCGGTCACAAAAAATTCAAAACCGTACTGTGCCAACTGTATAAACAGCGCAAACAATAATGTTTGCTTCAAATTAAAAATTTATTTTACACGTGACTATTATAAACCGAAAATATAAAAAGCAGGAACTCATTGAAAATTACGTCATAAAAACTATATTTACACGTGAATTTTAAAAGAGAAAGAATATTGTAAAATAATAAATTCATTAACATGTGTTAGAAGTCTTAAATAGGAGAATTGACGTCACATTTACGTCACATTACACTTATTACGTAAAATGAACAGAAAATAATATTGCAAAATAGTTTAAATTTAAAAATTGCGCGAGACATTTATTTGATATTTTAAGATGATTATAATATTTCATTTCTAACAAAAGTATTTTTACTTGAATATTAAAAAGAGAAAGAAAAGTTTGGTGAAAATTACGTCAGATTATAATTGTCAGATTCAAATTATAATTCAAACTTCCGAAATCTTTTTAAAGTCGATCAAATTAGCGTGATGTTAGATTCTGCGGTGTCTGAACGGGGGTTGACGAGCGTAGCTCGTAGGGGGGCAAAGCCCCCTAGTAAAATAAATAAATGTATTATAATAAATGAACTATAGTAAATAAATAACAAAAAACTTTAAACTATGATAAATAAATAAACTATATAGTTGTCAAAAACTAACACTTACTGTAATTACTGTGTGGTTAGTATAATTGTCTCCATGCTTAGCGCAGTTATGTCTGGTTTGGCCTGGATAATATGTAAGTACCATAATTCTTGCAAAAAACATTATAAATTAATCTTTTGTTATTCTATTTGTAAATGGAAAGGTTTTCGTAGTTGCAAATTTTTCATATAACATTTTTAACATGATATCTCTAGGGGGAGATTTTGACTTTTGATATCGTTATCGTTTTTTATCCAGCCGCAATTTTCTAAACCTTTCGCTACATCAAAATAGTCTGTAATCTGTTTTTAGGAAAATACAAATTATTAAAGCCATTAAATGAGTATACAATTATTTCATTCCAAAATATGAAGTACCCGAAAATTTGGCATTCGTATTCTTATGTCATATGGCATATATTCCGCTGTTGGAGAAATCAGGTGCGAAGTATGTTTGAAATGACACCTGTATTTATTAGTAAAATAAAGAAAAAGAATGTTGTCTACCTGTTTTGTTGATAAGAAGTTCTGCTTGTCCTCTCCTCATTCAGAGGGCAAGTGCAAAAAATATATGTATATATTATTGATTAATGCATTATGGAAAAAAAGCTATTATTATGTACTTTTTAAAAGTAAATATATCTTTTCAATTTTAATTGATATAATGTTATTTCATATATAATCGTTATATTTTATTAACTTCTTATTCTTTGAATCAGTAAAGTATGTGAATAATAAATGTATAACCGTATCTGTATATCGTAAACGTATAAAAAGAAAAAATCCCTGCCGGCTCGGGCCTACAGGCGGAGGTAGATTTCGATGTTAAGTACTAAATTCTCCAACAAAACTTAAATCAAGATTAGAGATAAAACCCAGTTTCTTCACAAAGAGCGAGCTGTAGGGAGCTAAACTTTTTGTGAAAATTGTAATATACACGAATACACACACACATATATATGGAATAGGTTTAAAAAATGGATACAAAAATTTCAGAGAACCTTAAAGTGTTAAAATATGTTAATATTTCCATTGTCGGGTTTTTATCATGTTTTAATACGTTTCTTCAAACTTACATGGCGTTACATATTCACCTGCTGAGGTCCATTATATTTCCAATATGACGCAATATACATATTTTTTTAATTCGTCAAACTATTTATTTTGAGTTTTCATGCTGAAATCTTGCTCTAGGAAACTTATGACGTAATATTCAATTTGTTTTCAATTTGTCAAACTATTTAATTTTACACGTGAAAATTTTGCAAAAGAAAAGTAATTGTTGTGGTGAGAATTTTATTATTTGTTTTTTTTTAATTGTTGGCAACTGTTATAACGAAAAACTTTTATTTTTTTCCTGCCATTGTTGTGTAAGAGCTGGTTTTATCAGAATCATGTTAAGACAGTATTCAAAATTTTGAACCCTCCCCATTTCCACTCTCTTGGACCGATTTCGCCCATTTTCAATCCCCGCCGAGATATTAGCCATCTCAAAGTTGTTGGCGAGTTTGAAGATGATTCGTGCATAATTGCGACTTTTATCGTGCGGACAAAATTTAGTACATACATACATACATATATATATATATATATATATATATAAACTTTTTAGGTGGGGGTGGTTTTGGGTTCCTGGGGTCCTATAATGAAAAGTTATGAAGGAATTTTTCAAAAGTCGCACCATGGTAACGACTGCAATAGGTAGTATTTCTTACGAAATCTACCTAAAAGAAAACTAGAAAACAGGAATTCTGCTTTTTCAGAATTTAGTGTAGCCCCCGATGAAAAAAAATATATGCATATATAAATAGTACAAAACATATTTCAGTTTTAAAACTTAAAGCACAAACTTTTATTTTATGTAAAATGACGTCATTCGCATCCGCTTAAGAATTCCACATTTACGATCCAATCTTAAACATCTACAGTAAAGCATGCATAGGATGTCACTATCTCAAAATAATACACAAATGCAGCAAAAAGATGCCGTCATTAAAGAAACTGGACAATAAAACCGGCTATCTAATGATTCATAGGCATTCATTTGTTTGTAACATTAATATAGGCGATTTCAGTCGTGACGTCAGTCATGGCGTTTTCGTTGGAAACTGACTCCAAATAAACGGTTGCTATGTTGTATTTTCTATTTTGTTTGTGTGTTGCTGCTATATCTTATATCTATATCTCGCATCTAAGTGTTTTAATACTTGATATGTACTGGTAACATTTTCCACGATTTATATTTAAAAAGAAATGACTCATAGCAACCGTTTGTTTGGAGTCAGTTTCCAACCAAAACGTCATAACTGACGTCACACTGAAAGGGTGTACAGATACTTGAAATTAAATATAGTTTATAATAGCTCCATGTTTTATTATTTGTAGAAATTATTCGTTCGTATTTTTTTCAAAATAGCACGTATTTTAATTACATTTTCTTTCGGTTGTTATGAGAAAATGGCAACAAAATTATAATTGTTATTTTTCAACTATTTTCCCTTAACTTTCTATATAAATAGAGTACTTGAGTTGCCAAAATTAAACCAATGGTGCTAAAAACTACAAAAAAATTAATATTTCAAAAATAAATGGAGATACAGTTTTCAAACAAATTGCATTTAAAAGTACTTTTTTCCCAATACGACGGTATAAACATTGAAAATGTGCGATGCTTAGAAATTAAAAAAATTGCTATAGAGCATTTAATTGTACAATGATACATCTGCTTTGTTTATTGCTGGCTTCTGTAAGGTAACGCTATTTTTTGGAGACAAAATAAGCTGGGAGAAAGAAATAGCATACCGTTCCGGGGGCTAAAAAAATTGTAAAAATAAAAAGAATTTTTAGACACTAATAACGATACTATTAGGCTAATGTCAGACGAGCGTCTATTTGGCGGAGGGGGGCAGGGGTCGAAGAATGATAACGTATGATATCATAAAGGGGGGTGGTATCCAAAATCACCATAAATTTGTTAATGTTATATATGTACAGCCCTTTAAAAGAAATAATTAGGTTCCACTGTTTTGCTGTGCATTTTAAATGTGATCGAGCAAAGTATTTTATATGAAAAGTAAAATCTGCTTTTATTGATATACGGGCTAAATAAATTTTAATTTAAGTTTCTTTTAATGGTACTTCAAAGTTAAAGAGTTAAAGCATTTTATAAGCACTGTTTACAATGATGCATTTTTAATTATTGTTTAATTAGTGCATTTTTAGTCATAATTGACGTAAGTAAAAGATTTTTTATTTATTTATTTTTTTTTTTTATGCGCAAAAATATATTGCTGTTTCAAGGATTTTCTTTTCAAACTCAAAAATCTTTTTTTTTTTTTTTTTTTTTTTTTTTTTTTTTTGAAAATTTAACTCTCACATTACTTTTTAAGCATTACGCTCGGAAGGGGAAAACAAAACTAAAAATCTGTAAAAATAATAAAGAAATATTGCAATGAAAATAATTTGCAGACTGATTAAAAAAGTCTGCGACGTGCGTCTCCCGTCTCGCATTTCCTGCTACAGGGCACGCACAGATACCATGAAATGAAAACAAAACATAAGAAACAACAACACTTACGTATGTTCCGTAGTAGGCCATTATCCTTTATTCCAGGTTCAAGTCCTGTCACCGAGCACACATGAGATGAATTGAGAAGAAGACACTCTCCCAACAACATGAAGACAGATCCGACACTTCCTCCACACTTGGCAAGTATCCCGTGTGTTGTAGCGAACTTGCCGGGCTCAATGCTGCGACCGTGGCAGCCTGTGGGCGTAGAAGTTTCGCTAGGCTATAAGGCTCTAATTTTAGAGAGCAGAGAGAGAAAGGACTCCTCTTTTTATTTTCCACTATCGCTTCTTCCTCAAACACACACAGAGAGGTAGAATTATCATTTAGCCTCTATAATTGAGAGGGATCCGGTGACACGAGACAACAGACATTGTTTCAAATGGAAAAATCAGATGATAGTGATTTTGTGTTCAGATAAATCATTTAAACTTCTTAAAGTCCACTCTCAGGACCAGATTAAGGTACGTTTAGGTAAGGCGCTGGTACAGAGCCCACAAATTTAAGAAAAATAGTGTAGCACACACTCTAGAAAATAAATGCGTAAATTTACACATTAAAACAGGTATCCTGATGATACAAAAACGATTTGCCTGTATGTGAAAAGTAGCGTGTAAATTGACAAATACAAGACTGGTGTGTAAATTTCAAAATACACATTGTTCTGTGTATTTTGATGATAACATATTAAGCTGCTTAAATGTATAAAAAGTTATCAGATAATTCTGAAATACACTGTTTAACGCATAAATCGCACAAGAGTACACATATATTTGTATAATATACAAAAATGATGGATTTTGTAGTATACAACCTTAGTTTGTGATGCAAATTTTGAAGTAAATATTTTCATGGACTCAAAACAAATTTTCATGAAGAACAAACTCCTGCGCTTGTTTTCTTCCCAGCAGATTTGTTTTAAGACCACAAAATAGTATAAACTTAATTTACAAGAAACAGGATCGTCTGAAATTGTATTTACTGCATGCCATTTCTCCGTTAGAGTTGTTTTGAAGTCCTACAATCGTATGCAAATTTATGCACAATTTATGCACAAAATCTGTAAATAATATTCAATAAAATTTAAATAAAATTTTGTTAAAATGCAGAAATTGTGATGCCAGTAGTATTGCAGGATTTTTTTCTATCAATTTCAGTCACAAGTTTAAGTACATCTGCATCAAGAGGAGAAATTTTATATTTAATTCAATCTACATAAACAAGCAATACTTCTGAAACTGGATTCGAACTGAGAAACTGCAACTTTCCAAAGCACCACCTTGACCATACAGCTACTATTACGCAAGCCAAGTTTTCAAGTATCGATATTTATCGTGTGCACATAAGTACACAAATTTCTGTGTAATATTCTATTCTTACACATATAGCTATTAAAATTCGTATGCATATTTGTGTAATATTTTGTTCTTACGCATATATCTGTGTAATATTCTTGCACATATTTCGATGTAATATGCAAAATACGCAGATATTTGTGTAATATGCAAAATTTGTAAATTTGCGTTAACACCCCAATTCTGGTAAATTCGCACAATTTTGTAGATTTACACACTTGTTTGAGTTTTTGAAAGGATAACAAACTACACACTTCCATTAAGCCGATAAACGCACATAAATAAGAGGTACGCTTTTACGATAAGAGTGTAAATTTTATGATAAAGGTGTAATTTTACAAATATACACATATATTTATGTAAAAGTGACTAATTCACACATTTACTTTTTAGAGTGTAGGAGAATCCATAACGAGGGATTGTCATAAAATTTTTAGAAGCGTAAAAATATCCTTGCACACAAAACTGCTGTATAAAAAATTTAGTAGCCACTAAGGAGGCGCGTAGCATTTTGAAAAGGCGCTCAAAAGCCACTATTAATCACTCGTTAGCAGGGCCAAAACTAAGTGGGGGGACAGAGGGGGCATGTGCCCCCCTCAGAACGAAGAGGCGCAAAATGAAGATTTTGTTTGTCGATTTTTCTCACACCTATGTTTAGCACGGTATTGTTAAAATCATCCTGTCTGGCGTATGACAAAGCACAGAAGACTCTAAAGATGATATAGCATAAGGATCCTGTATAAAGCGGATTTTTTTTCGATTCTTTTCGATTCCGTTTGCAAGATTTTAATCAGTCAATATTTGACAAAACCAAGGGCGGACTCACCATTTAGAGATGGAGGGGGGGGTCATGGATTTCCTTTTTTTTGGGTGGAAGGGAATCTCATTATGACAATTTTTTATACTGAAAGCTATTCCCAAATCCAAACTAATTACTTTTTTTATACTTTCGCGAAGTCATTTTCATTCGTAAATACAAAAAAATTGCATTAATACTCGTAAAAATATAAAATTTACCGATTTTGTTCAGATACCAAGAAATTAAAGAGTTTCCCATTTCATATAAAGGCAAAGATTCATTCAGAAAATTTTGTCAAAGTTAGCATTTTAAACCAAGTTTTACTAGTTGACAGCCACAGAAATGTCGTCGCAAGGGAACAATTGGCTGTCACCGGAAATTCAGTTTAAAAAGTCTAACAATTGAAGAGCTAAGTGGAAGAACATGTTAAGTAACAAAAATTACATTTGAAGAAATTTGATGTGAAAGTTTTTGTTGTCAATTTTAATGATTTATTTCCTGTTTGATACCATGTGTTTAAAATATTAACAGGTGTGGTACTAAACTCCATCAAAAAAACTTATTCATATTTAATTTTTAAATATTAAAAAATATTAATATTATTTGCATTATTAAATATTAAAATATTAAATATTAATGAATAATGTCTTAAATCTTCAAAGCTAAATAGAACTTTGGTATTTTAGCTTTACCGTGTGATAGAATACCTGATAACACCTTCGTCCAAAAGATAAAATAATTTTTAAGAAATTGTAGCACAACATGTTCTTCCACTCAGTTCTTCAACTGTCAACGATTAAATATGGCAAAAATTTGTTTTCAATTTTAGAGGTAACTAAACCGTACACATTGGCAGCTATGTGACTCTATGAGTATCATGAAAATTGCAGGTGTAGCCTCTTCTTTCTGCTCAAAGTATTAAATAGTTTTTTTTTCAATCGAAGTTATAAGGTAAAGTGCCCATATTTCGTCCCCTTTCCTAATATCGTCTGTCTTAACTTCTCCGCTTCTGCGAAAGTGGCGCTACTTATGACGCAAGGCATAGGGGACGGAAGGTAGAAGGAGTCAGGATTGAAAGTATCGTTCGCCAAGACGCATACATAAATTAAAGACGCCGAATTTCCTATTTTTTAGAAGACCTGAGTTCTTAATACGTCATTTGTAGAACGTTATTTACTGTACTGTAAGCAGAGGCCCGGAGCTGGAGCCCAAAGCCGGAGCGCTCCGGAGCTGTGTTTTCCCTGGAACTGAAGCTCTAAATTTTCTCCTGCTCCAGGGCTCCTTTAGTTTTTAATATTCTTTTAAATCTTTTTTTTTTCAGACTTTTAAATTTCCAGGCTTAAAATATTTTAATTACAACATTATTCAGTATTTTAATTATATCTTTTTTTTTTTTTTTTAGAGAGAGATGGAAAACTTCTCAAAACATGGTAACACTACTTTACTTCTACTTTCTACTTGAGCTAAGTGACAACACTAGTTGAAAACAAATATGACCACCTGTTGTTTACATGTGAAGTTGTACAATTTTGGTTGTTTGAAAAGTGTAGAAGAAATTTAAGATTTTTGTGCTTAAAATTCCACCAAACTTTCTATTTTAAAAGCAAAAGCTATAAAAGATGTCATATTTTCTGAACAAGCATTTCAAGTTTGATGAGAAGAAAAATGTATTTTGTCAGATCTTTAATGAAGGTAAAGGAAAAAAGAATTTGTGAGCAAAAAATTAAATGTGTAAATTAAAATCTGCAACTCAAAAGCGCGTAGTCGGAGCCGAGTTGGAGCCGGAGCTGGAGCCACAGTATTTTATCTAGGAGTGGAGCTGGAGCTGGAGCATCAAAAATTGCTCGGATCCGGGTCACTGACTGTAAGTATTTATTTCTTATTTATTGCATGTATTTTATGTAGGTAAGACGCTGACAGTAGCATACATTGAGTTTTAGGACGCTCAGTCTAAGGACGCTTTAGTCCCAATTTCGTCCCCCTTGCAGTTCTTATTTTCGTCCCGGGGACGAAATTAGGAATGCTTTTTCATGACAATTTTTTCCTCATGTTTGGATAGCTAATGTTTCGTTATGTTATTCTTCCACTGATAATTAGTACATTTCTTGTGCCTTACTTTAACGTAAATTAAATTACTTACTCATTTAGAAATAAATTTTGATTTAGCTGTAAGTTAAGCCTCGGCGTATTGGATTTTTTTTTTTTTTTTGGGGGGGGGGGGGCGAAATTGGGACCTTTATTTTTCTTTTGCATTTTTTAGATACTTAAAAAAAACAATATTTCGCATTGTTAAAATATTTTTTGTAGGATATCTGCCTATGTTTCTGTGTGCGTGGGTAGTTAGTCTATGTAAAATCCAAATTTGGTTAGTTTTCACTGAAAATTACAACATTTAGGGGTTAAAAGTGACTGGGGGACGAAATATGGGCACTTTACCCTGCCTTTGGAATGGATCATTTTCTTCTGATGGACTGATGGCTTCCATTATTATGAAACAGCCGTTATAAATGAAGTGTTAGGTGAAGATGAAAGAGCAGACGTAAAAAGTTACAACTCTGATTTTCTGGTCAGAATGGGAAAGAAAAAATGGCCACAATTTTTTTCCCCCATTCTGACCAGAAAATCAGAGTTCTAACTTTTTGCTGCTGCTCTTTCATCTTCACCCAACACTTCTTTTATAACGGCTGTTTCATAATAATGAAAGCCATCAGTCCATCACAAGAAAATAACTCGGTTAAAATTCTCTTTGTAAATATACTTTGCGGAAGATGAGGGGGGAGGGCGAAATCCAGGTTTTCCCCGGGTGCAAAAAATGCTAGTTTCGGCCCTGCTCCTTAGTATACCTCAAAATTTGTAGACAATTTTATTTTAATGCAGTTGAGTTTCAGACTATTTATGCAGTTTTACGTTGTATTACAGCAAGATATTAATACTTGATTATGAAAAACATGTCTAAAAATACCAAATGTCATTTCCTTTTTACCGCTTATCAATGCAAATTTTTGTCACATCCAATAAAGTATTTCACAAAGTTACGACCTTTTCTTGACTGCCATGTTTCGGAAGGTTTGTTCAAAATGCGAACTTTAAAAACCTTTTCTGAAAATCCTTTGCGTCATTAAGATGCGTCAAGGATTTTCTTTTTTTGGGTGGGAGGGGATCACATCTCGTTATGAGAATTTTTCATATTGAAAGCTGTTCCCAAATCCAAACTAATTACTTCTCTGATACTTTCGCGAAGTCATTTTCATTCGTAAATACAAAAACATTCCATTAATATTCGTAAAAATATAAAATTTACCGATTTTGTTCAGATACCAACATATTAAAGAATTTCCCATTTTCTTATAAAGGCAAAGATTCATTCAGTAAATGTTGTCAAAGTTAGCATTTTTAGCCAAGTTTTACGAGTAGACAGTCACAGAAATGTCATCGCAAAGGAACAATTGGCTGTCACTTCCGGAAGTTTAAAAAGTCAAACAATTGTCAATGATTAAATATGGCAAAAATTTATATTCAATTTTAGAGGTAACTAAACCGTACACGTTGGCAGCTATGTGATTCTATTAGTGTCATGAAAATTGCAGGTGTAGCCTCTTCTTTCTGCTCAAAGTATTAAATAGTTTTTTTCAATCGAACTTATAGCTTTGGAATGGATCATTTTCTTCTGGTGAACTGGTGGCTTCCATTATTATGAAACAGCCGTTAAATGAAGTGTTAGGTGAAGATGAAAGAGCAGATAATTAAAAAAAAAAAATATGGCCATATTTTTTTCCATTCTGACCAGAAAATCAGAGTTCTAACTTTTTACGACTGCTCTTTCATGTTCACCTAACACTTCATTTATAACGGCTTTTTCATAATAATGGAAGGAAAATTTCCAAATATTAATATAGTTCATCGATGCTGGATTTAATTAAGTGTCTGTGTTTGCCCCATGTTGGTGGCTCACGGAAAATATTCCATCTTGTGCTGCCTTTGTAGCCTTGCCAACTTGTAATAGTGAGAAGTTCCAGGCTGGGTATCGTTCCATGTGGTTTAGCGGTAGAACGTCAGTGCGCTATACTGATGACCCGGGTTCGATTCCCGGCATGGAATATTTTTCACTAAGGTTGGTCTTTGCGCCTTTTAAGCAAAAATAATTTGAAATTTGATTTTCATTTGAAATATATTATTCAAGGCGAATGTTTCTCTCTGGAAAAATTTCCAAATATTAATATAGTTCATCGATGCTGGATTTAATTAAGTGTCTGTGTTTGCCCCATGTTGGTGGCTCACGGAAAATATTCCATCTTGTGCTGCCTTTGTAGCCTTGCCAACTTGTAATAGTGAGAAGTTCCAGGCTGGGTATCGTTCCATGTGGTTTAGCGGTAGAACGTCAGTGCGCTATACTGATGACCCGGGTTCGATTCCCGGCATGGAATATTTTTCACTAAGGTTGGTCTTTGCGCCTTTTAAGCAAAAATAATTTGAAATTTGATTTTCATTTGAAATATATTATTCAAGGCGAATGTTTCTCTCTGGAAAAATTTCCAAATATTAATAAATATGGTTAAACCAACTGAGCTTTAAAAAATAAAAATAAAATTCAAACAATATCATACTTAAACCACCCTAAAAACTTAGGTTCTGTTCAAATGAATTGAAAATAAATCTTAGACTTTTTCTATTAGGTAGCTTTAATTATAAAAAGCTACCTATTGCAGCCGTTCGGAGGAAAGCGATTTCAAAAAATTTTGGTATATTTTCATCGATCATGACCCCTAGACCCCAAAACCACCCTCCATTCAAAAGTTTATATATATATATATATATATATATAATTTGTTGTTGTTGTCATTTGGTTATATATATATATATATATATATATTGGGATTTATATATATAATTTGTTGTTGTTGTCATTTGGTTTAGTTTATTTATTGTTGGATCAGTTCCGTAGTTTCGAAATTTTGTTTTGGTTTTTGGATATATATATATATATATATATATAAGTTATTCTTCAACGGCAGTTAACTTATTTTTATTTTATTATGAATTTCAATTTTGTAGTGTCAATAACGATGTTAATTTTCTGGCTTTCAGATATATCGATGATTTGATAATTTTGAACTGTGATCGCGATTTTTTGGGGATATCATGTAACATTTATCCTGATATGCTGGTTTTGAAAAAAAAACAAATGAAAATAATAGTGCTGCTGATTATCTTGATTTGAAAATAAACATTTCAAACGGTATACACATATCAATCTATAATAAACGGGATAACTTTAATTTTGAAGTTAACCATTTAGTTAATTGGAGTTCAAATATCCATAAACGCGTTTACGTCAATATCATAATAGGTCAGATTTTTCGCTGTTCGAATAAAAATTTATTTTTTAAAGAACTTTTTAATTTAACCAGCATTTTGTATTATAAAAACAATATACCTTTGAATTTCATTAATAAATATACTAGTTTTACAGATAGTCTTCATTTTTGAGGAGTTGCTATGCGATTGACAGTTAATGATTTGTATAACTTAAAGCCTTTTTTGGACGGTTTTACAAGGATGTCTGCAATTGTGTGGCAACAGGCATGGAACGTTTATGGACAGATTATGGATCACTGGAATTTGGTTATTGTTTTTTGTGGCTGTGTTGCTCGGATTTGGGTAAAATAATTTTATTGTTTCAGTATACATTACACATACGTTCTGAATCAGCTGTATCTTCGAGATGCACTGTTTATTGTGGCGTCGGGTCCGGTGGGGGAGTGTTCGCGATATGCTTTCAATTGTTTTTATGCATTTGATTTATGCTTTGCGACACTCTGGCCGAAACCCACTGCCACTACTGAATAATAGTTTGTTGTAAATTGTAATTAATCTGAAACATTGCTGTGCTTTCTAAAATGCCCACCGCTGAAGAGGCCACAGCCTTTTGTTGTTTTTTCTTGTTCAGGTTATATCTGTTTAAATTTCTTGGATGTTTTATGGTTATACTTAGTTTATTTATGGTGCAGGATTCTGGGTCTGACAAACGCATTTAAAACATAATGTGCTATATATAATCTGTGTGGTTATATGCAGCTGTAGCGCTTATCGCATGGATTTTATTTTTATATTTATATTTATATTTATATTTATATTTATATTTATATTTATATTTATTATTATTATTTTTATTTTTATTTTTTTTTAAATTTTTTTTTTATTTTTATATTTTACTTTTAGTTTTACTTTTGACCTTTTTGAGCTTATATATATATATATATATATATTCATATATATATATATATGTGTGTGTGTATATCTGATCTTTGTCATACTGTAACTCTCGTATTTATGAACCGATTTGGATGAAACTCGGTGTGTACATAGTACATACCCAAGGTTATTAGACATACAGGTTGGCTCGTAAGTTTTCCTCCAATCAGAGGACTCTCCCCCAGCTACGTCACAAGAATCCAAGAAACGAAACTAGGGTCGAAATTTGCCTTAGCTCTATGGCTCTATGCAGTTAATTGCTATACAATTCTAATTGAATAAAAATTAATAATACTTTTTTTTCGCGTGTAAAGAAATAAGAGACCTTAGTTTGTAAAACTATATGGAAAGAAAATTATTAATTTTTAAAAACTTTACAGTGACGCAGGAGGAAAAAATAAATAAAACAATTTTGGAAGGAAAAAAATTATAGCTGCACTATAGTTCTTATTATTTTCTCTCTCTCTCTTATTTTATTATTTTATTAGTATACATATATATATATATATATATATATATATATATATATATATATATATTAAATATGAATTGCCTATTTCCAAATTTTTGCTTTAGATTATTTATTAAATTATTAAAATTCTGGGTTGCAACTTTAATTCATTTAATTAAAATGTATGTTTTAATAAATAACTTCTACAAATTAGAAAAGAACAAAACAGTAACTTCTCAGAATTACGTTTATAAAGCCTAATAAAATTTTAAATATCTTTAAATTGTGAAAAACTTAAAAAAAAATGTATACAACATATGAAATTATTACTCTTTAAAAAAATATTTATGAAAAATACATACTGCAATTTTACAGGGTTCTTTAAAACCAAGAATTAGCTATGTGCAAAAGCTGATACAAATGAGGGGGAGGAGAAATTAGCGCTCTCAATAACTAATAACACCATGATTTTTTGTTGTTATTGTTAAAAATATAATATACCAATAATTAAAAAAAAGCATATTTACAATATTTCAAGCATTCACATATTATATTAATTACAACATAAAGCATTTTATTTTCTATAATAAAGACAACTACACAATAGTTTTTCTTATTTTATTTGATGCACGATCTCCATTGTGAAATTTAAATTTTCTGTTTACTTAGAATCATTTTAGAATTTTATATTACAAAATTTTTAAATTATCATGAGTAATATTTACATTATATTGGCAGTGGCAACACCTGACCAATAAGTTTCACTTTTACTAATATATATATAGAGAGAGAGATAACTTCTAAACATCGCAGCAATTTCAATTTTTACACTGCCGAATCGGGAAAAAAAAGTCCTTCCGACCAGTGCCGGGAGAAAGAGGTAGCTTTCATATTCCTTATTTTTTAAAAGTAAGCTTATATTATTCAAACACATGAAGCTCAATTTAGTGGAAACCGATTATAGGAGATTCAATCCTAATCTTTATCAATACTAAATCATTATGAATGATAATTTCGCGAAATTAGTCAGCTTTATCCAAGCTGCTTTTATTTAAAGTAACTTATATTTGGTTGCCAAATTCGGCGATATATTGAAGTTCCTGCCATTTTAAGACAGCATGGTGGATGAGGCTAACGAGTGAACTTGGTCGAGACCTTAGTAATTCCTGTGTAAATGCTCACTCACATCGGAATCGGTTGATATACACAAGTTCTGTCGCAGGCAAAAAATCAGATTTTTCAAAATGTCACCCACATTAGAAATTCAAACTGCTATATCTGAGCCATTTTCTAAGATAAAGACAAAACAAAAAGTGCTCCGGAATCCTTATATCATGGTCAAATACTTAAGAAAGAAACCTTTTCCAATTTCTAATTCTTTCGCACCTCACTTTAAATATAATTTTTTATTTAATTTAAGAGCCTCCATTTTGAAACAAGATGGCTGATGAAGCTGACCAACGAACTCGTTCGAGACATTGATATGTACTATGTACACACCAAGTTACATCCAAATCGGTTCATAAATACGCCTGTTATCGCGTGACAAAAATCAGGTTGTTTCAAAATGTCAGCCACAATAGAAATTCAAAATGCTATAACTCAGCCATTTTTTTAGATATAGAAGAAACAAAAACTGTTCAGGAATCTTTGTATTAAGGTCAAACACATATAAAAAAATCTTTTTCATTTTCCAATTTGTTTGGTACCCCATTTTAAATTTAAAATTTTTAAAATTTTTTTAAATGGCCGCCATTTTGAAACAAGATGGCGGATGAAGCTGGCGAGCGAACTCGGTCGAGAAATTGGTACGTATTATGTATACACCAAGGTACATCCAAATCGGTTCATAAATACGCCTGTTATCGCGTGACAAAAATCAGTTCGTTTCAAAATGTCAGCCCCGCTAGAAATTGAAAGTGCTATAACTCAGCCATTTTTTAAGATATAGACGAAACAAAAACTGCTCCGGAATCTTTGTATCAAGGTCAAACACATAAGAAATTTTTTTTTTCAATTTTAAATTTTTTGGTACCACATTTCAAATTAAAATTTTTTTTAAAAAATTTAAATGACCGCCATTTTGAAACAAGATGGCGGATGAACCTGGCCAACGAACTCGGTCGAGACATTGGCATGTATTATGTACACACCAAGGTACATCCAAATCGATTCATAAATACGCCTGTTATCGTGTGACAAAAATCAGGTCGTTTCAAAATGTCAGCCAAGCTAGAAATTGAAAGTGCTATATCTCAGACATTTTTTAAGATATAGACGAAACAAAAAAGTCCTTCCGGCCAGTGCCAGGAGGAAGAGGTAGCTTTCAAATACCTTATTTTAAAAAGCCAACTTATATTATTCAAACACACGAAGCTCAATTTAGTGGAAACCGAATATAGGAGATTCAATACTAATTTTTATCAATACTAAATCATTATGAATGAGAATTTCACGAAATTAGTCAGCTTTATCCAAGCTGCTTTTATTTAAAGTAACTTATATTTGGCTGAGATGTTGATGTATACTATCCACATGCTTTCTCACATGGAAATAGGCGAATACGTGTGTTATCGCGTGACAAATACAAGATTGTTTCAAAATGTTAGCCATACTAGAAATTCAAAGTGCTATAATTCAACCATTTTTTAAGATATAAACAAAAGAACAAATTTTCAGAAACAAAATCTGCTCCGGAATCTTTGTATCAAGGCCAAACACATAAAAAAATATTTTTCATTTTCCAATTTTTTAATACCTCATTTTAAATTTTAAATTTAATTTTTTTTAAATGGCAACCCTTTTGAAACAAGATGGCGAATAAAGCTGGCCAACGAACTCGGTCGAGACATTGGTATGTACTGCGTACAGACCAAGTAACATCCAAATCGGTTCATAAATACGCTTGTTACCGCGTAACAAAAATCAGGTCGTTTTAAAATGTCAGCCACAATAGAAATTCAAAACGCTATAACTCAGCCATTTTTTTAGATATAGACAAAACAAAAACTGTTCCGGGATCTTTGTATTAAGGTAAAAAACATACAAAAAAAAAATCTTTTTCATTTTCTAATATTTTGGTATCTCATTTTAAATTTTAAATTTTTTAAATTTTTTAAATGGCCACCATTTTGAAACAACATGGCGGATGAAGCTGGCCAACGAACTCGGTCGAGATATTTGTATGTACTATGTACACACCAAAGTACATCCAAATCGGTTCATAAATACGCCTGTTATCACGTGACAAATATCAGGACGTTTCAAAATGTCAGCCACGCTAGAAATTCAAAATGCTATAACTCAGCCATTTTTTGAGATATAGACGAAACAAAAACTGCTCCCGAATCTTTGTATCAAGGTCAAATACAGAAAAAAAAATATTTTTTCAATTTTCAATTTTTTGGTACTATATTTCAAATTTAAATTTTTCTTAAAAATTTAAATGGCTGCCATTTTTAAAAAAAGATGACGGATGAAGCTGGCCAACGAACTCGGTCGAGACATTGGTATGTACTATGTACAAACGAAGTTACATCCAAATCGGTTCATAAATACGCCTTTTATCGCGTGACAAAATTCAGGACGTTTCAAAGTGTCAGCCACGCTAGAAATTCAAAATGCTATAACTCAGCCCTTTTTTAAGATATAGACGAAACAAAAACTGCTCCGGAATCTTTGTATAAAGGTCAAATACATAAGAAAAAAATATTTTTCCATTTTCAATTCTTTGGTACCACATTTCAAATTTAAAATTTTTAAGAAAATTTTAAATGGCCGCCATTTTGAAACAAAATGGCGGATGAAGCTGGCCAACGAACTCGGTCGAGACATTGGTATGTACCATGTACATACCGAATTACATCCAAATCGGTTCATAAATTCGAGAGTTACAGTATGACAAAGGTCAGATATATATATATATCTATATATATATATATATATGGATATATATATATATATATATATATCAACTTTTGAACGGAGGGTGGTTTTGGGGTCTGGGGGTCATGATCGATGAAAATATACCAAAATTTTTTGAAATCGCTTTCCTCCGAACGGCTGCAATAGGTAGCTTTTTGTAATGAAAGCTACCTAAAATGCTCCGGAATCTTTGTATCAAGGTCAAACACATAAGAAAAAAATATTTTTCAATTTTAAATTTTTTGGTGATTCCGGAGCAGTTTTTGTTTCGTCTATATCTTAAAAAATGGCTGAATTATAGCACTTTCAATTTCTAGCGGGGCTGACATTTTGAAACGTACTGATTTTTGTCACGCGATAACAGGCGTATTTATGAAAAAATTTAAAATTTGAAATGGGGTACCAAAAAATTTAAAATTGAAAAATATTTTTTTCTTATGTGTTTGACCTTGATACATAGATTCCGGAGCATTTTTTGTTTCGTCTATATCTTAAAAAATGTCTGAGTTATAGCACTTTCAATTTCTAGCTTGGCTGACATTTTGAAACGACCTGATTTTTGTCACACGATAACAGGCGTATTTATGAATCGATTTGGATGTACTTTGGTGTATACATAATACATACCAATGTCTCGACCGAGTTCGTTGGCCAGCTTCATCCGCCATTTTGTTTCAAAATGGCGGGCATTTAAAATTTTTAAAAAAATTTAAAATTTGAAATGTGATACCAAAAAATTGAAAATGTAAAAATATTTTTTTCTTATGTATTTGACCTTTATACAAAGATTCGGGAGCAGTTTTTGTTTCGTCTATATCTTAAAAAATGGCTGAGTTATAGCATTTTGAATTTCTAGCTTGGCTGACATTTTGAAACGACCTGATATTTGTCACACGATAACAGACGTATTTATGAATCGATTTGGATGTACCTTGGTGTATACATAATACATACCAATGTCTCGACCGAGTTCGTTGGCCAGGTTCATCCGCCATCTTGTTTCAAAATGGCGGTCATTTAAATTTTTTAAAAAAAATTTTAATTTGAAATGTGGTACCAAAAAATTTAAAATTGAAAAAAAAAATTTCTTATGTGTTTGACCTTGATACAAACATTCCGGAGCAGTTTTTGTTTCGTCTATATCTTAAAAAATGGCTGAGTTATAGCACTTTCAATTTCTAGTGGGGCTGACATTTTGAAACGAACTGATTTTTGTCACGCGATAACAGGCGTATTTATGAACCGATTTGGATGTACCTTGGTGTATACATAATACGTACCAATTTCTCGACCGAGTTCGCTCGCCAGCTTCATCCGCCATCTTGTTTCAAAATGGCGGCCATTTAAAATTTTTTTAAAAATTTTAAATTTAAAATGGGGTACCAAAAAAATTGGAAAATGAAAAAGATTTTTTTGTATGTGTTTGACCTTAATACAAAGATTCCTGAACAGTTTTTGTTTCTTCTATATCTAAAAAAATGGCTGAGTTATAGCATTTTGAATTTCTATTGTGGCTGTCATTTTGAAACGACCTGATATTTGTCACGCTATAACAGGCGTATTTATGAACCGATTTATATGAAACTTGGTGTATACATAATACGTACCAATTTCTCGACCGAGTTCGCTCGCCAGCTTCATCCGCCATCTTGTTTCAAAATGGCGGCCATTTACATTTTTTTAAAATTTAAAATTTGAAATGTGATACCAAAAAAATTGACAATTGAAAAATATTTTTTCTTATGCGTTTGACCTTGATACAAAGATTTCGGAGCCGTTTTTGTTTCGTCTATATCTTAAAAAATGTCTGAATTATAGCACTTTGAATTTCTAGCGTGGCTGACATTTTGAAACGTCCTTATTTTTGTCACCCGATAACAGGCCTATTCATGAACCGATATGGATGTACCTTGGTGTGTACAAAGTGCATACCAATGTCTCGACCGAGTTCGTTGGCCAGCTTCATCCGCCCTCTTGTTTCAAAATGGCGGCCATTTAAAAAAAATTTAAAATTTAAAATTTAAAATTTGGTATCAAAAAATTGATAAAGATTTTTTTCCTTATGTGTTTGACCTTAATATAAAGATTCCGGAACAACTTTTGTTTCGTCTATATCTAGAAAAATGGCTGAGTTATAGCATTTTTAATTTCTAATGTGGCTGACATTTTGAAACGACCTGATTTTTGTCACGCGATAGCAGGCGTATTTATGAACCGATTTGGATGTAACTTGGTGTGTACATAGTGCATACCAATGTCTCGACCGAGTTCGTTGGCAACCTTCATACGCCATTTTGATTCAAAAGGGAACATTTAAAAAAAAATTATTTAAAATTTAAAATGAGGTATGAAAAAGTTGGAAAATGAAAAAGGTTTTTTTTTATGTGTTTGACCTTGATACAGAAATGTCAGGGCAGTTTTTTTCGTCTACATCTTAAAAAAAGGTCGAGTTATAGCACTTTGAAATTTCTAGCATGGCTGACATTTTGAAACGATCTTGTATTTGTCACGCGATAACACAAGTATTTATTAACCTATTTGGATGTAAGAAGGCATTTGGATTGTATATAGCAATGTCTCGACTAAGTTCACTGACCAGCTTCATCCGCCATCTTGAATCAAAATGGTGGCCATTAAATTAAAAAAAAATTATATTTAAAGTGAAGTACAAAAAATTTAGAAATTGAAAAAGGTTTCTTTCTTAAGTATCTGACTTTGATATAAAGATTCCGGAGCATTTTTTGTTTTGTCTTTATCTAAAAAAAATGGCTCAGATACAGCAGTTTGAATTTCATTATGTGGGTGACATTTTGAAAAATCTGATTTTTGCCTGCGACTGCACTCTTATATATCAACCGATTCCGATGTGAGAGAGCGTGTGCACAGGAATTACTAAGGTCTCGACCAAGTTCACTGGTTAGCCTCATCCACCATGTTGTCTTAAAAGGGCAGGCACTTCACATATCGCCGAATTTGGAAACCAAATATAACTTTAAATAAAATCAGCTTGGATAAAGCTGACTAATTTCACGAAATTCTCATTCATAAGGATTTAGTATTGAATCTGCTATAATCGGTTTCCCCTAAATTGAGCTTCGTGTGTTTGAATAACATAAGCTAGCTTTTTAAAAATAAGGAATTTGAAAGCTACCTCTTTCTCCCGGCACTGGCCGGAAGGACTTTTTTAAAATTCAGCTGCAAATATTTGTATGACAGATTTTGTATTTTTTTTTTTTTTTTTTTTTTTTTTTTTTTTGTGATGTAAATTTGTGATGTAAATTTACCAATGATTAATCCAAATAATATTTCGCATACGCAGATATGCAGGTTGCTGTAGTTTGAACAAAAACTTTCAATCTGCGAGTATTAAAAAACGACAATCTAATATATAAAAATGAAAAATTGTCTGTCTGTCTGTAATGCTATACAAATCCACAGTTTGGAAGGGAGAATTGTGAAATGTTACGTACAGGTGTATTAAAACACGACCGAGGCAACTAAAGTAATCCGGAATCGAAATAACTTATAGTTAATTTTTAATTAATAAAAAAACCCACCCATTTAAAGGCAATTTCCTATCAAATTGAAACATTTTTCGTTAGAGCAGTTGCAAAAAATTAAAAATCCACTGTAAAATTCTTACCACAACAAATACTTTTCTATTGCAAGTTCAAAACCACGTGAAAAATAAAAATTAAATAAATATTTTGACGAATTTTAAAAAGGGAATATTATATCATACCTTTTCTATTTTAAGATTTCTACGTGAAAAATGAAAATGAAATAAATAGTTTGACGAATTTAAGTAAAAGTGAATATTACGTCTTAACTTTTCCATTTTAAGATTTCCACATGAAAATGAAAATGAAATAAATAGTTTGTAAAAAAAGAAAAAAAAAGTTAATATTACGTCATATTAAAAATACTAACGGGCATGACCGAGCTAAGCTCGGTCAAAATTATTGTGTTCAATTCGATATTTCATTCTCACTGTATAATTCTTGCTGTTTAGATAAAATTGGCATGATCCTAAGCCATAGGGACTCATTAACCGAAATTTTTCAAACACAAGACCTAACCAATGCTCTTCTCGAACCCGAAAACGATAGAATACAAAATTTAGTCAAAATCGCTAAAGTCATTTTATAGATAAAATTAGCTTGACCCACGGTAACCCAAAAAGGACCTACTAATCTAAATTTATCGAACATCTGACCTATCCCAACAATTTTCTGGCTAGGAAACGGTGTAATAAGAAATTTTGTCAAAATCGTTCGAGCCATTTTTTAGATAAAGGTAGCTAAACCTTGACCCATAGTAACCCAAAATGACTGGTTAATCGAATTTTCTTGAGCATGTGACATAGACCAATGATCTTCTCGAACCCGAAAACGATAGAAAACAAAATTCAATCAAAATTATTAAAGCTGTTTTCTAGATAATATTAACTTGACCCACAGTGTCCCAAAAATGACCCATTAATCGAATTTTCTCGAACATGTGACCTACCTAACCCAATGATCTTCTCGTGCCCGGAAACAGTATAATACAAAATTTTGTCAAATCGTTTGAGCCATTTTTTAAGATATAATTAGCTTAACCCACAGTGACCCAAAAATGACGCACTAATGGAATTTTTTCGAACATGTGACTTAGCTCAATGATATTCTCATGCTCAGAAACGATATAATACAAAATTTTGCGATAATGTTTTGAGCTGTTATTTTAGATACACTTAGCTTGACCCCCAGTGACCCAAAAATGACCCACTAATTGAATTTTCTCGAACATGCGATTTAGTCCAATGGTCTTCTCATGCCCAGAAACTGTATAATACAAAATTTTGACAAAGTCGTTTGAGGCGTTTTTTTAGATACAAATAGCTTGGCCCAGAGTGACCCAAAAATGGCCCACTAATCGATTTTTCTCGAACATGTGACTTAGCCCAATGGTCTTCTAGTAATCTATAACGATAGAATACGAAATTTAGTAAAAATGTTTTGAACCTTTTTTTAGATTCAATTAGCTTGACCCTGACCCATTGTGACCCAAAATGACCCACTAATCAAATTTTCTTGAACATGCGACCAAGCCCAATGGTATTCTCGCGCCCGAAAACGATAAAATACAAAATTTCGTCAAAATCGTTAGAGCCGTTTTCTAGATAAACTTCGCTTGACCCACAGTGAACCAAAAATGATCCACTAATCGAAATTTCTCGAACATGTGACCTAGCCCAATAGTTTTCTCGTGCCGAAAAACGATTGGATATAAAATTTAGTCAAAATCGATTGAGCCGTTTTTTAGATATAATTAGCTTGACCTTGACCCATTATGACCCAAAATGACCCACTAATCGATTTTTCTCGTACATGTGACTTAGTCCAATGGTCATCTCAGGCCCGGAAATGGTATATTACAAAATTTTGTCTAAATGTTTTTTTCCTTTTTTTTGTATTCAATTAGCTTGACCCTGACCCATTGTGACCCAAAATTACCCACTAATCGAATTTTCTGGAACATGCGATCAAGCCCAGTGGTTTTCTCGTGCCCAAAAACGATAGAATACAAAATTTCGTCAAAATCGTTAGAGCAGTTTTCTAGATAAACTTTGCTTGACCCACAGTGACCCAAAAATGTCCAAATAATCGAATTTTCTCTAATATGTGACCTATCCCATTGGTCTTCTCGTAATCGAAAACGTCAAAATACAAAATTTAGTCAAAATCGTTAGAGCCGTTTTTTAGAAAAAAATTGGCTTGACCCATAGTGACCCAAAAATGACCCACTAATCAACATTTCTCGGAAGTAGCCCAATAGTTTTCTCGTGCCGAAAAACGGTTGGATATAAAATTTAGTCAAAATCGATTGAGCCGTTCTTTAGATATAATTAGCTTGACCTTGACCCATTTGACCCAAAATGACCCACTAATCGATTTTTCTCGTACATGTGACTTATTCCAATGATCATCTCATGCCCGGAAGCGGTATATTACAAAATTTTGTCAAAATGTTTTGGTCCTTTTAGGTAGCTTTCATTACAAAAACCTATTGCAGCCGTTCAGAGGAAAGCGATTTCAAAAAATTTTGGTATATTTTCATCGATCATGACCCCCAGACCCCGAAACCACCCTCCGTTCAAAATTGACATATATATATATATATCCATATGTATATATATATATATACATATATATATCCATATATATATATATATATATCCATATATATATATATATCTGACATTTGTCACACTGTAACTCTCGTATTTATGAACCGATTTGGATGTAATTCGGTATGTACATAGTACATACAAATGTCTCGACCTAGTTCGTTGGCCAGCTTCATCCGCCATTTTGTTTCAAAATGGCGGTCATTTAAAATTTTTAAAAAAATTTAAAATTTGAAATGTGGTACCAAAAAATGGAAAATGGAAAAATATTTTTTTCTTATGTATTTGACCTTTATACAAAGATTCCGCAGCAGTTTCTGTTTCGTCTATATCTTAAAAAATGGCTGAGTTATAGCATTTTGAATTTCTAGCGTGGCTGACATTTTGAAACGTCCTCAATTTTGTCACGCGATAAAAGGCGTATTTATGAACCGATTTGGATGTAACTTCGTTTATACATAGTACATACCACTGTCTCGAACGAGTTCGTTGGCCAGTTTCATCCGCCATCTTGTTTTAAAATGGCGGCCATTTAAATTTTTAAGAAAAAATTAAATTTGAAATGTGGTACCAAAAAATTGAAAATCGAAAAATATTTTTTTTCTTATGTATTTGACCTTGATAAAAAGATTCGGGAGCAGTTTTTGTTTCGTCTATATCTTAAAAAATGGCTGAGTTATAGCATTTTGATTTTCTAGCGTGGCTGACATTTTGAAACGTCCTGATTTTTGTCACGTTATAACGGGTGTATTTATGAACCGATTTGGATATACCTTGGTGTGTACATAGTGCATACAAATATCTCGACCGAGTTCGTTGTCCAGCTTCATCCGCCATCTTGTTTCAAAATGGCGGCCATTTAAAAAATTTAAAAAAATTAAAATTTAAAATGAGATAACAAAAAACTGGAAAATGATAAAGATTTTTTTTGTATGTGTTTGACCTTAATACAAAGATTCCGGAACAGTTTTTGTTTCGTCTATATGTAAAAAAATGGTTGAGTTATAGCATTTTGAATTTCTATTGTGGCTGACATTTTAAAACGACCTGATTTTTGTCACGCGATAACAGGCGTATTTATGAACCGATTTGGATGTAATTTGGTCTGTACATAGTACATACCAATGTCTCGACAGAGTTCGTTGGCCAGCTTCATTCGCCATCTTGTTTCAAAAGGGTTGTCATTTAAAAAAATTAAAATTTAAAATGAGGTATTAAAAAATTGGAAAATGAAAAAGATTTTTTTTATGTGTTTGGCCTTGATACAAAGATTCCGGAGCAGTTTTTGTTTCTGAAAATTTGTTCTTTTGTTTATATCTTAAAAAATGGTTGAATTATAGCACTTTGAATTTCTAGCATGGTTAACATTTTGAAACGATCTTGTATTTGTCACGCAATAACGCACGTATTCGCCTATTTCGATGTAAGAAGGCATGTGGATAGTATACATCAATATCTCGATCAAGTTCGCTGGCCAGCTTCATCAGCCATCTTGTTTCAAAATGGCGGCCATTAAATTAAAAAAAAATTATATTTAAAGTGAGGTGCAAAAAAATTAGAAATTGAAAAAGGTTTCTTTCTTAAGTATTTGACCTTGATATAAGGATTCAGGAGGATTTTTTGTTTGTCTTTATCTTAAAAAATGGCTCAGGTATAGCAATTTCAATATCTAATGTGGGTGACATTTTGAAAAATCTGATTTTTTGCCTGCGACAGCACTCGTATGGCAGGCACTTTAAGAAATCGCCGAATTTGGCAACCAAATATAAGTTACTTTAAATAAAAGCAAAGCTTGGATAAAGCTGAATAATTTCGCGAAATTCTCATTCATAATGATTTAGTATTGATAAAAATTAGTATTGAATCGCCTATATTCGGTTTCCACTAAATTGAGCTTCGTGTGTTTGAATAATATAAGTTGGCTTTTTTAAAATAAGGAATATGAAAGCTACCTCTTCCTCCCGGCATTGGCCGGAAGGACTTTTTTCGATTCAATTAGCTTGACCTTGACTCATTATGACCCACTAATTGAATTTTCTCGAACATGTAATGAAACCCAATGGTCTTATCGTGCCTGAAAATGGTAAAATACAAAATTTTGTCAAAATCGTTAGAGCCGTTTTCTAGATAAACTTTTTTTGACCCACAGTGACCCAAAAAGGACACACTAATCGAATTTTCTCTAATATGTGACTCAGCCCATTGGTCTTCTCGTAATCCAAAACGACAGAATACAAAATTTACTCAAAATCGTTAGAGCCGTTTTTTAGATAAATTTGGCTTGACCCATAGTGACCCCAAAAAGACCCACTAATCGAAATTTCTCGAACATGTGACCTAGCCCAATAGTTTTCTCGTGCCGAAAAACGATTGGATATAAAATTTAGTCAAAATCGATTGAGCCGTTTTTTAGATATAATTAGCTTGACCTTGTCCCATTATGACCCAAAATGACCCACTAATCGAATTTTCTCGAACACGTGACCTAGCCCAATGGTCTTATCATGCCCGAAAATTGTAAAATACAAAATTTCGTCAAAATCGTTAGAGCCGTTTTTAAGATAAAATTTACATACACACACACACACACAATTTTTGCTCGCATCATAGTATAAGATGAAGGACGTGGTGAATATAGTATAACGTCATATGAGGGTGAAAAAACGCATTGAAGCATGATAAATACCCAATTATGGAAATATTGGCGTATTTTAACATTATTGCTCCAATGATGAATTGATATAAGTTCATTTATAGCTGTATTCTTTTGCGTCTACTATATAAATTTATACATTTTTATATTGGGTTTTCATTTGGTTCATGTGTACAACGCTTCGACTGCTTTTTTTTTATTGTTTGTTTTATGTTTTACGTTAAATTTTGAAATTGATTTTCAGAACAAATATTTTTCAAATTCCGGGCAACTCCTTGCGCTTTAGCTAGTAAAACACAAAAACACAATTTTACTTTTATATTTAGTTACAATATTTTCCACCAATGGACATTATAAATGCAAAGGTAAATTATGTTGAATCTTTACTGTTTATATTTAACAACAGTATAGTTGTCACACAGTAATATATACGTATATATAAGAGTATATACACACACAGATAGTTTTACTTAAATTTGGATACCCAATTTCTTCGCAGGGGGCAATATAAATAAATGCAAGAGAAAATTATTACCTAACTTTAACATAGGATATGGGTCCTATGTTGGAAAACATTTTTAAAAAATCCATTTTAATGTTTTAGTTATACAGCTTCCCCGCAAAGAGTTAACAAGAAAAAAAAAACATTGTGTAAAATTTTTTATCAAAACCCAAACTTGACCGAGGCAGAAACTTATTCTGAAAACTTATACATTATATCATCATCAACCGTTTTCAATCCACTGCTGGGTGTAGGTCTCCCCCAGATTTTTCCAATGTTTCCTGTCTAGTGCTTTAGTCATCCGATTTACACCGGCTACTTTTCTGATTTCATCACTCCATCTTACTTGAGGTCGTCTTCTTGGCCGTTTTACATCTCTGGGATACCACTGTAGGGTGTTTGTGCTCCATCTATTGTCTTGTCTTCTTGCGATGTGCCCAGCCCATTTCCATTTTAGCCGTTTAATTCTTTCAATGATGTCAAAACTTTCGTCTGACTTCTTATCCAGGTTATTCTTTTTCTGTCTCTTCTAGTTATACCTAGCATACATCTTCCCATACTTCTCTGTGTTGTTTGTAATCTTTGTACCATCCGTTTTGTTAGCGTCCATGTTTCTGCTCCATAAGTTAGGACAGGCAAAACACATTGGTTAAATACCTTTCTTTTCAAACACAGGGGCATGCTACTCTTCAGAATAATATTGTTCTTCCCAAAAGCACTCCATCCATTTCTTATTCTTCTATTGATTTCATTCATGATACTATTATCAGATGATATTTCTTGCCCAAGGTACACATAACTTTGCACTTCTTTAATTTCAGTGTTGTTGTAGACGATTTTCTTTTTTGATGCAAATGAATTGAACATCACCTTAGTCTTTTCCAAGTTTATTTTTAATCCCACATTAATGCTAGATTCTGCCAAATCTTTTAGCATATTTTCCAATTCTTCAGGACTGTTACTGAAAATTAAAATGTCGTCAGCGAATCGGAGATGACTTAAATATTCCCCATTTATTCTAATCCCTTTGTTTTCCCAATCCAGCTTCTTGAAAATATTTTCTAAGACAGCAGTAAAAAGCTTAGGCGAAAGGGTGTCTCCTTGTCTTACCCCTCTTCCAAGCTTGATCTTTGCTTTTCCTTTGTCCAAGCGGATGGTTGCTGTTGCTTTCTTGTAAATCTTCTTTATAATATTGATGTAAGGTTTGTCTATACCAATGTCCTCCAGAGATTCTACTACTGCTGATGTGTAGACCGAATCAAATGCTTTTTCATAATCAATAAAGGCAAGGCAAAGAGGTAAATTATATTCCTTATGTTTTTCTATGAGTTCCCTTACCGTTTGGATATGATCCATTGTGCTGAATCCACTTCGGAATCCTGCTTGTTCTCTAGGTTGAGCTGAGTCCAGAGCTGATTCAAGTCTTGTCGTTAAAACTTTGGTGAAAATTTTATAAATCCCTGACAGTAAGCTGATTGGACGGTAGTTTTTAATGTTTTCCTTCTCTCCTTTCTTGTAAAGTAGCACCATCACAGCATTATTCCAATCTTCTGGTACATCTGACTTCTGGAGACATTTGGAAAACAGTAAGGATAGCATTTTTGCAAATTCTTCTCCTGCTTCTTTGATAAGGTCGATTGTAATTCCATCTTCTTCGGGGCATTTACCTTTTTTCATAAATTTAATGGCTTGTAAAACTTCGTCTGTCGTCACTGGGATTATGGCATCGGTTTCTGTTAAGTTTTCTCGTGGATCACATAAGTTGAT
>CAWVRF010000816.1:0-57680 GCA_963932465.1 Maratus speciosus | reverse complement strand
TGAACTCTGTCAGCTGAAATGAGACACTCTTTATTTATTGCTATGGCCTTCACTGTTTATTATTATGAGTTATCACTAACTCAAGACGTGAGTTCAAATTATGAAGCAAGTAATGAATATATGAATAAAGTTTAAAGACGCTGTTCACGTGCTCATTGAAAGCTCCAGACTTAAGAGTAATCTTCATTTTTTAGTTTGAAAGCGTAGAAGAGTTTCGAATACTTTTTTAGAAAATTCTAGTGCAACAGATGATCATTTACTAAAATTATTATAAAAGATAAATTGAGGTATGTATACATAAAACATTTGTTAATGAGATGAAATTCGTAAAATTAGGAAATCATTTTGTGTCGTTGATGCATTAATTAGATTTTATTTTACATGAAAATAGAAAGTTTTGGTCAGAGACATAAAGAGCCAACTCGAACCATAGGTGTAATTGCACGTTTTCGAAAAACTTTCGATTATTATATTTTTTTCGTATACAACTACATAAAAGTTGCCATGATCACAAAGAATTTTTGGTACTTTTATGTTAGCCAGATGAAAATCTCGACTATAGCATTTTTTAACTCGCCAGTTAGCATTTTTAGGTGCGTTCGTAATTATATAAATACGTAGCACCTATAGTCGTCGTTCAGTCCGTCTGTCTGTCCGTCCGTCTGTCCGCATATAACAGAGCAAAAACTACCCAACCGAATCGTTTGAAATTTAAAATATATAATTGTTGCATAATTTTGTCGAGTCATTTCAAATTTTATGAAAATCGGATGTATAGTTTAATTACAGGGACAGTCAAAATTTTTCCGTTACATTACGGGCAATGGGAAAAAATTATTGCAAGTGCATTTTAATGATGTTACAGCCTTTCGAATGGTCTGAAATTTTAAATATATAATTGTTACAAGATTTTGTCGAGTCATTTCAAATTTTATGAAAATCGGATGTATAGTTTAATGACAGGGGCAGTCAAAAGTTTCCCGTTACATTACGGCCAATGGGAAAAAAATATTGCAAGTGCATTTTAATGATGTTACAGCCTTCCGAATGGTCTGAAATTTTAAATATATAATTGTTGCAAGATTTTGTCGCGTCATTTCAAATTTTATGAAAATCGGATGTATAGTTTAATTACAGGAACAGTCAAAATTTGTCCGTTATATTACGGCCAATGGGAAAGAATTATTTCAAGTGCATTTTAATGATGTTATAGTCTTTCGAATAGAAAGAAATGGATAGGCTCTTAAGAAGTGCACTAAAATATACATTCAGTACAATATGCGGTGCAAAAAATATTTATAAAACTAGTTATAGTACGAACGCACCTCATTTGCCACGTTTGACGGGCAATTTCCAACTTGTTTATTTTTCGAGTGGTAAATTAAAACAAAGCTTTGATGTTAAAATGAAATGTCCTTTTATTTTTAATGAAATAATGAATGAATTTTAAATGCTTCAGATTTAAGTTAAAGTTGCGTATTTAAAATAAAATCGGTGAAAGAATCATATTTTAAATGAAATTAATTGAGTAAGAAAAAATGCGACGGGAACAATGTTTAGCGATTTATCCCCTGCGACCGACTAACTTAAATATATCGAGTTCTTGATTTCTCTATCAGAATCTTCCGATTTCGCGAAGGACTGAACAAGTAAATTATATTATGAATAAAAGTAAAATGAACCAATGCTTAGCATTACATTTAAGGGGGAGCAAACTGGTCGCCAAAGGGGGCTAGTTAATTAATAATTATGTATATTTATGTATGAATTAATAACTTCAAACAATGTTTTCGGACATTTTTGTTTTCGTTTTCGGTCGAAAAAAGAAATTGCCGAAATTCGGTTTTGGTTTCTGTCTTAAAAATCTGTTTCGGTCGATCCCTAGTTTCCGACTTGTTGGACTGCGGGCCACCAAATTAGCGCTATTTTGGAGCATTAAAATTTGCTTTATTTAATGACAGATATTTTGCGATTAAATAAGGTGAAGTTTACCTTTCGGGATTTGTGTTTACAAACGACTTTAAAACTAAAACTAAAACCTATTGGAAAACACAATCAAAAAAAAAAAAAAAGACTCTGCTCATAAGATGAAGTTTCTTTTTATGTTAATTAATGAGCTCTCTACTATTATGTGAAGAGTGATGTTTTGAATGACAAGTATTTTCAGAAGAAAATATTCCTCAAAAATACACTTTATATGTAGAATGTATTTACGCTATAGAATTATTATAATTAATAAATGCTATTTCATTTTTTAATTCACTTCAAGTTGAACACTTCATTCTTAAACAGGGTGGCGAGTTTTGTCTTTTTCTTTAATTCGGAAGTTCCGAATAATAATTTTTGCTTTATTTAATGTTAGACATTTCGTGATTACCTAAAGTAAAAATTCTTCGTTCAAAATTTCCCGTATGAATTCGGACTTTAATGTTAGATATTTCGCGATTACCTAAATTAAAAATTCTTCGTTCAAAATTTCCCGTATGAATTCGGACTTTCTAGATTCAAAAAGCCAAACTGGCAACCCTATTCTTAAAATAAAATTTCAAAGAAGATATTAATATATAAAATATTAATATACAATCTTTATAACGTTCTTATATACAATTTCACAAAATTTATAACTTATTTCAAAAGAAAAGTTCAAAAATCTATTACTGAAAAGTTTCATCTCACTCGGGGAGAAAAATATTTTTCATTTACTTCAAAAAAGTGCATTCAAATGTTTTTCATAACTAAGCCTTTTTACGCATCAGAAAAAAAAAGGGGGGGTGAAAATAAATTCAGATGAAACAAAAAAGACATTTCTTTTGTTCAAAGATGATTTTATTGGGTGGGCGAGGGGGAGAATAATTTTCATTTCATAGCTCATTCTTCTCATGGAAAGAATAGTAATTAGTTTTGAATGATGCATTTTTTCCATCTGAAAGTTAAAAAACGAAATTCTTTTTTTTTCTAAATCCGAAACCTTTTTATGATGCATAAATACTCTACGTCCTACAATGCGATTCAAAATGTTTTGTTATAAATATTCTTCGTGAAATGTTGAATTAAATAAAAATAAAAAAATGCTTCAAATTATACAAATAAATAAAATTATAAATAATTTAATCCCTTAATTTTGTTTCGATTTTTTTATTTAACTATTTAGAAGAAACACTTACAAGAAACAGCCTATGATATGAAATTTAAATGTTGATTATTATGAAATTTAAATTATTAGCTTTTGATTATTTTTTTATCGATGTTTATTAATAGAGGGTTCGTAGGGGTACTTACATTCGCCATTTTGAATAAAAGTATTTCTATGAAGAAAATTTCGTTGTGTGTAATCTATTATTACATGTTAGAACATAGTTTCGAAAGTTTCTTTATAGAAATACTGGTTTTCAAAAAGGAAAATGTAAGAACTCTTACGAACCCTGTAACATAGAACAACTTAATATTTAGAATATATATCGTAACCTATTCTGTAACCAATGCAATAATGACTTAATATATTATCTCCACATTTCCATACATCTTTTCTTTACTTATAAACAGCAGCCAATTTTTACGTCTCTTTTTTTTTACTACTTTTTTTATTGCAATCGTTGCTTAATTCCATTAATTCTCGAGCCTGCAACTTTCATAAGACGTATAGGCTACTTTATATATATGTGTATTCAGACTTTTTTATTCCCACCAGTCTCTTTTTTAATAATAGTGTAATTGGCTTCATTCTCGCATCATTTTATCTGCCATTAAGTAAGACGATTAATTCTAATTTAAAAAAACTGGTGACAATCAAACAATCTGAATTTTAAAAAAAATAGTAGTCTACTCTTATCGGGCGCGACGATTTACTTCTTGAAAGGCGGTGGGATGTAATATATCCCACTTCATTTTATTCGCCAAATGCCACATCGGAGCCTGTAATTTCTAATAAAATTTTGCTTTTATAGTATACGTGAAGAAATGCTTTTACTTATTTCGAGATAATTTTTTTTTTGTAAATATTGGTGTTATTCTATCATTTCAACATTTTAGCAACATAAGTACTTTGTCCCTGAAAGGGGTAAGGGGTTAATTTCAAAAATTCCGAGATTAAATAAGACGAAAATAATCATTTGAAAATAGTAGTGAGAGAAAAGCATAAAAGTTGGCTGCTATGGATTCTATTCCACAATAAAACAATAATGTAACCAAGTTTCGCACACTTCATTAAATTTAAAAGCAGCTTGGAATCACTAGTAGCGATAAGAAAATTTCTATTAATTTTTTTAAACACGGAATTCGTAACCGTCTCGTTTATGCACATAAGTTTCAGTATTTTTCTGCTCTTAACCTTAGTGGTCGAAGTACTCCTCGCAGGCACAGTCATCTCTTACACGGATTTATTTGGTTGGCTCGACTTTTTTCACGTAAATAGGAGGCTCTGTCCCCTACGAGTTACGCTCGTCAACCCCCGTTCAGACACCGCAGACTCTAGCAGCACGCTAATTTGATCGGCTTTAAAAATATTTCGGAAGATTGAATTATAATTTGAATCTGACGTAATTTTCACCAAACTTTTCTTTCTCTTTTTAATATTCACGTAAAAATACTTTTGCTAGAAATGAAATATTATGATCATCTTAAAATATCAAATAAATGTCTCGCGCAATTTTTTAATTTAAACTGTTTTGCAATATTATTTTTTGTTCATTTTACGTAATAAGTGTAATGTGACGTAAATTCTCCTATTTAAGACTTCTAACGCATGTTAATGAATTTATTATTTTACAATATTCTTTTTCTTTTAAAATTCACGTGTAAGTATAGTTTTTATGACGTAATTTTCAATGAGTTCCTACTTTTTATATTTTCTGTTTATAATAGTCAAGTGTAAAATATTTTTTTTTAATTTGAAGCAAGCATTATTGTATGCTCTGTTTATATAGTTGGCAACAGTTTAAATTATTATAATTTCTAAATTTTGTAAAAAATATCTCTCGAAATGCTGAAAATTTGAATTTAAATAGAAATAAAACCTCAAAAAATGAGTCAAATTAAAATATAAAAGCAGTCTACACACCGGGAAATTCTGACGCATAAAATGATCTAAAAATGATTAAATTCCTATCTACAGTTTTTGCTCCTATAAAACTTTTTCAGTGGAACGATTTTGTACAACTTTGGCATTAAATATCTCTTAAAATAATTCTTCGATTTGAAAACGTCTGCATCAGCGTGTTTATCAAACATTTCTCTATAATACTACCGATTTTCATATTTTTGTATAGAACAGTTTTTTTAATATTAACGAAGAAAGGAGATGATTAAGCATTCAAATTGGATGCCGATCTACCGGGAATATATCTATGCAGATATTCATTGGTCCATTTCCAAATCAAAACTTTTTTTTATATATAGAAGGACACTTTTACTTGCACAGTGAGAACATGTGCAAGAGAAATTTACTAAACCAGAAAACAGGAATTCTGCTTTTTCAGAATTTAGTGTCGCCCCCGATGACAAAAATGTATGTAAATATAGATAGTACGAAATATATTTCAGATTTAAGACTTAAGACTTAAAGCACATGTTTTTATTTTATATAAAATAACGCCATCCACATCCGCTGAAGAATTTCTCATTTACGATACAGTCTTAAGCAACATCTACAGTAAAACATGCATAGGACGCGATTATCGCTGAATAATGCACAAATCCAAAAAAAAAAAAAAAAAAAGAAAAAAGATCAATCATTCAAGAAAGTCGACAGAAAAACCCGACTATGCTTTGATTCATATGCCTTCATTTGCTTGTAACATTAATATAGATATTTAAAGTTACATTTAGTATATAATAGCTCCATGTTTTATCAGAAATCATTCATTTATATTTTTTCAAAATAGCACGTATTTTAATTACAGTTTTTCCAGTTTTTAGCAGGGGTCGCAGTATATAGGACAAATTTTATTGTTCTTACTAGTAGCTTTTACCAATAATCTTCATGGTATAGTACTACTGCATATCTTATAAAAATATCTCTTGACGATTATTGATAAAATATACTGGTAAGAACAATAACATTTATCCAATGTGCTCCGACCTCTGGTTTTTATGACAAAATGGCAACAAAAAGGTATTATTGCCATTTTTCAACTATTTTTCCTTAACTTTCTACAAAAATGGAGTACTTGAGTTGCCAAAATTAAACAAATGCCGCTAAAAACTACGAAAAAAAAATTAATATCTCGAAAATAAATGGAGATGCAGTTTTCAAACGAATTGCATTTAAAAGTCCTTTTTTCCCAATACGACGGTATAAAAATTGAAAATGTGCGATGCTTAGAAGTTAAAAAAATTGTAGTAGTGATTATTCGTATTTAACCGTGAAATGATGCATCTGCTTTGTTTTACGGCTGGCTTATACAACGGAACGTTATTTTTTAGACGACATTTTAATTGCTGGGAGAAAGAAATAGCATGCCGGGGGCTAAAAAATATACTTTTAAAATATAGTGGGGCAAACAGAATATAAAAATTGAATCATTTATATAAGGATTGGACGGTTACACAAGACTGCAAAATTTGTTTTGTGTCAAATTACCTAGCTTTTGATAAATGATTCTTACGTATTTTGTAGCGTTAAATCCAAAAATGGCCTTCATCTTTTACCATCACGTCAGGATATTTTGCACTTTTTTTACTTTTTAACTTTGAAATTTACGATTTGTGACAAAGTTTGAAGAGATGGTTAAAAATGGAGGTTATTTTCAGGTTTAGTGCTAAAAAGTACATACAATTCAATTATCAAAATTTAAAAAAAAAACAACCATCACATCTATTTTATAGTATCAGAATTTTGCTATTTTTTGACTTTGAAGTTTACGATTTGCAAAAAACCCTGACTTGGTGGTTAAAAGTAAAGGTCATTTTCGAATTCGGCGCTACAAAATATATAAAAATCAATTATTAAACGTTAAACCCCAAAATCATGCCAGCTTGTGTTATTTGTCGTCAGTCGACCGCAAAGGGTTAAATAAAGCTCAAAAAGAAGTGATAAACATTTGTTGGAAAACATTTCGAACACTGTATATAACAGTTTCGTTATTAATATTATCAGAATTTTCTGATAAATGACACGACATATTAGCAAACAATTGAAAGCAATAATAAAACTCTGTCTCCACATAAATGATAAAAGTTACTAGTATTTCAAAAGAAAAGTACAAAAATTCATTACTAAAAGTCTTATCTCTCACGGCGAGAGAAATATTTTTCATTTACCTTAAAAAAGTTTTTTGCTTTCAAATATTGTTCATAACTAAGTATTTTACATATCAGAGAAAGTGAAAAATATGAAAATGAATTGAGAGAAACGAAAAAAGGCATTTATTTTCTTCAAACATGATTATTTCTTTGTGGAAGAATAATTTGCATCGCATAGCCCTGCCTTCTCACGAGAAGAATAATAATAAGTTTTGAATGATGCATCTTTTCCGGTTAAAAGTAAAGAAAGAAATTCTTTCTTTTCGAAATTCGAAACTGTTTTTATTGTGCATTAGCCATGTACAGTCTACAATGCGACTCGAAATGTTGTGTTATAAATATTCTTCGTGAAATATTGAACGAAATAAAAAAACAATTTCAAATTACACAAATGAAAAAAAAAATCCCATTAATTTTATTTCGCAATTTTAATTTAAATATTTAAAAGAAGCAGTTACTGAATATTCTATTATATGAAATTTAAATTTAATTATATTTTATTATTATATTTAAATTTTTGATTTCATTTTGATTATTTTTTAAAGATGCTTATTAATATAAAACAACTTAGAAATGTATAACATAACCACGTACATAAAGTATGCCATCCCTGTCATTATGTATGCCCAAACCGTTGGTGTCATTAAGGGTTGATATATCGGCTAATTACCGACTATTTTTTTTTTTCAAAAATCATTATCAACAATGCTTTTATACGATAGGTACCTCAAGCGCTCCTTAACACCTTTGATGAATACCTGAAAATTAAAGTTTTTGTGTAACAGAAAACTGCGCTTTACACAAAAACTATGTGACCTAGGGTAATCTCTATAACTTTCCTGCAAGGTTTATATCAATATCTACTACCTCTAATTTTTTCATAATTTCAGTTTCAATAGATTCGGAAATAGATGAGGGAACATATTTTTGCACTACATTTTCGACGATATCTCTGAAAATGTAACAGCTAAAATTAAAAGAAATATATTTTGGAGTTTAGCGTTATGAAAGCTTTCACACGATACCCCACACGATATACAGAGAAAAGATTTTTTTTTCAAGTAACTTAATTAGCCCCTCTACATTTTCCCTAAATATATTTGTGAATGTTTAATAATCTGTAAATATGTGGGTCAACAGTCTTTATTTCTTCCCCCAATTTGAACTTACCACGTTCCACAGTTTGAGAGTAAAATGGCTGTGACAGACAGACAGACACAGGAGTGATCTTATAATGGATCCGTTTTGATTTTTTAAGTACGGAACCCTGAAAAAGTACAAAATTCATTACTGAACAGTCTTATCTCACTCGACCAGAAAAATATTTTTCCATTTATTTCAAAAAAGCTATTTGCTTTCAAATATTTTTCATAACTAAGCATCTTATGTATTAAGGGAGAAAAAAGCGAAAATGAAGACATTTCTTTTGCACAAAGATGATTACTGTTTTTTGTGTGGAAGAATAATTTGCATTGCACAGCTCTTTTTTTTCATGGGAAGAATAATTATAAGTTTTGAATGATGCATATTTTCCGGCTGAAAGTTGAAAAAGAAATTTTCCTTTGGAAATTCTAAACCGTTTTACGATATCTCAACATTCTACGTCCTACAATTTTACTCAAACTGTTGTGTTATACGTATTCTTCGTGGAATGATGAACCAAATAAAACAATTTTCATACTATACAATTGGAAAAAAAAAATAAATATTTTCCAGCAATTTTAATTAGATTTTTTAACATAAATATTTAAAAGAAGCAGTTTCTGAATATCCCATCATATGAAATTTAAATGTTTATTATTGTTAAATTTAAATTATTAAATTTTTATTGTTTTTTAAAGATGCTTATTAATATACAACGACTTAGACCTAATCTATTATATATATAAAATCTAAACGGAAATTTCGTTCCGAACATCTATATTTCGAGTTCTACTGCATGGATTTTGACGGAACTTACACTGTTAGATAGATATCGTTTCAGGGAAGGTTTTAAGCTATAACACATTGTTCTACGTAGAATAGTTATAGAACTATGATGGAAAGTTCTGTTATTTTGGATGAAAAGGTTGCCATTGGCGTATGATTTTCATCTTGGCATATTAAGCTATCTTTTTGTTAAAGAATTGAAATGTCTACATCATTTAGAAATTAAAATATGCAAACAGCCTGAAAAAAACTATTACAGATTTTATAAAAAAAATACAAAGAAATACAGAGAAATGAAAATGAGAAAATAGTATAAAAAGAAAATATTTAACTTAAATATAAAAGAAATGTGTTTGTACGGCTTAAAAAAAGATTCATTTTCAAAGTCGGTCCATTGAAACAATAATTGGCGATTATCATATTTGTGGTTTATATTTCGCATCTGGATAAGAAAATATTTACTGAACTTTTATTTAAATAAAATAGCGGTTTTTTTTTTTCTTTTTCTTAAGCTTTTGTCAGCGTTGATTTCAAAAGTACAGGATGCATTTTGTTTATCATTTACACCATTGGATAAGTTTTCGGAATCATTTGTATGCATGATTTACCTATATAACTATTATTATTATTATTTAATTAAAATTTTGTGTTTCTCTTTTTTTTTTCGGTCGCAAAGGTTGATGTTGGTTATTGTTTCTCATCATGGCGACGATATGTTATGCTTTTATTGAAGAATTGAAATGTCAATATTATTTAGCAAAAAAATACGAACAACATGGGAAAACTTTTTGTAATTTTGGTAATTCTTAGTTATCCCGTCGACCAATTTCGCCAAATTATATAAATCGCCAAATATACAAATTGACATAATTTTTATTTTGAATAACGAAAGAACAAATAAATTAGTATAAAATTAATAAAAATACAAATAAAGCTCACTTGATGACGTAAACACGTGTAATATCCTTAAAGTCAAGTGAATGTGACATTTACTATCAACCATTATTGGCATTTTATCTTATAGTTTGGTGATAGATTTTTGGTCGACGGGATAACTAAGTAGTACCGTAATTTTATTTAAAATATAAGTTAAAAAAACTGAAAGGGAACTTAGAATTATTCTTAAGTGATTTGTGTAATTACGCATTATTAAAAAAAATTCATGGTGAAATAAATTTTTTATGTTTTTATTTTTTTAACCATTTGGAAAAATGGTTATTGCCCTCGGTCAGGGTAGGAAATCAAAACCATATCTGAAGCGTTTTATTAGTTGAATACCGCATTTTATTTATTTTCTGATTGGTCTATACAGTAATCTGTATTTCCCCTTTACTTTCAATAGAGATGGATACTTCTGTTGCCACTATGGTAAAAAAGTAATAAAAACTACAAACAAAGTTAATAACTCAGAAACAAATTGAGATACAACTTTCAAACAAATTGCATTTAAAAGTACAGTCTTTTCTCTATACGACGGTGTAAAAAGTAATATTGTGGTATGTTTAGAAGTTAAAAAATAAAATTTCATTTAAAATTGGTCCAGGAATATTAATGTTTAATCCATGGCGTACGTAATGTACGATCAACTTCGTGCGATTTTTTATGTCTTAAATTTTAGTCTTTGAAAAAATCATGTTCCAAATGGTCGTTGTAATTTGTTAAATTGCATTTTTTTAACCATTTGGAAAAATGGTTATTGTCCTCAGTCAGGGTAGGAAATCAAAAACATATCTGAATCGTTTTAATAGTTGAATCCCGTATTTTATTCGTTTTCTGATTGGACAATATAGTAATCTGTATTTTCCCTTTACTTTCAACAGAGATGGATACTTTTGTTGCCACTATGACAAAAAAGTAATAAAAACAACAACAAAAAAATTAATAACCCCAAAACAAATTGAGATACAGCCTTCAAACAAATTGCATTTAAAAGTACATTTTTTTCTCTATACGACGGTGTAAAAAGTAATATTGTGGGATGTTTAGATGTTTAAAAATGAAATTTCATTTAAAATTGGTCCAGGAATATTAATGTTTAATGCATGGCGTTTGTAATGTATGACCAGCTCCGTAGAAGTTTAAAAATTTACAGTACCGAAAATTGTAAAACTGAAATTTCTTTTAAAATTTGTTCATGATTGGTCCAGGAATGTTAATGTTTAATTCATGGCGTACGTAATGCATGATCAACTCTGTGCGATTTTTTAGGTCTTAAATTTTTCTTTGAAAAAATCATTTTCCAAATGGTTGTTGTAATTTGTTAAATTGCTTTTTTTTTTTTTTTTACTTCATTACTTTTTAGTATAACTGCGTATACACCACCATTTTCCTGATAGGTGATTACAGCATTTTTGAAAAATCTTCCGTAATTGAGTACCCCAGACAATTGGCGTATAAATTGTGTTATTTGAAGCATCTTTCATGTTTGAAGAGAATTCTTCAGGATGAATCCTATTACAAATGATGTACCGATTTCACAATTAGTGATTATTTGGAAATTTGTGGTTTTTCACTTAATCAGTTTTCACATTGGCACACTCAATGCAGTAATGAACAATCTGGCTGCGAGTGAAAAATTGAGAAGCTTGGGCCGTTATTCGCGATTATATAATTATGATTTTACGTAATAAAATTTGCTTTTTTTTCTCTTATGCGTGAGCAAATGTTTCCAAAAATGAATTTCCTTCATCATGGCTACAACATATCTCAATATCCTTGGTTAAAAAATTTAAACTTCTAAACCAGTTAGATAAATATAGGGAACAGTTCCATTCCTATTCCCGTTTTTATGGAAAGCTTATTTTGGTGATGAATTTTTCGATGCGGTTGTTGCCATCTCCAGCATTTGGGATTGTTTTTTTTTTTTATTACTTGAATGTTACTGGTGGATAAGTAACAATTTTGAATACTTTTTTATAATTAATTTTTTTTAATAATTATATTTTTTAATCTATAATTTTCCGTAGATTTTTTAAACGATATTTTTCTGCATATGTAATATTATGTAAATATGCATAAAACTAATCCCAACAAAAAGTTTTCGGTAAAAAAAAAGCGCCAAGTTCTCCTTAATGTTTCTGCCAGAAAAAGTAGTGATATCTGAAGTTCGCAGAAGTTAAAAGCCAAACATCCCAAATCTTTCATTGAAAATGGCTTCCTGCGACTTGGCCGTTAATGCCTTCTACAGCATTTGAAAATTAATGATTAGAAATTACGCATTTATGAATTATTTAAATATTAAAAGTAATATTAAAATGCAAAGAGGCAAATTTACATAAAGACATTATAAGTAAAAGATTTCTGGCAAATACCATTCAGTTACAACAAACATTATTTTTAATTACAGATCATTTAGTCCACTTGTGGTTTAATTGCCACTTTGTACGATCTAAAGCTAAACTTATTAACGTAAAACCCAAGAAATAAAACAAAATTTACTTACTTCAAATCTCACAATATGTTATATTATATTTTATTGTATAATATTGAAATCTTGTGCATTGACGAAAGAGATTTTATTCGTTTGGGCATTTATTATAGTTTGTTTACAGACATTAAGAGGTATTCGATTTATAAACTGTTAAAAGCTGATACTAATTATGTTTTAGCAATTAGTGATATTATCGTCTGAATACAAGTGTTTTGTTATTTTTAACTTCTAAGCATTTAAATAGACTGAAGTGGTTGAAATGCATTTTTTAAATGTGCATTTTATTTCTGTACTTTGTGCCACAAAATGCCTAAAATAATCAAAAAATGTTGTTGGCATGTAGCTCATTTGTACATAACTTTAAAATTTGAAAAAACCCTCTAGAAGGCATTAACGGCCAAGTCGCAGGAAGCCATTTTCAATGAAAGATTTGGGATGTTTGGCTTTTAACTTCTGCGAACTTCAGATATCACTACTTTTTCTGGCAGAAACATTAAGGAGAACTTGGCGCTTTTTTTTTTACCGAAAACTTTTTGTTGGGATATCACTACTTTTTGTATGTTTTTTTCAAGTTTGTTTTTCTATACTATATTAATATATAAAAAAAAACTTAAATTTCGGTACTTTTATGTTAGCCGGGAGCAAATCTCCTCATTAGCATTTTGTTTTTTCGGCAATAGCAGTTTTCATTTTTCACATGTGAAAAATTAGAAATAATGCTTTGATTTTACAATAAAATATTTTGGTTTATGGTATTATTTCTTATTTATTCATTTATTTATTTCTATGTTAAATATTCTATTAAATAAAATGAGGGAAATGCATCTTTTTTGAATGAGATGATTGAAAAGTTTATATTTTTAAATGAAATGAATGCAATATGAACAATGGAGTTGGGAGCAGTATTTGGCGATTTGCCACTTGCGTCCGGTTAACGTAAAAATACCTAAATTTCTTTTATTAAGCTTTACAAATTTATACTTTATTTCTTTTTAAATTAAAGTACTAGCCGCCTCTAGCAAGCAGTATTTACTCTATTAATTGCATGTTAAACGTTGCATCATGTTACTGTTATTCATAATTTAATTTAATTTCCCATTCTTTCGCCAAGTCGGAAGCTTTTGATAGAGAAATCAAGAACTCTTTACGATCATGGAAGCACATCATATATCTTGTGCTGTTATGTATTTCCTCTTTCGTGACAAATATCTCTTAACTCACTTATGTATGTTTCCTTATCAGTTACGATTCGTTCTCTACTGCGGAAATTTTTAATCCTATTAAGAAATCTTTTCTAGTTGGTATCACTGCCAATTGTTGTATTTCAACTGATACGATTGGGTACAAGTGAAATGGTTCTTATGAAATCCTTTGACAATATCTGCATTTACATTAAACCATATCGACGCTAATATCTTTTTGTTTCAAGTTAACCTTTTCAATAGACTCGATTACGGAAGAATAGAAGGTCTATGGGCTCACTGCCACGATCTATTTGAAAAGCTATCATTCTTCTCATCTGATCGTGTTGAAGAATTAGCCAATAATGTGCCATGGTTTTAAGATTTTAGCTAATTTTATTCGAAACCTGAAAACTAAAATGCGAGGAACCAGATTATGGAAGATTCATTCTAACGTACATATCAATTAACAGGTTACATATAATAGAATTATAATAATCATAAGGAGAAATGGCAGTTTCGGTGCTTTAATAGTTGCCGTAAATTCTCTTTATATAATACAGAAGCTTTAGAAGAGTAAAGATTAACAACATAGTCATAGTAAGTGTAATAACAGTACAATATAATAACAATAGCAGAGGTTTTGTGCAGTGACGAAACTATTGGCACTTTTGAAATATTCGTACGTTATACAATATAACTATTCAGATGATATGCGGAAAAATATAAATAGATGGCTCGCATTAATAATTAAATTAAAACTAAACTAAACTCTGCGGCTATACAATCCATGGAGGATCTGGGCCGACAGTGCCCATCTCTGTTTTGTTGACCCTGGGCCCCGAGGTGCTATACAGCATGCGTCCCGGCCAGGTGGTCAGCCTAACGCAAGACCCTCGGTGTTTAGTTCCCAAACAAGCTTGGTACTCATTTTATCGACCCCAAAGGGATGAACGGCTGAGTGAACCGTGCCCAGTCGGGAGTCGAACTCTCGACCTGCGGTGCGGCAGCCGGAAGCCCTGACCACTATACCACTGGGCATTAATAATTAACTCATTGAAAAATAGCCACTAGCGTCAAATACTCGCAAAGCTTGGCGACATTTAGCGAAGTGTCGCCAAACTTGGTAATATATCATGTCAATTCTCAAATTTGGCGACAAAAATGCTTTCTTTATTCTGACATCATAATTATGCATATGTATTATGTATTATACACATACTTATAATATGTATGATGCAAATGTATTACGTATTATATGCATATGTATAATATGTATGATGCATATGCATAAAGTTCATAACATCACTAAAGCGCACTTAACGGAATTGTGTTCCATAAATAGTACGGATATTTGCCAGATTGACCAGAGTGCTATTGAGATTGATTCCGACATTTATAACAGACCGGGAGGTTTCTGCACACACCATCACCTCATCGAGTTTACACCTGAAATTTTAGGATTAGTTAAAGCTAGATTAGCATATTAAAATGCAACTGGCCTGTTAAGTCATATGTTGGTAGAAACCACTTGAAGACCTAATTTTAGTGGTTGACTGATAGGTTTACTATTGTATTTTCCTGCATTCAAAAGTATGGAAACATAGAGGAAGGGGTGCAGGAAAACACAATGGAAAATCCACCAATTAACTGGTAAAATCGGGTCTGTAGATGGTTTCCACAAAGATATGGCTTGGCAGGCGAGTTACGTTTTAATACGCTAATCAATTTTTAACTAATCCTAAAATTTCAGCCGTCAACTCGATGGGGTATGATCTGTACAGACGCCTCCCGGTCTTTAATAAAATTTGTTTTAAGGATGTAAAAGATAGTAAGATGGGCAGATAAACTGAAAGATTTGCCTTATTAAGATTTTTGTAAAAGCATATAAAAATTCATTCAGCTTCAAATCGTGTAACACCTTTATAACTCAGCCTAATTTTCTGTAATCGGGTTTTGGCGACCAACATATCTTTTCTATAACTATAATCTTTCTTTTACAGGTTTAAAATTAACAATAAATCAACAGTAAGTAGGCTAATAATACAATATAATAACATTAGCAGCGGACTTCGGACGCCGCATCTGTCCCACATCGTTAAAGACAGTTTATTAGTTACACATTTCATTTAATTAAAAGGAGATTTTTAAACTTTTATATGGAATTAGGATATTTTTCCACTATAGGGAACTTGGCATTTAAAAAAAAAAATCTTGGCGCAATTCGGACTTCAGAAACTGAGATATGTTGACAAATGATATAAACAACTACGAAAACAAATCTGATAACTTTTATGCTATTTACATATGTATTTATATACATGTAAACATTTTATTTATACATGTATAGAATATTGTTTTTTATATGCAAATTATTTATATTGGTATATAAAAATAAATAATTACCTTAAGGTTCCTTAGATTAAATAAATTGTATACATATGGAAACTAGTCGGATGTACTAATCCCAAAACTTTCTTCTATCTCATACATGTTAATACTTGAAAATTCACTATCACACTGTCAAAATTAAACAACAATCTATGCTCATCATGAGGATTCTAAAGATATTAAATTCCGTGCATTAATTCTTGAGATATGGCTGTCTCTGAAATTGTGTAAATCCAGCAAAATTCAACCTAGCAGCTCCACCTATTGGGTGATTTACACCAAAACCTATGTTACACCAAAACACCAAGCAACCACTTATGTAAAAGTCTAACTGAATCTGAAGTTTGGGGAAAATCCGTGCATTAGTTTTTGATATAGAGTCATTACGAAAATCATGAAAATTCCAGCATAGTAGCGCCACCTATTGGACGATTAACACAAAAACCTAATCAGCAACAACTTGTGTTAACATCTAACTAAATCTGAAGTTAGATGAAAATTCGTGCATTAGTTTTTGATATAAAGCTATTGCGGGAATTGTGCAAAATGCACCACAGCAGCGCCACCTGTTGAACGATTTACACCAACACGTAATCAGCATCAAGTCATATCAAGGACTAACTGAATCTGAAGTTTCATGAAAATCCGTGCATTAGCTCTTGAGATAGAGCCATTGCGGAAATCGTAAAATATTCAGCATAACAGCGCCACCTGTTGAGCGATTTACACAACACGTAATCAGCAGCAAGTCATATCAAGGACTAACTGAATCTGAAGTTTCATGAAAATCCGTGCATTAGTTCTTGAGATAGAGCCATTGCGGCAATCGTAAAAAATGCAGCATAGCAGCACCATCTGTTGAGCAATTTACACCAACACGTAATCAGCTTCAAGTCATATCAAGGACTAACTTAATCTTAAGTTTCATGAAAATACGTGCATTGGTTCTTGAGATAGAGCCATTGCGGAAATCGTAAAAAATGCAGCATAGCAGCGCCACCTGTTGAGCGATTTACACCAACACGTAATCAGCATCAAGTCATATCAAGGAATAACTGAATCTGAAGTTTCATGAAAATCCGTGCATTAGTTCTTGAGATAGAGCCATTGCGGAAATCGTAAAAAATGCAGCATAGCAGCGCCACCTGTTGAGCGATTTGCGCCAAAAACTAATCAGCATCAATTTGTATCAGGGACTAACTGAATATAAATTTTTATTAAATTCCGTGCATTATTTCTTGAGATAGAACGCCCACAATATTTGTGTCACACACAGACACACAGACAGACAGACAGACAGACTCACAGACAGACATTTTGTAAAAACATATTTTTCGGGTTCTCTGACCCCTAAAACGTGTAAATCCGTCAAAAACTGGAACTCGAAAATTTTCACGAATCCAATACTTTCTTCTTGTAAAAATAGAAGAAAGTAAAAATTGCTTGTGTATATGACACAGTAAATAGGTTGCCAGAAAATGCGTTATTATCAAACTTATTTTCTCGTCAAGGCTATTTTCTCTATTTCGTCAAGGCTACTATATCGCAAACGTACCGAATTGCGGTTATATTTTGTTAAATGTTTTATTGTTTTAATATCGTAAATATATCATAACCTATACTGATTAAAATTTTTAGGTATATTCATTTTATCTATTTAACAAACATCTTTGGAAAAGCATATACATAAAATTTTATTCTGCTTGAAATTGCGTGATCCCTTCAAAACTATGTAATCGAGTTTTGGCGACTAACATTGGCACAATTGAATGTGTAAAGGAACTGTTTACGGCCAAATCAACACCCCCTGTTTGAAGGGTTTAGAGGCGGAAATTCTGTGTTTTCAGATTTTTCTGGTTAATTGTGCTACAAACCCGACTTGTTTGTGAAATTTCAAGATTCTACGACTTTTAGAAGTACATTAGTTATTTGATGATGCGAAGTGAGTCAGTGACAAAAAAGCGCTTTTTTGGAATTTAATATTTCGAAAACTACTAAATATAGAAACATGAAATCGTGGAACCTTAGTTCAGTTTGATCATACGAACATGTGTATAAAAGAAAAATTTCTATATCTCTCCCTAAAACGACGTTATGAAGGGGTGAAAAGTATGCCAAAATGGTTCAGGAAAAGGTAGCTTACGGCTTGTGCGAACTTGGCGGACGCACTGCCGTGCTCCCAGATACATATATATATATTATTTTCGATTTAAAAATAAATAATTAGAAATATTTAAAAAACACATTTTTCCACCATCTTGAAAATTTTGGTTTAGATGCCAAATCGGCCTCTTGGTGCCATTTTGGATTCCTTCGCCAACCGGGACAAGATATGAAACTCTCCTCAAAATATAAAATTTCATGCCCTCTATTTTACTTTTTCTTTTCTTTAATTTTTTTTAGTTTTATGTTAGTATTAACATCTTAGTAATTCGGAATTCAAGATTATTCTTACGGATATTTATACAATTATGTATTAATATCATTTTCATAAATTTTGCTATTTTGGAAAAGAAAAAATATACTTCCTTAAGAAAGCTTAGATCATATGTTACTTGATTACCCCGCCGAGGAATTTCGCCAAATTATACAAATCGCCAAACTATTTAGCCAAATTATACAAATGGAAGTATAGAATGATTCTAAAATTTTGCTTATTATTTATTTATTATTATTATTATTTGCGAATTAAATTTTTGTAAATTAATGAATTTAAATTGAAAAATATACTAAAGAATAGGGTTACTTTAATAATGACGTTCACTTATGGCATAGCAACACAACAAATATGAAATATGATTTATTTAGATGATTTCCAACAAAAGAATACTAATAGTTTACGTATTTAAATGCATAATTATTGAATTAAACCACATACAAAGCGATAATTTTAAGATATTGTATTTGTGGATAAAATTTAAGTAACTTAAATGTAACAATCGAATTTATTAAAAACCGCAATAAATATCAATGATACGGAAAATTGTAACGAACCTAATGCACTTTATTTAGTCAAAAAATGTAGACGGATATAGCTAAAACATGCATGTAAACATTAGATATAGAATTGAAGAAAAAAAATCGAAATTTGCAGCAATTTTAAATAACGAAAGAACAAATAAATAGGTAAAACATTAATAAAAATGCAAATAAAACATCGAATTAAAAAGACTTGATGACGTAACAAACACGTGTATCGTGTTTAATCTCAAGTGAGTGTGACATTTACGATCATCCATTATTGTCATTTAATCTTACAGTTTGGCGAAAGTTTTTGGTCGACGGGATAATCAAGTATAGTACCGTTCATAGCATTCCGGGCTAATATTTCGTAGCTGGATATCTCGCAAATTGACGTATTAAATGTGATTTTGAAAGCATCGTTTTTGTTGGAAGCAAAAACTTCATGACGCATTCCATTCCAGAAAATACCATATTTCATTTCCATTTCAACTGAATGGTTTATATTATGTTGAGAGAAATTATAATCTTAGTTTTTGGGGTTAGGTATACAATACATTGTTCTACAACGCTTACTTATAGAACTACGGGGAAAATTCTTAATTCTGTACACCCGATTATTAAAGATTACCTTATTTAAGAATTTCATGAATTAAAAGAAGATTTTTTTCTTTTTGAGAGAGCTTTTCGTGACGTATTAAAAAGAAGGCTGCATTTTAACTGATGATGGAAGCTACAGTACTATTTACTGCTATTACAGTTTTAACTGCATTTTTTCCTACTAAAATGGAAATATGAAAAATTGTGACGGAATTGTGTTTTACGAAATATAACAGAACATAGCGCAATATAGCATTTAAACTACTAGAATCACACATGACGAATGACCGAAAAGTTCGGAATTTAAAAGATAACCAATGAGAATGAATCGCCTGAACATTATTTCGATGCGACGGACAATCTCTGCTATCATTGTAATGCACTTCATTTCAGAAGTGTAGCTATTAAAGAACATTTTGATTCCTGTTGCCATAACGGCTTCATTTTCCTGCTAAATCAAACTGTAATTGATCAACTAAAATAGAAGTTGGTGCTTAATAACTCAATTTTTGTCCCGACACATTAGTAAATACAATATTGCAATGATACATCGTTTATATCATTTCCCTAAATCAGGAAATACATTCCATAGGTATATTTTCTTTGATTCAAATTGGAAAAATAGGACCAGCGTAGCGGGCGTGGCCTGCTAGTATCAATATATATCACAAACAATTTTGTAACAAATGTAATAATGATTTAATATATTTTCTCCACATTTCGATACCTCTTTTAATTAATTATACATAGCAGCCGATTGTTATGTTTTTTGCTACCACTATTTATTTATAGTAATTGTTCCTTATTTAATCCACAAGATTCCCCAATTAAATAAGATAAAATTTAAAGAAAATATTGAGAAAAGTACATAAAAGTTGGCGAAACAGCACCGAAAACTGGCGATTAGAAGCAATTAAAATAATAAAACTTTATAAAAAATCACCATAAAATAAAACAATACACAGGACGCGTTTCGAGCTAAACACATAACAGCTCGTTATCAGCTACAGGAAACAAGTGTTCGCAAGCGAACAAGGTCATAAATGAACTGAAGGTAAAGAATGTTGCAAAGGATGCGACAGATGGCGCTAGCTGAAAGGGGAACATGCAGAAGAGAAATGTGTTGCCAAAAAGATAGAAGAGAAATTGATAGGGAAAAAATGGAAATAAAAGAAATACACAAAATTAAAATAAAATAAAAGAAGTAAATTAAAAATATAAATAATAATAATAATAATTAAAGAAATATAAAGGAATAAAACAAGAAAAAACCAAAAGATTCCTTTTTTTAAAAACAAAATAAAAAGAAAAGAAACAAGAGAAAAGGGAAAAGAATTACAAAAGTAATTTCCACGCTGGAGATAGTAAAGGAGATGATGGGAGATCATTGACAAGATTATCAGAATTTTTAGAAATAAAATATGCTTCATGAAATTCCAAGCCCAATCCTTTCAGCTAGCGCCATCTGTCGCATCCTTTGCAACATCCTTTACCTTCAGTTCATTTATGACCTTGTTCGCTTGCGAACACTGGTTTGCTATAGCTGATGACGAGCTGTTATGTTTTTAGCTCGAAACGCGTCCTGTGTATTGTTTTATTTTATGGTGGTTTTTTTACAAAGTTTTATTATTTTAATTACATAAAAGTTGGTAGTAATAGATATGAATAAAGAGGAGAAGTCATATGGACTCTACTAGTTGCGAAGGAAGTAACTGAGAAAGTTGTCACAAGACCGTAGCTGTTTTGTTTTTTTTTAAAATCCGATTAGCAGTTTCTGTTTACTGCCGAAGCCAACTTTCGCCCGTAAATCCGAAAAAGAAAATTTTAATTTATTTAAGCGCCTTATGCATGCTGAATGTCTGTCACACATATAGTGAAAACTTCTGTTAGACTTTACTGGTTGCAGTTAGCCCGGATATTGTAATTGCTTTCACTGAAACTGAGATGAAGTTGTTTAGATTGTCACAATATGCCGGAAACGCACGGCCTAACTACAGCACTAGTTATCTTCCACCAGAAAAAAAATATTAATTTTGGGCCATAATTATGACTGAAATTCTGCATTCACAAGGCGTTTAAATAGGATGAAAATTTCTATACAAATTTTCTTGTGGAAGCTTTCGCCGGCTGATATGAGCCACTGCGAAACCGGTTACAGTTGCAGTTTCAATATTTTCAGGATATGTCAGTTTCTCTTTATTCATAGTTCCATGGTAAAACCAAGATTCGCTCACGTTTTGGAACATAGATGGAGTCTGGAACCATTACTAATGATGCGGAAATTTTTATTTAATTTTTTAACACTAGAACCGCCGGAAATTTTACTGAAGTGTTATAAGAATATTTTACACCGGAAATTTTAATTGAAACTACTTAACATATTTATTTAACTTATTTCTCCGAGGTTCATTTTAAACTTATTTTAGAAAGAAATTTCTGGTGATAATCAAAATATTTTTATTTGGTAGCGGTCAAAATGACCGCTACGGCGGTTCTATTGTTAAACACAGAATTCGTTTAACCACGGAAGTTGCAATATTTTTCTACAGTTAAATAGAGTGGAAAAAAACCTGTTAAATATTTGTGGGGAATAGTTCGAGCCCTGAATATAAATATATTTTTTGCATTATTATCATGATTTTCTGATAAATGGCTAGACATATTATCAAGCAATTGAAAGCAGTGATAAACTCTGTGCAGGAAGGAAGTAACATATCCTTCTATATATAAAAAAAAAGTTTTGATTTGGAAATGGACCAATGAACATCTGCGTAGGTATTCCAGGTTGATCCACATCCAATTTGAATGCTTAAGCATGGCCTTTCATCGTTAATATTAAGAAAACTGTTGCATACAAAAATATGAAAATCGGTGGTATTATAGAAAAATGTTTGATAAACACGCTGATGCAGACAGTTTTCAAATCGAAGAATTATTTTAAGAGATATTTAATGCTAAAGTTGCACAAAGTCGTTCCATTAAAAAAGTTTTATTTGAGCAAAAACTATGCATGAGAATTTAATCATTTTAGATCATTTTATACGTTATAAGTTCCCAATGCGCAGATTGCATTTATTTTTCTTATTTGACTCATTTTTTGAGGTTTTATTTCTATTTTTAATTCAAATTTTCAGCATTTCGAGAGATGTCTTTTACAAATTTTAGAAAATGTCATTAATTTAAACTGTTGCCAATTGTATAAACAGCGAAACAAATTATCATATCAAATATTTCTTCAAATTAAAAATTTATTTACACGTGACTATTACAAACAGAAAAAAAAACTTTAAAATTAGAATTAAATGATTACATGTTAAAAGCAGGAAAATTACGTCATAAGAACCATATTTACACTTGAATTTTACGTCATATTTAAAATGCCCAAAAAATATGGTAAAACAATTTAAATTGAAAAATATATTTGCGCGAGATATTTTGAGATAATCTTTTCAACTATTATCGTGAATTCGAAGACAGCGCAAATAATATTTCCTTCTAACAACAAAAGTATTTTTACGTGAATATTAAATAAGAGAAATAAAAGTTTGGTGTAAATTACGTCAGATTTGAAACGATACATTTAAAATGAATTATTTAAAAGAACTATCTTATAGCGCTGCTAAAAAATACCGGGAGACAATGACACTGTTTACTTAATTCATTTTACATTAGCTTATTTTCAAATAACTAATGTGTTTAATTAAATACGAAAACAGCCATTGTATCTCTTAACAGCAACAGATTTGGTCTTAAAAATCCCCAATCAAAGAAAAACTAATGGAAACCCGTTTACAGAGAGATCGCTACTGTTTTTTTTTTTTTTTTATTCAATATTTTTAAAGCCGATCAAATGCGTGCAATTAGCGTGCTTTTTGGATTTTGGTGTGCCTGAACGGGGGTTGGCGAGCGTAGCTCGTAGGGGGCAGAGCCCCCTAGTATTTTTAAAAAATAAAGTACAAAAATCCATTAGTAAAAAGTCTTATGTCACTCGGCGAGAAAAATATTTTTTAATTTACTTCAAAACAGTTATTTGCTTTCAAATAGTTTTCATAACAAAGCATTTTATGTATCAGAAAAAGGAAAAATGTGAAAATGAATTGGGAAAAAAGATATTTCTTTGGTTCAAAGATGATTACATTTGAAACAACACACAAAAATGATTACATACAAAAAGAAATTCTTTCTTTTCGAAATTTTAAACCGTTTTTGTGGGGAACCAGCATTGTACAGCCTACAATGAAACTCAAAATGTTGTGTCATAAATATTCTGAATTTAGAAGTGATCAAGTGAAAACAAAATAATACGTTTCCCCAGTAATTTTAATTAGGTATTTTAATGTAAATAATTAAAAGATGTAGCTTGTGTATGTTTTATGTTAATAAATTGTAATGTTCTTTGTTATTAACCTTTGATTATTTGATAAAGATTCTTATTAATAATAACTGACAAAAAAATTACAATAGGCATCACAAGCCTTTTTTAGGTGCGTTCATAATTATGTAAATACGTAGTACCTATACTCGTCGTCTGTTCCGTCCGTCCGCATATAACAGCTCAAAAACTACGCAACCGAATGGTTTGAAATTTAATATATATAATAGTTGCAGAATTTTGTCGAGCCACATCAAATTTTATGAAAATCGAATCAAAACTTTGAAAGATGTTAATAAAAGTTTTCTTCATTGTATTAAATTCTATGACACGTAATTAATTCAATGATATCTTATGATAGGTAATGATTTTAGGTTGCCATGGTGATTGTGACCTATTTAAGATGGAGTCCTATTATTGACGTTTTACTGAATTCAATGTTTATAATTGTAATAAATTTTGTATTCATGCATTTTCGCGTAAGAGTGCAACAGCTCTTGCACAAAGATCTGAATACATATAAAACTAGTTATAGTTCGAAATCGCCTCATATGCTACGTTTGACGGAAATGTAATAGTGATTTAACTTATTATCTGCACATCTTCATATATCTTTTCTTTACTTGTATACAGAGTTGCCAACTTTAACGCTTTTTTTTTTTCATCACTATTATTTAATTGAATAGCCTTTATATTTAATCGCCGAATTTGCGGGATTAAGAAAAAAACGAAAATTATTATTTAAAAAGAATACTGCGGAAAAATGTAAAAAATTGACCCTATGGAGTCTAATTGAAAATAAAACAATTATATAACAATGTATTCTTTCCCAATCATCAAAATATTATTACAATGACACGGCGTTTTATCAAGGGATTGGAATGTCTGTCTGGACATAAATTATATTACTTATTTTTGTAAAAAGTACAAAAATTCATTACTGAAAAGTCTTATCTCACTGGACGAGAAAAATATTTTTTTCATTTATTTCAAAAAAGTTATTTACCTTCAAATATTTTTCATAACTAATCATCTTACATATCAGAAGAGGAAGTTAAAATGAAGACATTGCTTTTGCACAAAAAATGGTTACTTTTTTTTTTTCTTGAAGAATAATTTGCATTGCTCAGCTCTTTCTTCTCCTGGGAAGAAGAATAAAAAAATTTGAATGATGCATGTTTTCCGGCTGAAAGATGAAAAAGAAATGTTTCCTTTCGAAATTCTAAACCGTTTTATGATGTATCAACATTCTACGTCCTAGAATGCTACTCAAACTGTTGTGTTATAAATTTTCTTTCTGAAATGATGAACCAAATAAAACAATTTTCATACTATACAATTGAAAAAATAAGTAGACATTTCCCACTAATTTTAATTAGATTTTTAAAGTTAAATATTTAAAAGAAGCAGTTACTGAATATCCCATCATATGAAATTTAAATGTTTATTACTATTAAATTTAAATTAATAAGTTTTGATTATTTTCTAAAGATCCTTATTAATATACAACAACTTATAGGAACTAATTACAATATACAGGGTGGTTATAATTAAACTTACCCTATAAACAGCATCCTACAGCGCAAACGGGTGAACGGAATGCAATAAAATTTGGTATATAGACTATGCACGAGATGCGCTCACGGAATTTGGAAAAAAAAAATAGTTCCAAAATGTTCACCAGAGGGCTTTTTTTCCCGAAAAAACATTAAATTTAACACAATAAATGGGCAAAACAGCCGGTTTTCATTTTATTACTCATAATTCTTGTTCTGGATATTGTTTCTGTATTCCGTTTTGGTCGTTTATTGTGTTAAATTTAATGTTTTTCCAGAAAAGGCGCCCTCTGGGGGACATTTTGGAACAAAATTTTTTTTTCAAAATTCCGTGAGCGCATCTCGTGTATAGTCTATATACCAAATTTCGTTTCATTCCGTTCACCCGTTTGCGCTGTAGGATGCCGTTTATAGGGAAAGTTTAATTATAACCACCCTGTGTATCACAACTCATTTTGCAACAAATGTAGTAATTATTTAACATATTATCTCCACATTTCCATATACCTTTTCTTTACTTGGGCATAGCTGCCAATTTTTGCGCTTTCTTTTGTTACTGCTATTTATTTATAGTAATCATTGCCTTATTTAATCTTCAAAATTCCGCTATTAAATAAGTTGAAATAATCATTTAAAAATAATATTGAGGAAAAAGCATAAAAGTTGGCAGTTATAGATTCTACTCCACAATAGAAAAAATGGTATAACCAATGTAGTTATGAATAAATAGGAGAATACATATACTGTAGATTCTACCTGTTTCGAGTGAAGTAACTGAGGAGGTTGTCACAAGATGGCAGCTGTTTTTTTTTTTTTTTCACTTTGGATAAACAGTTTTTTTATTATCGTGGAAGCAAACTTCCGCCAGCAAATTTGAATAGAAAATTTCAATTTATTTAAGCGCGTTATTCAAGCAGAATGTCTCTCACAAATATGGTTAAATTTTTTATTCGATTTTACTAGTGGCAGTTAGTCCGGGTATTGCAATCTCTTACACTGACACTGAGAGGAGGTTATTTAGGTTATCACACTATAGCGGAAACGCAGGGCCTAATTACAGCGGTAGCAAACTTCTATCACTAAAAATAAATATTTGTTTTGAGCCATAAATATGACTGAAATTCTGGATTAATAAGGTGAAAATTTCTATTCAAATTTACTGGTGAAAGTTTGCCCCGGCTGCAATGAGCCAGTGCGAAACCGGCTACAGTTGAAGTTTTACTATTTTATGGATGCGCCATTTCTTCTTTATTTATTAGTTCCATGATATAATCAAGTTTCACACACTCCTTGGAACGTAGAAGGAGTCTATACGGAAATTTCTATGATACGGAAATTTCTATTTAATTTTTCAACACTGAATTCGTTTAATCACAGAAGTTGCAATATTTTTCTGCAGTTAAATACAGCCGAAAAAAAACCTTTCAAACATTTGTGGTACATCAGTTCGAACCCTGAATATAAATATATTTTTTACATTATTAATCATGATTTTCTTATAAATGACATACCACATTATCAAAACAATTGAAAGCAATCAGCAACTCTGTCTCTGCATAAATGATGCAACTTAAAAAAAATAATAATAAAGTACAAAAATCCATTACCGAAAAGACTTATCTCACTCGGCGAGAAAAATATTTTTTCATTTACTTAAAAAAGATAATTGCTTTCAAATATTTTTCATAACTATTTACGTATCAGTGAAAGGGGAAAAAGTGAAAATATATTGAGAGGAAAGAAAAAAACATTTATTTTGCTAAAAGATTATTACTTTTTTGTGGAAGAATAATTTACATTGCACCGCTCATTCTTCTCGTGGGAATAATAATAATAATAAATTTTGAATGATGCACATTTTCCGTCTGAAAGTTAAAAAAGAAATCCTTTTTTTTTTTCGAAACCGTTTGTCTGATGCGACAGCATTTTACAGACTACATTGCGACTCACAAAGTTGTGTTATAAATATTCTTCGTGAAATGTCAAACCAAACTAAAGAATTTTTCAATCTATCAAGTGAAGAAAAAAAAATAATGCTCCTTTTTGTCCCCAGTAATTTTAATTTGATTTTTAATTTAAATAATTAAAAAGTGGGAAATACTGAATATCTTATGACATTAAAATTAAATGTTCATTGTTATTAACTTTAAACTAACTACTGAGATTTGATTACTTTTTAAAAATTGTTATTTATAAACAACAACTTAGAAATAATTGGAATAAATATCACAACCTCCTTATTTATATACAACAACTTACAAATAATTGCAATCCGTACCACAACCCGCTTTTTTAACAAATGTCACAGATTATTTAATATGATTTCTCCACATCTTCAAATATACTTTTTTTTACGCCAGCTGTAAACTTTTACACTTTTTCTTTAATACTAATCGAAACCTAATTTAATCACCAAATTTCGGCGATTAAATAACGCGAAAATTATTATTAAAAAATAATGGTAATAAAAATGCGTACAAGTTGGCATCTATGCTTACAAAGTCGCATCTTATATACTCTTGCATAGCTGCCAACCTTTACATATATATATATATATATATATATATTTAGCAAAAATATACATTTGGAATCAGAAAATGTATGGAACATAATTATTTAATAAACTGTTTCGTTTGTATGCGATACGTATTTGATTCCAATAAATAAGGTAAAATTATGGTACGTATTATGTTAAGAGGCAACTTAAGTCAGGCGAAAACACCCGTTCGCTAATGTTAATCCAATGGGAGAAAATTTTTAAGATATCTCGTTTGCATTTCAGTATTTTTAAATGATTTTTTTTTTTTTTTTTTTTTTTGCATTGGATAGCTGAGGTCGATATCTACATCTGCCGTTTTTTACTTTTTTGATTTTGTTTTCGTGTTTTTTTAATTAGGTCACTTTCACTTTCGGAACGGGTTTTGAAAGCATCCTCATAAACAAAATCTGCAAACAAAATCAAAAAAGTAAAAAATGGCCTTTGTACAGACTGATCTCAGCTATACAATGCAAAAAGAAAAAAAATCATTAAAAAATATTGAAATGCAAACGAGATAACGTTAAAAATTTCTCCCATAAGAATAGCATTACGAGTGGGTCTTTTCGCGTCACTGAATTAGTTTCTTAAGTGAAACGTTTACATAGTTTAAACGGTGACCATCTTAACCTTATCCGTATATGTGACAAATCGTATAGAAAAAGAAACGTGTCATCTGCGAGACTGCTAATTTCTAGAAATATGTATAAACTGGAAAATAAAACAAAACTATTAATAACTTATCAAAAGCTGAAAGAAAATGTTCATTCTTCATAAAACAAAACAGATTTTTTAAAGGTCAGTTATTAGTGCAGTCTCAAGTACGGCACTTTAACGTTTAATTTTGTGTTCTCACATACTGATTGTTTACGGTTAATTGTTCAATAAAATTTTAATTAGCTGACCCGCCAGACGTTACCCGCACCGAGATAATAACATTAAATGTACCTAAAATCAATACTGTATTTAGAAATTTTTCTCCTGAAAGGATATCTGTAGTTCCGGGGCGGGAGTATAGAATTCCGGCAGGAGGGGTCATTGCAGTTCCAGCCAATTGGCAAATATATAATACCAACTCACCTTTTTCCATTAATAAACAAAAAAGACCGTGAGATGACCTGAGTTGTCATAGTAAAGGTTTTTGGCCATAAATGGGATTATGTATCTCTTTGTGTCACCGGTGTTGTTGTTTAGGTGTTGTTTATGACGGCCCATTATCTACATGACGGATATAGGACCGAAGCGGGGGCCCTACGTGGGGGTTATTCTCGGTGTTGCCAGATTGGGGGCTTTTTTAATTCAAATTATTTGACTGCTACTACTTTTATAAAATAGTATAATTCAACTGATTTTTCAGAATTTTTAATCTATTTTTCAAATAGGCCGAACATTTCTATTTCAAAAAAGCGGTGGCAATCAACAATCTGGGGGAAAAAAGTCCCCAGTCTGGCAACACTAATTATTCTAAGGGAACCTAACCCGTATTTACGCAAGGTTACACAAGGTTCGAAGAAAACCATGGAAAACTCCGAATGGTTAGGGTGGTGGACGCGATTGGGTTCGAACTCAGCATCTCCCGTCTTTCAGCTTTCAGAGCAAAACATCTCAGCCGCTTTATGTCACTGACTTGCATATCTGCAACATACCTGATAAACAATGTTACTCATACAGAGAGCTTTAAATGAAAATTTTATTTATTGCTGCTTTTTCTAACACAACAATTAATATAAATCGTTCATAGAATTTTCAACAAACGGCGATACTGAGTTAATTTTCCATGCCAAAGTTTTATTAATCATTTGAGCAGTTTTGCATCTTTTAAAAATAAAAATGAAATTTTGTAAATTTTGGAAAATTAAAAAGGCTGGAGATGTCCAAAAATAAATTTTTTCAAACATGATTTCGTGTACTATATAATTTTTTATTAGAAAATTGACAATATTTATAAAAAGTATGTAATTTACTGTTTATTGCAGCGGAGAAAAACGTATCTTTTAGTCACTAATTTTTTAGTGTTATGTTCTAACTTTTTTTATTATTTTTACACGCTTAAAACGATGTATTCTAATGAGTAAATATATTTTAAATCGGAGTTGTGAGTTACAAAGGGTTATGAAACCAAAGCTGCGTTTTTTCGCTCTCTTTTTTTCGTTGCGATTAAGTTAAAAATCGATAGTCTTACTTCTTTTATTAATCAATTAAAAAAAAACCCTCTTTCATATATACAGGGTGCAATATGTTATCTATCGCCGACCTTTAACTTCTCAACCGTTGGTCGTAGACATATAGTTTCAATTACAAAAATGTTTCAAATGAAGTTTCAAAATTCATGCTGTGGCATTTCTTAAAGTAAAAAATCAATTTTATAAAAAATACGAAATCTAGCTTTTTATACGGTCCATCGTCCCGATAGTTATATTTATTAAAAGTTTACACATATCATAACACACATAACACAAAAAGCTTGACATATGTACTACAAAAATTGGCAGAGTTATTAAATTTCAAATTTTGAGATATTTGCACATGATTTTGTCTTTCATTGTGGAATCAGTTAAAAGATGAGTTAAAGTAATTCGAGATCAAAATCAGGGTGCTATGTCTATTTTACGGCGAAACCACCTTTAGCTGGTATCGCCAAATCAGGGTATCATCAAAGAGGATTATTTCATCTAAAAATTTGAGCTGACTTTTAGGTGTCGTATACAAAGCGAAGAATGAAATATTGAAATTAAACAAAAAAATAAATATAAATTTATTATAAAATTGAAAACGGTCTACTATAAAAAAGGAATACATAAAACGCCGGAAACTGCTAGAGATACTGCTCAAAGTTTTCTCGATTGGTGGCAATGCACAATGAAATGCGTTACAATACTGAGTCCTGGACACGTTAGAGCATAGCAGATGTGCAAACTGTGCGACAATCAAGGATGATGCGTTGCTTCATTTAAACCATAGAAGTAGTCTCAGTCACATAGACTTATGCCTTCATGTATTCCCAGAGGTAGAAGTCCATGGGAGTCAAGTCCGGTGAACGCTGTGGCCACTCTACCGGACCACCTTATCCAAGGATCTGTTGACCGAATTAGGTGGCCAGATACGCTCGGACATTTGATGTTTTATGCGGAGAGGGCCCCATAATGCTGAAACCACACCCGACATGCACGTTGGAGAGCAACACTTCATAAAAGTCACGTACCGTGTTTTGTAGCAGATGCAGGTAACGATCGCCCGTTAAGGTCCCATCATATAAGATGGGTCCAACAATCTAGATTCCCCATATACTGCTCCACACGTGTCTTACTGTCCGGGCGATGTGGAGATTTCCAGGTCGCATCATCCTTTTGATTGTCGCACAGTTTGCACACCTGCTATGCTCTAACGTGTCCAGGACGCAGTACTGTCATGCATTCAATTGTGCATTGCCACCAATGTAGAACACTTTGAGCAGTATCTCTACTAGATTCCGTCATTTTATGTAATCATTTTATATACTAGACAGTTTTCTGATATTATAATAAATTGAGTTTTATTTTTCTGTTTAATTTCAATATTTCATTCTTTGCTTTGTATACGAACCCTAAAATCAGATCTAATTTTTAGATGAAATAACCCTTTTTGATGATACCTCGATTTGGCGATACCGGCTAAAGGTGGTTTCGCCGTAAAAAGGACATTGTACCCTGATTTTGATCTCGCTTTATTTTAATTCATCTTTTAACTGATCCCACAATGAAAGGCAAAAATCCTGTGCAAAAATCTCAAACTTTGAAATTTAACAACTTTGTCAATTTTTGTAGTACAGATGTCAAACTTTTTGTGTTATATGTGTTATTATATGTGTAAACTTTTACTAAATATAACTATAGGGACTTGAGGACCGCATAAAAAGTTAGATTTCGTAACTTTTATAAAATTGATTTTTTACTTTAAATAATGCCACAGCATGAATATCTACTTCATTTGAAAAGTTTTTGTAATTGGAACTATATGTCTACGATCAACGGTTGAGCAATTAAAGGTCGGCGAAAGATAACATATTGCACCTTGATATAATAAATTTTGCATTTATTACATAATTTATTGCATAAGAGTGCAACAGCTACTGCGCCAAGATCTTAATATTTATAAAACTTGTTATAGTACGAATGGACCTCATTTGTCACGTTTGACGTACAATTTCCGACTTGTTTATCATAGAGGGAAGTAACTTCTAAATTTATCTTTAACATATTTTGCAACAATTAAGTCACATTTCGCTGTTCAAGCAAATTTTTCGTCGGTTTATTTATTAAAGTTGAAAAATTATTTTTTTTTCTCTTCAAAGCATCGCAAGGTTTTTCTTAGATCTCTGTCTATTTTTTTAGAAACTCATTCGCATTTAAATTACACTTCATTTTAAGAAGCTTATATTGAGTTTCTGAAATGATAATCTGTCATTCTTTTGCTTTTTTCAATCACTTTTCTTAACTTATTCACGCGTTACTTTTATATTCGCTTTTCTATTTCTACTTTTAACCGTAAAACTCGGCATCAACACTGACAGTAAGTAAGAAAAAAAAATACAGACTGTGATCTCATTAGGCAAGTTTTAAATAAATTACATTATCTCCGCTTTTATGATTTAATATATAGTTAAATTCAAGCAGCAGATATAACATGAACTGTAATTCACACTAAACATAGCGGGAATATTGCACAATTTTTTGTAAAAATGCTTCACCACAAATTTATTTAAAACTATTTAACTTTCTTAATTAATTTATTTCATAGTGATTTACTTTATATTTATTTTATGATAAATTTCTGGCTCGAATATACTCTTATTATATTTAACTTAATTTTAATCAACGTTCGCATTTGAATATTTTAATAAAATTTTACTTCGCCAACTTTGGTGGGAAAAAAAAAAAATGTTGTAAAATTTCACTTCCTTATTTTCAAATAAAGTTTTTCAAAAATTCCGGTGTCAAGTCAATATTACAGAATCACATTTACTTGTTCCTGAAAGTGTTAAAGTGTATTAAGTATTTTTCATATCATATTTTAGGATGATATCAATTCTTAATAAAACATTTTCAGTAACAAACTAATGCTAATGTTAATGCGATTAATTTGTGACGTCTCCCTGTAAAACATGTTTCCTTATAATAAAAATAATTGCATGAAAATTTAACACATATTTACAGGTTCAGGGAACTGATTAAAAACTACTCAAAAAAGTTTTCGAAAATCAGTCGCAGCAAAATAAACTTTTTTTTATAACTGCTTCTTTAAATCTCAAAAATATATTATTTTGTGAAAATATATCACTTTTTCTAAAGATAAAGATCCCCTTAACTTTATGGAATATTGTATATAACTCGGCAGAGGTTATTGTATATTTTCGTTTGTGGTTAGATTATTTTTTGTTAGATTAAAAAACATTTGTCTTTTTTACAGTGAATGTCTGTCATTAAATAACGCAAAAATTACTACTCTTAATTTCTAATAAACGAGAACGGAAAATCATGCGTACGGCATAGATTATGAAACGCTTTCCAACTCATTCATCTACAACAAAATTTCATAGTTTACTAAGGCGAAAATAAGATAAGATGTCTAAATGAACAATTTGGAAAACGTTTAATCCATTTTAAAATCCTATATCTGCTCTTAATGTGAATAGTCAGAAAATATACGATTTTTTAGAGCAGCCTGTATATGTATATGATCTATAGATAAGCATGCATAATATATAGAATGCTAAAAGTTAGTTCATTTAAACGTATATCACAGGTGAAAACTTCAGTTCAACAATTTCCGCCAATAAACGGAGGTTGTGGAAAAGTTTTGTGTAGCCCTTTATAGAATCTATAGAATTTATATACACCAAGTAATATATAAAAAAAAATTAAATTTAAAAACGCATACCACAACCGAAAGCGCACTTCCAGCAACTATTGTTCGTAGGCTTCAATAGTTCAATTATTGTTAATTTTCTTCAGTAGCCAGATTCTTTTGTGTGTCCCTGTAAATGTACGATAAATTTTATGCTCACCACGTTCTGCAGTAAAAATTTTGTAGTGCACTTCATTGATATAAATCTATGAAATCTATAGATTTGTATTTATAAAACATCGTATGCAAAAAGTTAGTTCAATTAAACGCATAGCACAGCAATTCTCATTCAGAAAATTCCGTCTATAAACGGACGTGTATCCTATATCCTCTGTGAATCTCTGTATATGACCTATGTAATTTATACATTCCATGTAATATGCAAAAAGACTAGTAAAAGTTTAACCCTAGATCTACCGGGAATTTTATTCAAGTTTTAATAAAACGTTCTACACCAGAATTTTTATTTAAAACTATTTAACTTATTTATTTACCTTATTTTTGTCTGGTTTATATACTTAGTTTATTTTAAAGAAATTTCTGGTTTGAATGAATATTTTGTATGTACCTGTCGGGTCCAATGGACCCGTCTGGTAGACGGAGGGTTAAAGCGCATTCCACAAAAGAAGAGCACTGTCAGCAATTATCCTTCATACGCAGTGTTGTAGAAAATACTTTTGTGTGTCCCTGTAAATGAACGATAAATTATATGCACATCAGATTCTATAATAAGCCCTTGTAGTACATTTCAGCGATACATATAAATTTTAATACGTTTAAAATAGTGTAATATCTTTAAAATACACCGAAAACGGTTTTTCCTCATAGTCCGTAATGGATTCTTTGGGTGTTCCTGTAAAAGAACCGTGATTGCTACACATTTTAAAGACCGGACATGCCATAATAAACTCCAATTTCATGGCAATCAGACTATATTTAGTTTGTACACGAGTTAGGGCACGGGCAGACACAAACAAACAAACCGAATTCATAAACACTTTTCAACCATGTTGGAAAATGTTAAAATCGAAAGAGAAAACTGGCAACCTCGATGCTGTTTTTAACAATTAATGTTATTACTCAAATTGAAATTCACATTTTTGCTGTTTTGACAGTCTACCAACAAGCCCTTACCTCTTTTTCCGTAACCCACGACAGATGTTTATTTTTAAATGATGCATTGGACTGCCGCAGACTGTCGGAGAATTTCTCGTTCGGAGAAAGTATCTTTTTAAACAGTGTTTTGATTTATTCCTAACAAAATACGTGTAAAAAAAAAAAAAATCTCCTTCATCATAGAGAAATATGTCTAACACTTTCCTAAATTAGATTATCTTTTAAAATTGAACATTACTAAAATTAGCAGTTTAACAAAACTCCACATGGTTAGAATCTATTTTTTCATACAAAAATCACATTTTAAGATTGCACTTGATAAATTGGTATAAACCTACCCGAATTTTTATTTCTATTGCAAATTTTGTTGTAAATTATATCGGAATGTTTTCTTACAAATGCTTTTCTTCATACCAAAAAAAAAAAAAAAAAAAAAAAAAAAAAACAGACCATTTGGAACAGACCATTTATTTAACTCTAAAATACCACTAATCGGTCGTTTGACCGTTAACAAATGAAAATATGTCAGTTCGAACCAGAAATTTCAACAGAAATAAAAAAAGAAGATAAATCACAAAGTTGCAGAATTTTTTAAAGAGATAATTTAAATATCTCTCTATTCTAAAAGAAAAAAAAAGTACCGTAATTTCCCGTGCATCCGCTGCGGCTTAGTAAATATTTTCAAATCGGAAATTTTATTGAAAAAAAGAAGTCAAATAAGTGTTAACCAGAAGCAAGTCACATTTCATTTAAAATGAATTCTGGTAGGAAATCGAGTTATCTCAGGTGCGGCCGTTAAGCGCAAACTTAAGTAACTAACGCTGCCATCATCACCGGTTTTGAATTTTTTGTGACCGGGTGTCTTTCTTCGTTAATATTAAGAAAACTAATGCATACAAGAATATGAAAATCGGTGTTATTATAGAGAAATGTATGATAAATACGCTGATGTAGGCAGTTTTTAAATAGAACAATTATTTTAACCCTTTATCGGGCAATGCTAATATACTTACCACTTAATTTTTATTGAAAACTGGTTGATTCGCACCGGAAGCTTTAGTAATATTTTGTTTTTATAATTCCGCTGATTAAAAGCTGCATTCTATTTTCAAATAAATCTGTATGTAGCTTCTGGTGGCAGTGAATCTTTTCAACATTTCAGACACAGAACTGACTTCCCCGATAAAGGGTTAAGAAATATTTAATGTTAAAGTTGGTCAAAATCGTTCCATTAAAAAAGTTTTACAGGAGCAAAAAACTATGCATAAAAATGTAATAATTTCTTCTCAGGATATACATGAGACGTTCCCTGTGTGCAGACTGCATATATTTCTTTTTTATTTGACTCATTTTTTGATGACTTATTTCCATTTTAAATTTAAATTTTCAGTAATTTCAAATGTTGACATATTTTTTACATCTTTTACAAAAGGGTGTTATTTTAAATTGTTTCAAATTTTTAAAACAGCGAAATGAATAATATTTCCTACAAATTAAATATTTATTTACACGTTAGTATTATAAACGAAAAAAAAACTTTTATATTAGAATTAAATGATTATGTATTAAAAGCAGGAGTATATTAAAAATTACGTCATAAAAACTATATTTACATGTAAATTTTAAAAGAGAAAGAAAATTGCAAAATAATAAAGTCATTGATATGCGTTAAATTCGTAAATGAAAGAAATTACGTCTTATTTAAAATGGCCAAACAACAATATTGCCAAGCAGTTTAAATTAAAAAATATATTTGCGCGAGACATTTCATATTTTGAGCCTTTGGCTTAAGCTGCAAGGCTCTGCCAACAGCTCTATCCCGGACAAATCTGGAGGCACAATTCCCTCGGATAACCTTTTAATTAAACCATTTGATCAGTTATCTGTAATCTGTTACTTGGAAAATTACAATTCACGTGATATATTTACCAATTAGAGTGTTAGAATTAATCAAGCATTTCAACGTAATTTCGAGCTAATTATAAATAAAACAGATAAATTTCTCTTGCCATAAATATATAGAAAACAACAGCGAACGCTTTAAATAAATTTTTATAAACCTCTTAGACTTTTATAAATATAGATTCGTTATTGGGTGTATCGGGACGTATACAAAAATGGTAGGCGGGCCGCAGGTTGAGTATAGCTGGCATAGAAGTAATAGACCTATAGACAAATCAGGTCTGTAGAAATGTGCAGTGCTGGAAAATTGGCGCAGAGGTGGAGCTTATTGACACCACTAAATTTTAGTGGTATTTTTCGTCTTATCTAATGACAGAATTTGTGAGTTTTTATTAAGGTGAAAAATACTATAAAAATTTAGTGGTGTCAATAGGCTCCTTCTCTGCGCCAATTTTCCAATACTGAATGTGTATTCATTAAGCATAATTTCAAACTCTTATAATTCTGTTTTTGAACTACGTGACACGATAAACTTAACAAATTTGAAAATATTTTTAGATATTGAGAAATTGTGGAAATATTTAATTTTCTATTTCAAACAATGAATGTAACAAACGAATATGTATAATTTTCATTAACCTTTATAGTTATTTCTCAACTCTAACTGAAATTAAGCATGAGGGAAAACTACAGTAATCTTTTGAAAAAGTTATTTTCGACTATTGATGGTAGCGGGGCGAGGACATATCGCAAAATAAACCCAATTACAGAACTGCTAAGTCTTATTATAGATATATCTGTGTAATAGGTATTTTGCAAAAGGTCTACACTCTCCTTGGGATTTCCAAGGAGTATGGCACCGCTGTTTAAGAATAGAAATTTTTTGTTTAATATTTCAATCGCTGTTTTTCTATTCGCCCCATTTAATCCTAGAAATTGTACCATTTTTTTCTGCGATTAAAGCGAATTTTTTAATTGAAAAATAGTGTTATTCAAAAATCCGAAGTCTTGCAACTGTGCAGTTACATTCATTTAAAGCAAACTAAAACGTGAAAATTACTTTATAGATTGATTATCGTAATGTAATATTTCCCCTTCGGGTTAACAAAAAGCATCTGTTTAAATTCTTCAGATTTTTTTCCCCTAAAGAAAAAAAGAAATCACGATGTTCAAAAAATTAAAAAAAATTCAACACAGTTTATAATTAATTGCACTTTAAATTTATAATAAATATTTATTTTCCTAAAAAATTACAAATTCGTTACTATCTATTTTTCTCTTTTTTTTATGAAAGTTATATTAATAAATATTTCCTTTTAAACATTTCAGATATTTGTAAGATGCGTTGACAAATTTAATGAATGAACATCTGAAATAAAGATGTTGAGCTAAATATTTCCTTCATAATAAACTGCGCTTTTGATTAATTAAAAAAAAACTAACCGTTTGACTTTTACAATTAATTTTATTATTAATTACAGATAATACACTTCCCCATTTGAAAAAATGGGCATTTCCTGAAGCAGCTCAAACTTAACCCCTTAATTCTCGCTCCCGTGATATCCAGGGGCTGTGTCTTTTATGCAGATTGTTTGATTCCCAGCAGTTTTATAAAATAGTGTAATTGGCTTTATTATGGTATCATTTCACTTCTCATTAAATAAGTTGATGATTTATTTTTCAAAAAATTGGTACCGATAAGCAATTTGAATTTTTAAACCGTGATTTAATTCCACCGTGAAGGGGTTCATTCAATAATTCCCTAACTTTTCTTTTCCTTTTTTGCTATTCTTTTCAACAGAGCTAGTTCTTTAAAAGATATTTTCCCAAGTTGCATTGGGCGATAAATAAAATTTTTCAATTTTATGGAAATTTCTCTTTAAATTAATTAATTAATTTACCCTTTTGAAATTTAAATTTATTTCGCTTCCGATATGTAATAAAGAACTTTCTGTCTAAATTTTTGAAATTTTATAAAAAAAGATCAAACACAAAATTTCTCTGACTTTTTAATCATTTCGTCTGCATTAATTTTATTTTTATTATGGCTATCAGCACATGGCGATAGTCTAGCAGTCTCTCAAGTTATTTTGGGAAAATAAATTTCCGAACTTTACAGAAAGGATTTTATAAATTAACGTAATTAAATTAGAATTAGCCTTTTGAAATTTAAATACATTAACGTTAAAACAATTATCAAAAAGAATTTTCGTCAAAAATCTGTGCATTTCATTAAAAAAAAATCCCCCAAACCCGTTTTTCTCTGAATTAAGTGTTTAATATTATTATTTTTTTTAAACCATTTATATTCCGAATTTATTTTCCTTTTATAACGTCTGTTAATAGATGGCGCTAGTGTACCAGACGAAGTTATTTTGGACAAAGTAAATTTCAGAACTTTATAAAACAGATTTTTTAAATTAACTTAATTAAATTACCCTTTTGAAATTTAAATACATTTCCCTCGAGACGATTATCAGAACAGTTTCCCGTCTAAATCCTGTAAATTTCATAAAAAGGATTCAAACGCGTATTTTACTAAATTATTATTATATTTCTTTTTTCTTAATCATTTCTCCTCCGGTTTTATTTTATTTTTATTACGTCTGTCAACAGATGGCGTTAGTATAGCAGATAGTTTCTCAAGTAGTTTCTCAGCAAATGAATCACTGGAGTGAAAGAGGGGATAATTTTACTCTTCCTTCAGTTATCATTTCAGCGTCGAAGTGATGAAAATCGTGCTTCGCTCAGCTCTGTGATTTTTCGGAAAGTTGTTAGGCAACAGCTGGGTTTCTTCACAAGACGTCAAAACATCCGGAAGCTGTGTCATAAATAGTTATGCATTAGCTCCTCTTAGTGTTTCATATTCACAAAAGTTAGAGAAAGTTTTCAGGTTTTATTTCTGGATATTTGTGCAGAATTCATTAAAGTTTTGCTGTTAACGAAGTGGTGAAAAGTTAAAGTTAAGTTTTTGTTTATAAATATTGCGTTCCGGTGTATATATATTTTATTTCATTCAGTATTATTTTTTATCGTTAAGATTTTTCAAGAGAAAATTATATTGAAAGAAAAATGTTACCGTGAAGTTTTTGTTTTTAAAATATTGCATTCTGACATTTATATTTAATTTAATTTAAAATTAATTTTTATTATTTTAATTATTTCAAGAAAATATTTTCTATGAAGTTTACGTTTTAAAAATATATCTTTTGATATTTACATCTGTATTTGATTTAATATTACTCGCAATCATTATAAGAAATGCAAGAGAAAATATATTGAAGAGACTATTTTGTTGAAACTTTTTAATTCATAAAAGTTAAAGAAAATTTTCAAGTTTTATTTCTGAATATTTGTGCAGAATTCATTAAAGATTGTACAGTTAACGAAGTGGTGAAAAGTTTTTGTTGTATAAATATTACGATCTGGTGTATATATTTAATTTATTCAGTATTGTCTTTTACCGTTATAATTTTTTAAAAAGAAAATTTGATTGAAGAAAAAGGGATAGTATGAAGTTCTGTTTTTAAAATATTGCGTTCAGGATATTTATATTTAATTTAATTTAAAATTACTTTTATTATTTTAATTATTTGAAGAGAAAATTATGTATGGAGTTTATGCTTTAAAAATATTTCCTTTTGATATTTATGTTTACATTTAATTCAATATTACCCGTTATCAGTCTAAAGAATAACAGAAAAAATTATATTGAAGAGTATAATAAGTTTAAAATTTTGTTATAAAAAATATTTTGTGTGGAAAATATCTATTTTGCTGAAACTTAATGCATAGAATTTTATCATTATAACTGTGGAAAAAGAAAATGAACTTCGTGAAAGAAACTTAGCATTAGGCTGTTGTTGCAAAAAATGTACACTGCAAAATACATATATTAACTCAAATTTTACTTCATCTTTATTATTATAATTATGTGAAAAAACGATTATAATAAAATTAAGATCAAAAGCTTTGTTTAGAAAATTCAGATTGAACTTTTGATTTTGAAATAAAGTTTATTTACAATGTTCAATGATAAAGGAAGATATGATTTAGTATTTCAAATTTCATTAACGTGCATAATTTTAGTTGCATTCTTTAAGACTGAATTAATTTGTTTAAAAATATAAGAATATGTAATTAAACAGTTCTATATTTTAAGCTTCACGAATATTACAAGAGTGTGTGAAAATTAAATACTTCATTTTTATCAAAGGCATATAAAACTTTGTAAAACGTTAATTTTTTTTTCTAAAAGATGAAAGGAACTTGGGACTTTTATTATCATTATTATTGACAAATAATAAGAAATTTTATTCATTGATTTTTTTAGAAGACACATTTCTTCATATTTCTCCGAAGGAGGATCACTTTGAAAAACTGATCATATAAAAGTAATACAGAAGAAATTTTATTTGTTCATATTTTAAAGAAACATTTCTTTGTATTTCACTGAAAAAGGTAACTTTAAAAAACTATTCATATAAACTGATCAACTGTAATCAACTTCAGTAATTTTACAAAGGAGTGTGAAATAGAACTTTTTTGTATTTATCTGAAAAGTCAATTTTAATTTTGATGATTTTTCTGAAAAATGAAAAAGTTACGGAAACAACACTGATAAGTTTAATGCCATCAATACGTTACATTTCTAAATAAATAATTTTATGTATACGTTACTTTTAAGACATATTTATTTCACCAAAGAAGATAAATTTGAAAAATTATAACTTTTGTTTCAGAATACATAAATATTCAACTGTATATATTAAGATTCACTGTTACTGAAAGAGAATATGGAAAATAGCTTAGAGTACATTTTTATCCGAAAATTCATTTAAATTTTGTTTATTAAATTTTAATAATATTTTTTTTCTGAGAAGAAATAAAAAAAACATGATTTATTGACATTTGTTTCACTGAAGAAGATAACAATAAATATTGCTCATTTTATACAAGAAAATTGAAATTTACCTTTATCACTATTTTTCATAATGACTTTATTTTTATTGTAATCGTGCTGAAGTAGATAACAATGAATACTTCCGATTCCTTTAAAATGACTTCATGTAAGTGCTAAAAGTTATCGCACGTTTTTACAGCATTCTGGAGTATTTATGAAAATAAAGAATGTGAAATTTGCTAATTTCACGTTTTGTAAATTACCAATTGATTTCGAAAGACAATGAAAAAGATTGACAGTTGTTGTTTAAAAATAAAATCATACGAAGTATAATTCAGGAAATAAAGACTGAGTTATTTCAAGCACATGTTTTACAAAGTGACATACAGCAGAGATTCATTCTTAACAAAAACAAGAAAGTTAAAGTTGTACTTTCAAACTTCGCACTTAAGAATTTTTTAACTGCAAGATGTGGAACATATGGGCTAAACTGAATTATTAGTTTTATCAACACTTTGTGTCATAAGTGTTTTTCCATTCCATTATGAATATAAGACTATCAAGCAGGATATCTTCAATCGCATTAACTGTTTATTGGTTCTCATTGCTTTATTTCCAGGTAAGTGTATTTTCTTAAATTATTCTTGTTATAATGTTAAGAAGCAACAGTAGAGTTGCAAAAAATCCGCAGAGTTTGGGAGACGGGAATAAACCAGAGAAATTTGGAAAATAAACCCGGAATTTTGGGCAATATTGGAAATTTTAAAGCTAAACAATACAAGTTATGTTTCAATTTGAAATATTTCTTTAAAGAAATGTCAAACACTATTGTGAAAAGTTTAAGGTAGTTTTTTCATTATGAGTTCATAAATTTTATAGTTTGGTGCTCCGAGTTTTTATAATTTATTAAAACTCATTAGTTTTACAACAAAGACGGCTGTGAGTTGCTAAGGATTTTAAAGTTTCTTTAGGAATTAAAATTGTTTAATTTCTATTAGCCGCATATCTAATATTCAGACATACTCTGTATTAATTCTCTTGCGAGTTGCATTGTATTTTTTCATTGATTTATTTTAGTTGTTGTTTACATTTTTTGATTCTGAGAACAAGGGTGATGTGTATTTTCATGTTTAGCAAGAAGAATCTGCCATCTGCCTCTTACACTTTTCACTTATCGACGAATAAAATATAAAATTACCTGTGATATTTTAATTTCACTTATTTAGTATTTCTGCAATGTAAGCATGCATTTTATTATCTTTCATTCAAACTGTGCTATTTTAGTATATTTATGTTGTTAACATTTGTAAAAAAAAAAAAAAAAAAAAAAAAACATTTTGTTTACATTGACAAAAATTGAAATCATTGATAAATTACAAATAAACAATTAAAAAATTCTATGCCCAAAACTTTCTGAAAACTCCCGGAATTTTTTTTTTAATTTCCTTCCCCAAAATGCGGTTTATTACCGGGAATAAACCGTACCCCCCCCCCCCCCTTTATAACCTGAGCAAGAATGTCTTGTGTTTACAGAAGGAATTATAAGCATGTTCTCAATGTAACTTCTAAAGTCTAACTATCACGAGAAAGTTTAGAGAAAAAAAAAAAAAAACCTCATATTATGAAATAAATTGGATTTTATTGGAAACGAAAATATTTTCAGAAAATTGCGATTAAATTATAAAATTTGCATTGTTGTGACGATTTGGACGCCATAACACACAGGGTCACGCGACAGTAAAATGGTTAATACAATAGAAACAGTTATCCCGATCTGCGTTATGAAATGATCTAATGGGATAATGTTATTTAATAAATTAGGAGAGAAGAAAATTTTGGAATAAAATTAATTTTGGCAATAACTCAAGGACGACTTATTTAACGTTGAAATGGAAATATCGAACTTGTAGGTTGCATAGAGAAACGTCCAATTCTAATAATTCCAAAATATTAGATACCATAAATTATGAATATTATCTAAAAGGGAACAAGGAAGGAATTCAAAGGAAAGACATATAAGTATACATACATAAACAAACTTTATTTTCCTTTATATAAAATTCATAACTCAAATATGATTTTTTATATCATAATAATCTTTTCAAATTATCTACTATTTTATCAGAATATAACATAGTTCCATTCTCATTAGAACAGCAAAACTTTCATCAAAGTAATACTTTGTTACTTTTTTTTTTTAATTAATTTATGTTATCTTATGCTTGCCCTTTTTGTTCACAGCACGATCCGATGATGGGGCTTTTGCCAAAATTTTATTTATGAAAAATAATATTCCCGTTATCATTAAAATCTTTATCATAAACAATCATAATATTCAATGACATAAGATTATGTACTTTAGTGGAAATTTAGAAAATTAGTTGCTTAATATTAAATGTACACATCATAAGAAAACATGAAAACAATAGCCACGAATATATATTGAAATAAATATAAGGAATTTCTCACCCAAATAGACTTCGATCTTTTCTGTAATCATCCAAATTATACAGTTCACTCATAGTTCATGGAATCCTAAACACAAGTAAGTTCACCGGGGCATAAAGTTATTTTTATATATATATATATAGTTCGTGGGGATCTTTCAAAAACCAATTTCACTTTCTTTAGGCACTCTGTGACGCATGAAAATTAGAGCTCCATCTCCACAATGTACACTTTCATAGGCGAAATCTGCTGATATATCATATCTTCGTTGCATTCGCATCTCATCACTAACCACTGAGCTTACATCTCCAAATCAGGTGAATATTTCTGTAAAATTCTGCATCAGTTAATTTCCCGGACAAAGACTTGTCTGCTCTCAGCGATCTTCATCAATGTATCTTGACAAGGATAGGTCTGCTCTCAGCATTCATTTCCATCATTAATATTTCTTGCTGTGAAGGAACTTGATGTAAAATTTCGAAGTATCTGGATTGGTCTTAGAGGAAATCACATTTTACACTCTATAGAATCTCTTGAGGACGAGACACAAGAGTTAATAATCTTTTCTCATTCCATCTTCCAAGATCCAATTTTTTTGGGAGGGCTAAATTAACACAGAGCTGTCGTTCTGATTGGAGGCTACTCCTGGTCCCTTATTGGTACTCTAGACATCCCTATCTATGGGCGTGCCAATTTATTTTTCACTGCATAGCATTAACTTAATTTTTGCCCTTGCGTCATGTTTCTCATGGGAATCACCACCCACGTTGAGTGTTGTAAAACCATCTTAATTGATAGAAAATTTATGGTTTCAACATCCTAAATTTTCTATTCTTTCGCTATACATTTACTCTCCATGTCTGGCGTCAGCAATGTTCTCTTTATCTGTAATTTCCTATTTTCTGTCTGGTCTTATTTGGGGAGTTTTATTTTATTACACTGTTTTTGCACATATAAATATTTACAGTTCGAAATGTTTTATTTTCAATATTAATACAAAATAAATTCACAATTCATATTCCTTATTTTTTTCTAAACATACCAATACCAAACAACATATATATTTTTATTTTTTTCTACGCATTATATAATTATTCATTTTAATATACTTTAATTTTGGAGTATTTTTTATGTTATTTTAATTTATTGTATAAATTAATTACTAAAGAATTATTTTCCGAGAATTCAATTATTTTTAAATGTTATTGGATCGTGCGAAAATTATTTAATTAGTTAAATTAATAACAAGCCTTGTTGTGTAGATTTCTACACGACATGCATGCAATTAAAAACAAAGCAAATAATAATAAATCTCAAAACTTTTGCTTGTTTTTCAAATGGTCTTTTCTTGTTTCAAAATTTAGGTTTATTTTTTATTTTAGCCTGTAGACAGGGCTGCCACAGGCGATTATTTTGCAATTCTATCTCTCACTATTTTTTTTTAAACAAAAATTTTTCACATAAACTTTGACAACATTTGTAAGAGAAATATACTACAAAAATATTTTTCTTGAAATAGTGGGGCGAAGAGAAATTAAGAACAGTCGCCTGTGGCAGCTCTGTGTAGATTGCCCAAAAAATGAATACATAGTTATAAATTAACAAACTTACCTTGACCCATTTACGTCAGAAATGCGCATTTCAGGAATTTTTTTTTCCTTTTAACGCGTAGACGGCCTAGTGTTCATTAAGCGGTGATTAGGTTATCAGACGATATTTCTAGACAGTGTCAAATTTAATTTATAATAAAAGGTTATGTAGAGATTTTCGATTTGAATGGTCTTGTTTTAAATGCAATATTAACTTAAAGCAGTATATTTAAAAGTTGCGTATTTTTTCAATTACTTACAGGGTTCGCACGTTTTTACCACTAAATTTAGCAGTATTTTCAAAGTATTTCACTGCAGAAAAAAATTCCGAAATCTGTGAATAAAGGTGGTGGTTACGAATTCTGCGTTTTAAAAATTAAATGTAAAATTTCTTATCATTAATAGTGGTGCCAGAGTCCTTGGAAATTCCAAGGAGTGTGCGAACCTTGTACTTAGTCAGCTGAAATGAAAACTAGAGTATTAACCCTCCGTCTACCAGACGGGTCCATTGGACCCGACAGGTACATACAAAATATTCATTCAAACCAGAAATTTCTTTAAAATAAACTAAGTATATAAACCAGACAAAAATAAGGTAAATAAATAAGTTAAATAGTTTTAAATAAAAATTCTGGTGTAGAACGTTTTATTAAAACTTGAATAAAATTCCCGGTAGATCTAGGGTTAAGAGTAATAACTCATTATTTAACTTTACTGATAAATTAAATAAAGATATTTTATATTTAATGACGGTATTTCTTTTTTCGTGTGATATTACAGGGCCTCTATGGGTCCTGGAATTTCCAGACAAGGAAATTCTTGGAAACCAGTATTTTCTTATAGAAAATCTCAGCTTAAATTAGACGACATTTCGCGCGTTTAAAGTAGATATATTTTTTAAATAAAAAAATACCGATATTTCATCTGAAAAATAACGGGACACTTACGAAACCTGTATTAGCGAATGAGGTATGGCTGACATATTACGATTAATGTACCTGCTGATATGACTAGATAATCACGAAAATATAATATCACCTATATACAAAAATTTCGATTTGAATATTTTTGACTACGCAATAAACTATTTACATTAGTAGATCTCTGAAATTTGCGCATTTGCTTAATCTCTTGGACGAAAAATAATTAGGAACAATTAAAATTTCCATTAATAATTATAAATTATGATTAAGAAAAGGATTTTGCAACAGCTAAAGGTTGTGTTCAACTTTGACGAAAATTTATGGAATTTCCGCTTGGCTTTCAAGGCCTTGATATGTGTGTTATTATTTGAAGGACGTTAGGAAATAGATCAAGTTGAAATGAAAAGAATAGAAAAGGCAGTTACTTTTCAATGCATTCATTTCAATCGGTTCTACAATTTAAATTTTTCTGGGATAAAAAGAATATTAACAGAAAAAATAAGAATGAGAAAACATAATAATTAAAAATCGCTCTTTCATTGCGGCAATTAAAAGCATAAAATAAACTTTTTAAAATAAAACATCTGTACGTCAAAAGAGTGATGTAAAAGCGTGAGACGCTGACAGAAATGCTATAAATTGGAATTTTAATAACATTCTTAAAATTTAAGATCATAAAATTTAAATTTTTTTGTTTGTTCTGAAAATTCTTTATCTATTTTCCATATTACGGATTAAAATACTTTATAGCATTTTTATTTTGACTTTCAACAAGGCTGCAGCGTTCTTTTTTTCTTTTTTTACGTGTGGTACCACTTTTAATTCTGAATTTCTGAATAAAAAATTCCTCAGATTTGACATAATGGTCTTATACGTTCTGAAGTACAGTAAAAAAAAAGTCTCTAGAATTTTAAAAGGTTTTAGCTTCTTTAGCACGCATTTCAAACAAAATAATCTGTCTTTTATGCAATTTTGTAAGAGATTTCTATATACAGAAGAAAACCTTAAAACAGATTCATTATATCTTTTTGTGCTTTATCCTCTTGTGTTTTACATTTTTGCCCATTTTAGGCATACATTTCACGTTACAATCACACGATAATTTCACATCGTAAAATCTCAAAAATACAATTTTAGAAAATACAATTTCTCATTTAAACGGTACATATCGTATAAAAGCAATACTATTATTTTCGTATTGCATTTCACGGCATAAATGGAATATTTTACAATTAAACAGTAAAAGATTTCAAATTCAATTTGGAATCTTCAGTAAAAGAATAAGACGTTCAAGATAACACAACTTTTAAATATCCATAAATAATTTCAATCCAATACTGTCAATACAATATTAATATATATCTAAGAGTTTTTCTCGAAATATTGCAACTGAAACATATTTTTATTATTTAAGACTATTCATTTAATCGATTTACAACAATGTAAAGGGAAATGTTAAATGTATGTAAAGTTGAATACATAAAAAAGAAAGCTCATGTAACTAGAACTATTGAAGCGTTTTGGAATCAAAAGGAGTTTTCCATTTTTTTTATAACTAAATTACTTATCTAGCTATAAGATATTGTGGTCACGTGATGACGGGTTTTTCTCCCTTCTCTCGGTGTCACGTTAGAAATTAGCTTCAAAACACCTACGTTGACAGCCTTTTCTGAAAGATCTTTTGCGTTTACCAAATAATGGAGGACGTCTTTCGATTACATAGTTTCTGAATAACAACACATGAAATTTCACGCGTTTCCGAACAAAAATTAACTAAACTAGTCAGATGTGCATATCCCGAAATTTTCTTCTATCTCATACGTGTTAATACTTCAAAATTCGATATCACAGTGTCAAAAATAAATGGCAAACTGAGCCCATCATGAGGATTCTAAAGATATGAAATTCCATGTATTAGTTCTTGAGATATGACTGTTGCTAAAAATCGTATAAATCCTGCAAAATGCATCATAGCAGCGCCACCTGTTAGGTGATTTACACTAAAACCTAATCAGCAACAATTTATGTCAACATCTATCTGAATCCGAAGTTTGATGAAAATCTGTGCATTAATTATTGAGATAGAGCTATTGGCGAAATCGAGAAAAATGCAGTATAAAAGCGCCAGCTGTTGGGCGATTTACACCAAAACATAATCAGCACCAATATTTAGCCAGGTATACCTGAATCTAAATTTTGATGAAAATTCGTTCATTAGTTCTTGAGATAGAGCTATTGCGGAGATAGTAAAAAATGCAGCATAGAAGCGCCACCTTTTGTGCAATTTACACCAAATCAGCACCAATACATATCAAGGACTAACTGAAACTGAAGTTTGTGGAAAATCCGTGCCTTAGATCTTGAGATAGAGCTATTTCAGAAATCTTCAAAAATGCATCATAGTAACGCCTCTCATACGGCGATTTACACCAACAACTAATCAGCACCAATTTCTATCATGGACTAATTTATTTTAAATTTTTATTAAATTCCGTGCACTAGTTCTTAAGATAGAGCACCCACAAAAGTTGTGTCACATACGGACAGGCAGAGTCATAGACTCACAGACAGATATTTTGTAAAAACATATATTTTTTTAATCTCTGACTCCTAAAACGTGTAAATCCTTCAAAGACCAGAAAATTTTCACGATCCAATACTTTCTTCTTGTAAAGATAGAAGAAAGTAAAAACGTGTCAGAAACTAAATCCTTTCGATTTGAGAATAGCCTTATGCTTAACCCATCAACGATCGCATTAATTTACGGTTTAAAAATTCAAATTGCTTATTGGCACCACGTTTTTGATAAAAGAAATATTCACCGTATTTAATTAGAGGTAAAATAATACCATACAAAAGCCAATTACACTATATAATAAAACTTGTTTGAATCAAACAATCTGAATAAAAGACACAGCCCGTGAATATCACGGGAGAGAGAACTAAGGGGTTAATCAACCCGCCAATTTGTACGAAGTTCTGTACTATTCTTGTGACAGTGGATAAAGCCCTCTGACCGCCGAGGAAAAGAGCAAAATTGTATGTTGTTTCTCTGTATTTCTTTAAAAATGTTAATAAAAAACTTAATTACGTATATAAATCTAATTCTTGAGAGCATTAATCATTATTATATTTTTCTAAATCGACGCTATATCTGTAGAATTATATTAATTTAAATAATGCTTCCATTGCAACGGAGACTATAGATTAGTGAGCGGATATATCAGTTCGCGACGCTGACAAGGTTATAAAGTATTCGCTAAACAGTGGTTCAGTCGAAAGTACGGTTTGTATGTTATCGTGTTCACTCGCACACAGACATACACATACAAAAATCACAATTAGAACACTTCCTATACACTTATGTTTTCGGAAAGTACATATAATAATCGTTGCATTTATCGTGAAATTTTTCGGGGACTTTTCCAGAGTGAGAAAAATATAACTAAATTCAGGATCAAAAGATCTTGAGGTTATTTTGTAACTGCTACTAACTTGAAATTAATTAGTTTTCTTGTACTGTCACTTGTTGACAGTTTAAAAATAAAAACAAAGATAGTGAATTGCTTCGTTACGAGAAACAGTTCAAAGTGAAAGGGAAAACGCAGATTTCTTTTATTTTTGAAATCTGTTTCTTTACGACTTGGAACGCATTCAAATGTCTTTTTCGGTCGTTTATCAAACACGATATCTATGTAACTTTGCTTTTAAGTGACAAATTATTTCTTTTACTACAGAATTTTCCGTCGCCGTAAAACAATGTGTTGTCCACTTCTCAAGCTCCAACAATGTTTCCGTAAAATGAGGTTTAACTTAAACCGAGTTTAGCACTTTTCGAACAAGAAAATTTATTTAATATATTTCTACTTATTTAATTTAATATTTCTTTCAATTTCAACAACAACAACAACAAAAATTCTAAATCAAAGGACATTTAAGCCTTTCAGGGGCAGAGGAATTCTGTTCGTAAAATGATGAAATGATTGACTGACACCAGAATATTCAAATGAATTTCTTATTAAATAACAAAACGCTATTTTGCACTTTAACTGACGACTGATTGATATTAAGACGACTTCGACCGGCAATAATGTCGGACGCAGAAAGTGTAGCTGTTGTTTTTTTTAGTTGACTGGATGGAGGAGAGCATGTATGACTCCCCAAAAAGCCACCGTTTTAAATGGAGGCGTGATCGTAATCACCTATCGAGTATGACTTCCGCTGAGATGGGAGAACTCGTTACTTTTTACGAAACTGCCATTTATAGGCAAAAGATAAACGTACGAAGCACCGAAGCTGCTGTGGACTCTGCCACCTCACCTGAGGGACAAAAAACCCAGCGAGATAAGCTTGCAAACCAAATCCATAGACAAAAAGCCATTGAACAAGAGCTGTTGGAACTAGACCAGCTGATAAGGCCTGAAAAGTACCAGCCGAATTTGACACTTGGAACCACGTCCATAGATGGCGACACCAGTACTGACGACGCAGCTATGGATTACCAAAATCAGGTATCTGTTTCTGGCAGTACTCCCCCACTTAGCATTCCCAACGCCAATAAGGCACAAAAAAGAGCACGTGAAATTAATGATGATAGTTTTTTATTCCAAAAAAGCAAGATCTCCCACTTAATTAATGTTTCCATCAACAATAAGTACGATAACCTTTCTGAAGTTGTTCTGCATGACAGAACTGTCCCCCAGCCCACCTCAAATGTCACTAAGCGTGTAATCACGCCCAAAATCAATGTTATAAATGTAAAAACCCTTGATACCATTACTGAAAAAATGAACCTTATCGACAACATCAAATCAAAAAGCCGTTGCAATTTCACGGTCAGCCCCAGTGGCATGTTCATGAAATTCCACCCTGCCACTATCCAGGACTACCAAGAAATAATCAAAGCTTTGGACGCAGAAAATGTCCAATATTATCATTTCAAGAGTAAGTCCACTCAACCCCTTAAAGTGGTTGTACGTGGGCTGCCAATAGATATGGAACCCGAAATGATTCTTGAAGAACTTAAAAAATCCTCCCTCCCCGTTATTAAAGTCGCCCAAATGACCTCATTTAAAACTAAGCAAGTGATGCCCCTTTTCCAAATTCAACTTGAAGACGGAGAGCCCGCCCGTAAGATATTTAAAATGAAAACCCTCCTGTACCATATTGTTAACATAGAAAATTACAATCGCCCCCCCAGAGTGATGCAAAGCTATAATTGTCAATACTGGCATCACTCCAGCGCCACCTGCCGGCTAAATGCACGGTGTTGCAAGTGTGACGGAAGTCACACAACTCCAGATTGCCCAAAAGGCAAAGGAAAAATCGATACTCCAGTCTGCTGTAACTGCGGCCTAAATCACGCAGCATCTTATCGCGGCTGCGAAAAATTTCCGAAAATCAATAGACCAACTTTCAAATCAACCCCTATTAACCCAAATTTTTCATATGCTGCAGCTACAGCCCCTAAAACAGAAAGTTCCCAGTCTTCAACCCAAGGCACCCATCCCCAACCCCCTTCTGATGATAGTTTCAACTTAAATTCATTAAAAAGCATAATGGATCAAATCGCCCAACAATTTCAAGTTCAAAACTTTAAACAACTCATATTAAAATATCAAAGTGTACTACAAAAAATAAAAGAAGCTAATGACCTCCTCTCTAAATTTTCCATATTTATGGCAGCCTTCGAACAACCGCAAACTCTGGCCCGTTAATGGGTTCCAGAGGATGTTTAAATATTTTTTCGTGGAATTGTGACGGCATAATTGGGGAAATTCCTGAGCTCAAGGCGTTTGTAAAGGAACACAATCCCGATATTGTTCTACTTCTTGAAACAAAACTACGACCTGGCATCTCTTTCAAAATTCCAAATTACCACATCCTAAGAAATGATTTTAACAACCGCAACAGCTCGCGACCCATTAGGGGCACGGTTGTCTGCATTAAAAATAGTTTAAATTTTTACCCCGCCACCCCGGCCCGGCTTCCAAACATCGTCAACGCTACAGGTGTCACCTTAAAAATTCCTTCATCTCATCCTCTTACTTTCTTCTCAGTTTATTGCCCCGGAAACGAGCGCGCGAGTGACGTCATGAACGAGCTAAGCCACCGCCCCCTGAATACTAGGCCTGAGCGCTCACACAAAAATGACACAAAAATGGCGGCTGCCGAAGGCGGATTTTTTTTAGGGTAGGTACGGTCCCTTAAATGTTGACACCAGTATTTTATAAAAGATTTCTCTACCTTGTTTATTCTCAGAAAAATGAAGGGGAAAACACTTCAAAAAATTATTGGTAGGAATATTTAAGGGACCGTACACACGCTGAAATAAATCCGCCTTAGGCAGCCGCCATTTTTGGTCCAGCGCTCAGGCCTAGTATTCAGGGGGCGGTGAGCTAAGCCACCTCCTCCGTCATGACGTCAACACATTCCTGGTCGGTGACTTCAATGCCCACCATCCTTCCTGGAACTGCAATAACAGCAACGCATGTGGTGAAAAAATCCATAATTTTCTTCAAAATTCAACGGCGGACATTATTTTTCCGGCCACCCCAACTAGATTTTCTAACAACAATAGTAGCACAATTGATTTCGGCCTTTTTAACGGGTTTAACTACGTCAAAACTATGGATTCTCTACCAGAACTGAGTTTGGATCACAACCCGATTAATTTCAAAATTCAAGTCAAAATTCCAACCCCCCCTCCAAAAATTATCAACAGAATGAACTGGATTCAGTTTCAAAACATCATAAACGAAATTCCCACCCTATTACCCGAGATTAACAGCACAAATGACATCGAAACCCTAACTGAGAGCATCACTTGTGAAATTAAAAACGCTGTTGATCGTGCTACGATTCAGATTTATGACAACGAATTTTGTAAACTTGATCCTCATGTCCGCAGATTAACTACAAATAAAAACCGCGCTAGGAAAATTTGGCAACGTACGCGCAGAATTTCGGACAAAATTATCATGAACAGAGCTCAACAAGAACTTAAAAATTTTTTACATCGGCTACGCCAAGACAGCTGGTCTTTGTACCTCCAATCCCTCTCACCAGAAGACGCCAGCATATGGAAGGCAGCCAAAAGATTTAAGAGCTCTGTCACTAAAATGCCCCCCATTAATATTCCAAATTCTAATAATTGCGTGTACGATGACGAAGAAAAGGCAGATGCTATCGCCAGCAGCCTGGAATTGCAGTTCACAGGAAACCCAGTTACAAATATCGAAACTGAGAGAGAAGTAAATGAGACAGTCAGAAATTTCTTAAGCAGTCCCATTCCCTCACCCTCTTTTCTGGTCACCCATGCTGACGTCATTGAAGAAATTAGTAAATTTAAAAATAAGAAATCCCCAGGCGTCAGCAAGATCACTAATGAAATGCTTAAGAAACTCCCTATCTCTTATATTCCAAAAATCACCCTTCTTATTAACAGTCTTTTTAAATTTTCTTATTTCCCACTGTATTGGAAGACTGCACTCATCGCTCCTATTCTTAAAAGTTCTAAACCACCTGAAAACCCCACCGGCTATCGCCCCATTTCCCTTCTCAATTCCTTCAGTAAACTTGCCGAAGCCTTCATTGCAAAATATTTAAATATTCACATCAAAAATAATAATTTAATGTCACCTGAACAGTTCGGATTCAGAGAAGAGCTTTCAGCCCCTCATCTCAGTTTATAGACTGGTGGAACATATCACAACAGCCAAAATCACTAAAAGTTATGCAGCCGCAGTCTTCCTGGATATAGAGAAAGCGTTCGACAAAGTTTGGATCCTAGGCCTTATTTTCAAATTAATTAATTACAACTTCCCTCCCTACTTAATTAAACTTATTTATTAGTATCTACTTGATAGGAACTTTTATGTAAGAGTATATAATAAACTTTCCAGGAACCTTTTTGCCCCATTTCGAATCCCTCAAGGATCCCGTATCTCAGGAATTCTTTTTAACCTTTTCATTAATGACATGCCCCACCACCCCTTTACTAATTTGGCTAAATTCGAGGATGATACTTGTGTTTTTGCCTCCCATAGAAATCGTAAATTTGCTATCCTTTCAATCTCCCGCCATCTTAAAATACTGTCAAAGTGGTTCCAAAAATGGCGCATTAAAATTAACGTTAGCAAAACACAAGCCATCCTTTTTTGTAAACTAACTGATGATAACTTAAATAAATATAAAATTAACTTTAACAATACAGATTTGCCATGGTCAAACACCTGTAAATATTTAGGAATTATTCTCGACAAAAATCTCACCTTCAGACAACACATCCACTACGCGCGTAACAAGTTTCGAGTAGCTAAAAATTTAATTTATCCCTTATTAGCTCGAAACAATGACTTGTCAACTAATAATAAACTGCTCCTTTACAACTCCTTTTTAAAACCCATTCTGACTTATGGATGTCAAATCTGGAGCTATGCTGCTTATAGCCACATCAAACTCCTTATACAATCCCAAAATTCTACTATCAGGATTATTTTTGATGTGCCTTATTATATTCGAAATTATCATCTTTATAAAGGTATTGATTACCCCAGATTAAATACTCACATTCAAGACTTAAATATTAATTTTCATCTCTCTTTGGAAAATTCTGAAAAAAGTGCTTTAAACACACTTCCAGCGTACGACATTTTTGACATCCGTAACAGAAAAAGACCGAAGTTAGGTATGATATTAAATGCTCTTCATATCTTTAAATTTAAATCCTTAAATCTTTAAAAATTCTCTTTATTTTAATTGTTCTAATGTATTTTTTAAATATTCAACTTGCTGCTCTGCTCAACAAACTAAAAAGATTCCACATTGAACTTCTCTAAGCCAATGAAATTACTTCCTCTTTAACTAAGCTCCTCCTCTTTCCCCCTGCTTCAATAAATAGACCCGCTTTTCGAGCGGATCGCCATTATTCCCCAGACTCAGCTGTGGACGGTGCTCCTAATCCGTGGTGAATCGATGTCTCAAAGGGCCTTTTTCAAGGCCATATGACTGCGAACATCTGTGCAGCCATGGTAGCCTGGACCCGCGATGAAGCGTGGGCTAGGCGCGGGAGTTTCTATCCACTGAGCCTTTTATTTAACTTCAGCAATTAAATCTGTAAATGTTAGTAATATTTTAATTTAGTGTTAGTTTAGGTTTCTCATTTTTTGAGCTCAGGAATTATTTGTTTGTTCCCCCCCCCCTTTTTAAACCTTTTTCCCAGTACTGCCAAGATTCAGTTCCTGTTAGTCTTCCATAGCGTTACTGTCGGGGATGTGGGCAGTGGCCCCAGGCTCCTCGGTAAACCGTCAGAAGTCTCTCACTTTAACTACAAAAGAAACATTTTATTAAAATATTCTTTATGCCAGTAGTCAGTTTTGGAATTAAAATTAGGTGGCTAGACCCTCTAGCCACCGCCCTTGAGAGGGTTAACCTGGGTCAAATTAACTGCGATCTTGCGGGAGGTTGGATGTAGTTTTGCTAGATCTTCCGCTTAAATCGTGCTCCAAATGCTCTGTACAACACGAATTACTTACAGTTTATTTCGCCATCTTTAAACGCAGATAATTCTGCCATTAGATAGGGCGAGGAAAATTATTTTAAAATTCTGGCGTCCAGAGCATCTGGAGCCCCTATTTAGGCGGGACACCTGGCAACACTAATTTGAAGGTATAGAAAAGTATCTCCAAAATCAGTACGACATGCCTGTATTAACCCTTAAATACGCAATTATTTATTTTGTTTAGAAAAAATTATATATGATTCTCTGAAAGGTTTATTACACAGGAAAAATAACGTAAAAAATCGGAGACACATTTTTCATATAATACGCCAATCTTTTCTTCTGTTATCACGTCTGCAATACAAGTAAAAACTACTGTCGTGTGACTGTTTTACGCTAAAATATTGCAAATTAGTAAATATTTTAATACCTTATTTTATATAATTATTTATTTTATAAAGCTTAACCTTTAACCCTTTAATTCCCATGATAGAATACGTTCTAGAAATTACGTAGTCCAGAGAGTCTGAATTAACAGCAGAAAGTTTCAAGAGTTAATTTCGCTTTATTTAAATACGGAAAGTCTGTTATTATTTAAAGCAAATATTGTTATTTTAATTTTCTGGTCTAAATTAGGTATATACGAATAAAAAAATCTATTAAATGTTTAAATGCTGTTGTTTGCATATATGCAAAGCTGCGCACTAAAAGGGTAAAATGGGTAAAAAAAAATTTCGTTTTTTAAATTTTAATGTAAAATTTTTCTACATTCAATCGTGTCCATAATTTGGATAACGTTTAAGCCATACCATAATGGCTATGATATTCTTTAAAATGAATGACATTAAAGGTTTTAAAAAAACATTCTTACTCCAAATCACAGTTCCTCAAATGCTAATTTTTTATGAGCCTGATTACGGAAAATTAATGAAATTAATCAGATGAGCCGGAAGGTATCACACTTAGGCGTTAAATTGAAATATGTCAATTAAAACACATTACTATTTTATTATTGTACATACTTTATGATGAAGTTTGAATTTCGCTATGGAATATAAGCCGGAAACAAATGCTGGGTTATTCATGTTGATTTTATGGCAAACGGATTAATCTTTCGTAACCGTCAGCACGTGAGATAAAAAAGTTGTTTTTAATCACGCAGAGCAATTATTTTAAAAACCTTAAAGAATGAGTAAACTGCAATACAGTTTTCAAGCCA
>CAWVRF010000815.1:0-312978 GCA_963932465.1 Maratus speciosus | reverse complement strand
AATTAATTAAATGAAGTAGGCTATATAAGATCGATTAAAACCATAAAGAATAACAACGAATTTTACAAAGAAAATAAACAATAAAATAATAATAATAAAACAGAATGGTAACTATATAATGTAAAAAGAAAATACCACCAGAGCAACGTATTTCTTTTAACTAAAAATACATCTAAAATCAGACATTTAATAAAACTAAAATTCAACACACTATTTCACATAATAAAATCAATTAAACAAGACGATTCAAGTAGTATATAAACTCCACATCAGTGCAAATGTCAATCGAAAACCAAAGATGTTATTTATATATGTTCACGTTCAAATTTATTCATTTAAAATATTAAATCACCAGGAAGTATGTGTCACAGTGGGACCACATTATTCTAGATTACATTTCTAAGATTATATGATACATCCGCTTAGAAGAATATAAACGCGCTTACAAATCTGTCAATTTACATTCAAAACTTGTTAATGTTTCAATAGATACCGATCACATAAATAGAAAATATTAAAATAATTAAATCTAACTGCAATAATTATGAAAGTATATTTTTTCTAGAAGGTTGGTTTACGGGATTACAGAAATCTCCCCTAAATGAAGCATGTACAATTTCACCAGAATTTGTGTTCCTCCTGAGACATAGACTCCTGGCTGATTTAATATTTTAAAAACATAATTTTGAACGTGGACATGCGTATACAACAGCTTTGGTTTACGATTGATGTTTGCGCTGATGAGGAACTTGTATAAAGCTTGAAACGTCTACTGTAATTTAATTTATTATGTGATATTAATGTGTTGTTTTTAGTTTTATTAAATGTATCATTTTAAATGTCTTTTTAATTTTAAAATTCTGATTCAGACGCAATATGTTTAGTTATCTTAACCGTTTTAACTAGCTCAATTTAACTTAATATTAGTTTTACGTTCAGAATAACACGAAAAAATTTTCTTTTTCTTTGGCAGATTTCAATTCATGGCCAATGTGCGAGATTTTAAGATTAAGGAGGTTATATGGTTAATCTTCCGTAATCAGATCCATAACCAAGGGATGTATTTGAGCAAATGTGGTTTGAGTGTAAGAGTTTTCTTTAAAACCTTTCATGATATTCACATTAACTTTTTACACGAGTCGGGATTCATGTGTAGAACCGAGCTGAATATTTATACTTTTTGGCAGCCAAGTGGACTACACACATCTAACGACGACAAAAAAAAACAAAACAAACTGTGCATAAAATAGCATTTTGCCGCTAATAAATAAAGTAATTCTTTATCTGAAGCTAAATTTCAGTGATCAAAGATAAGAAATTTAATACTGTTTCTTTTGGTTTATCTGTTTTTTTTTTTCATGAATTTCTTAAGTAATAAATTGAATACTGTAAGGTCATACTGTAAGGCCATACTGTAAGGCCTTTTTATTATTATTATTATTGCATTAGATTTTCTTTTGCCGGAAACCTAAAACTTTTCGTATAAAGCAGAATTTTTTTTTATAGACAGCTTTTCTTTCAAAGGTTTTAATGTTGTAACAATTTTCTAAAGTATTTCTGAAAATAAATTCTTGTTAAATATAACACGATTTTCCTTAGTTGTCCAGATTGGCTACAAAAAATTATTAGCAGCAATTTCATTAAGTAATTTTGATTGACAGATTACTTAAAACCGTTGATTTAACTCAATATCCAATTGAAAACTGTTACTTTTTGTATATTACGTGTATTTTTTATCTTCCAAAATCTGTATCATCATACATATTACATATTTATCCTCATATCCTCCATTCTCCATCATACATATTCAAAATTTTATTTTTATTTTAAAAATAAAATTGAATGTTAAAAAGCATTAAATTTAATGCTATATAACATTTAACGGTATAAAATTACAATACACATATTGAAAGAAAACCACAAATTTATTCTGAAATCAGAATCTTTGTTAAATATTCGTTTGGGTATAACTTTGGACAAACCAATATCTATATTATAAAGCAAGAACATGTCCTTGCTTTTCACAGCTTCTATTGTTACACTGTCGCATAAGGAAAAAAAAAATCTTTCAAATGCAATTTGTTTGAAAGCTTATCTCAATTTGCTGATTTTTTAAATGGTTTTTAAAATAATTTTTAAGCAAGATTTAAAAAAAAGGAAATCTATTTCTATCAGCACGTATAACAATATAAATACTTCAGCATTTGTTTCTGGTTAATGTTCCATAGCAAGATTAAAATTTCATTAAAAAATAAATAAATAATATAAATAAAACATAAGTTTAACAGGCATATAATCGAACTATGCGCTTAAACCACTGAAATTATCAGAATCAAAAAGGCTGCTGTAAATAGCAAAATTTTTGGCAATCTCTGACTATTAACTTGGGGCATGCGGTTAATACGAAAATATCGCTTTTAATATATTTGAAAATTTTATTTGAATGCATAATTAATATATTTCATATAAAACTGCTTTTTAGTGTTACTAGTTGGCAATCTAAAAAAGATATATGTAAACAAATTTGAATATTTTTTTTTATCTGTGTTATGTAACACGGAAAGACGAGGTTGTATTCCCCAATTAGATTAAAATATCTTAGATCAATGCTAGTTTAAAACTTTACTCAGTTTATAGGCTATAGTAATAAGTTTATTTAAATAGAAGTTACTACAATATTAAAAAAAAATAATAATAATAAATTAAAAAAAAAAAAATCATTTTACGATGTCATACGTGCAAATACCAATTCAAAATTTGAAAACCTAAATATGAAAACTGTTTTATCTGTTCATTTAAAATGTCATTATATAATATCAGCATTTGTACAAAAAGGTGGCGATTGTGAAATGATTTCTATCTTCTAGAGTAAAAATAAAATTTTGATAAAACAGATTATTAACACAAATGTTTTGCAATAATAAATATATATATTTATGAATATTTGGGGAATATTTCCTGCGACATATTTTTAAGTAAACAACAGTCAAAGTCGATATTTATATATTATTACTGTATTATATTTTAAGACTTTTTTTTCAGTCAAGTTACAAATTTTTTAACCTTTTCAGTTCCGAAGCTAAAATAATAATACAAATGCTTATTCATTGGTTTTTTTTTCAAACAAAATGACATCATAAATGACATAAAAAATATTTTTTCTGAAATTGATCCTTTAGGCGCTTAGTAATTTAGGTTTAAAAATATAATCTAAAACTACAAACCCAAAGCGATATAAGTAAGCGTACAATGTCAATACTGGAATCTGGAGTATATTGACACAGCTGCGCCATCTGGTGGACGGAATGAATAATGCAAATACGCGGGTTTTCAGTGTGACGTCATATATGACAGAATATTTAGTATCTGCGCATCTCTTGCGCATATTTTCTGATTCTTTACTCACTTATGGAAGATGAATCTTGTTTCCCAGTTTTATTGCAAAATATTTTTATTACAGTTTGTTTTGATAAAATTATGCGCATTAAAAAAAAAAGAAAAAGTAATGGCAATATCATTTTAATTTCGGGAGAAAAGAACTAATGCTACGAAAGCATTACTGCCTTTAGCCCTTTAAAATGACATTGCGACTTTTTTTTTAAAATACACATATTTTTATCAAAACAAGCTATAACAAAAACATTTTGCAATATATCTGGCAAACAAGATTCATCTTCTGTGAGTAAGTAACAATCTGAAATTCGTAATAGAATTTTTAACAGGGATTCTCTAAATGGCTTTGTCTGCTTCAAAAAAAAAAAAAAAAAAAAAAAAAAAAAATCTAATCTGGCGATTTTAGGAAAATTTTTGCAGTTATTGTCTGGACTCGCAAAATATTTAAACAAATACTAAATGTATACTATACTACTTGCTCGTTTAATAGCGCAACATTTAATGCATGCATCTTAAATTAAAGTGATTCTGAATATAAAATAAAATGAATTTTAAATTAAATAAATGAACTATTTGTAATTTAAATAACATGAATACAATACGATCAAAAGAATATTGGAATAAGTTTTCGATGTATCGTCTGCGCTTGATAAACGAAGAAAAGGACTTAAAATTGAATATTTTATTTATTATTAAATTCTATACATATTCTAAACCTTGATAAATATTCTATTTTCATCTGGAATAGAACCGTGTATATCATTTTTTATAACTTTAGCACATCAAGAATCGAGTAAAAAATAAGACTACAAAATTCAATCTTTACACATTAACTACTTACTAATTTTTATGCGTCATTTTTCATTTCATTAAAAGAAAATAATTAAAATCCAGCGTATTTAAATCAACAACATTTTATAATATATATCAAATAATATATTTTTTAAATAAGTTAAAGTTAAAATACGTAACTAACTTGTTTTGCTCTTTGGAAAAGGACATATGAATTGTATAAGAAAAAGAATTTTCTTACAATTTCGAAAACTAGAGTTATTCGATTGCCTACATTTTGTCATTTTAACAAATAATATTAGTTCTAAAAAATAACTGTTTTTATTTAAATAATTAACTATAATAAATAAGTCAAAAAACACGAATAAAAATTAATAGAACATTTTATTACTGTCAGAATATAAATGCTACAAACAAATGAAAACACGATGTTGGCGCTTGCGCAGTTATTTCATAGATGTGCAATTAATTGATTATCCATAAAGAAGAAAACAGTTAGGCATTTTTCTGTTGTTCACTCCGTCCGCTACGTGGCGTGCGACCTTGATTGATGTGACCTCGCCTTTAATCTTGCGGTTACCTCTCCCATTTAAGATAAGACGTTTACCTATATCGCTTTGCTACAAACCCCTTAAAAACGTTAATTTAATAATCATTAACCTAAATTAACGCAATCACAAATTTAAGAGCTATAAACAAGTAAATAATTTATAAATCCTCAAAAATTTTTATTGAAAAAGATTTAAGTTAAATACCTATGAAAATTTCTCACTTTCTTGGTCATACTGTCTTTTGGGCATTTTTAGGCATTTTGCAAACTCAGATGAAAATAACATTTATTTTATGTGGGAATCAGTTTAGATGCTGCCATTTATTTGTTTGCTTTGAACGCAAAAAACATTCTACTATTAAGAAGTGATGTGAAAATGCAAAAAAAAATCGGACATTTTAGTTTTTATAAGGAAAAGAACAGAGGTCACCGTATGGGGACCCAGGGACCGAAGAGGATATTGATTCTAATTAATGATATTGATTCTAATTTATTGATCTAACATTTTATAATACTTTTATTTTAAAGTAATAGTTAATTTCTACATTTTAAATTGATTGTGACAAAAATTACGCTTTACAAGTCATTTTAATCAAATTTCAAAATTTATATTCATTAGGATTATATTATGTATTAATTTTTTTCAAAGTCATATTCGAACACTTCACATTATATTTATTTTGAGTATAATACGTTATATAATACTTTTTTAAAGCAATAGTTAAACTCAACATGTAGTAATAATTATGATTACTTGACCTTTTACAAGAGTTTCTTTTGTCTGTGTGTTTGTTTCTTGTTTAATCGATTTTTAAAATTTTATGATATACCTGTATTAGAAGATTTTTCGGTACAATGTATTTGATAAAAAAAGGGCTTGAAAACAAACAAAAAATATTTATTTTAAATAATGTACTTTGATAAATAAGACAAGTTAATATGAAAAAGGTTACAAGAATATCGATTTTACCCTTGAAATTCTTAATTCATTGCGCAAGTCGTAGGTAACATTAATTATAGAACAGAGTACAAAGCATTATATTATATATATTAACACTTTACTCATACTATAAAAAGAAGAATGCCTTGAAGGGCAAATTTTCGAGAGGGTTACTATTCTACATTCAAAATGTCCTTGAGACACCTTGAAGAAAAGTTCAATTCTTGCTTTCTGATTGTTTTTAAATCATCTGATAATTCGTCTGTTATACGTAAGGCATAATATAGAGATAAAAAAACAACAACAAAAAGACAACACGTTAATAACAAAAAGAAAGTAAGGAATAAATAGTAACTGTATTATAAGGATATTGAAAATACGAAGAGGAATCAATTCAAGTTAATTCCTCAAAAAAGAACAAAAAATTTACCCCCATGGGACTAAGTATAGAAGTGAAAAAGCATAATGCTATTATGATAAACGAGCCCGAAGATTATAACAAAGCCTTGTAAAGATAATGGAAAAAAGCGAATGTTATTCAAATTAATCAGCTGAGAAAATTAAACTTTACCTTCCATGTAACTAAAATGGAGCTAGAAGACCTAGCTTCAATCCATACATCCGTTGGTGGCCCACTAGGTTCTAAAAATGCAAACAGATTATTAACTGATAAATTAATTGGCGTATAAACTACATAATATGCAGCGTACACATAAAAACATAAAATATATTTTATACTTAAGGCTGTTCTCAACTGCTCTGCTCAACAAGCACAAAACATTTTGACACATTTACAAATTCATTTTTTAACGGTAAGATATATAATTGGAAAGCCTGACCCTGGAAGCGATTTGGAATCGAACTGTTTTTCTCCATTTTTGGATCCATCCATTACCTATTGAGTTAGAAGTGATTTGAATCACGTGACACGGCATTTTTCTCCCCTTATTGACTGGATTTTCTTCTTTCTTTCGGAAGTTCCGTTCAAAATGTCAACTTTGACAGTATTTTCGGAAAGATCTATTGCGCTTACAAGAAAACGGAAAAAACAGCTCGATGACATAGTTTCTGAATAACAACACCTTCTAGTTTCATGCGTTTCGAAACAAAAATGTATTAAAACTTATGTCAGAAAGTTGACCCTTTGGATTTGAGAACAGCCTTAAAAGAAGAAGAGAATAATCTATTATCACGACTGGTCTAATATCAAGAATTAAGATAACTTTACACACTACTAATTAAAATACTAAAATGAAATAAATTTGTGTTTAATTATTATTAAATGTGTAGTAATGGTTTATGAATGAAAGAATAGAATATTACATTTACTTCCTTTTTGATTATAAGATGCATTTGATTACACAAGCACAACAATATTCAACCAATTTACATACGTTAAAGAAAAAATAAATAAAATGTAAATATAAATAAAAATAAGAAATCAATTTATAGATTACTTAAAGCATGGACTGATGATTTTTTTAGAAATGTTATGAGATAATACAATAGTTGGAAAAATAAATAAGTTACTTTCAATATTAAAAAAAGTACTATCCAGGTTTTCAGAAATTATTAAGTTTCTTCAAAAAAATTCATTAATGCTTGACAGAATTGGCATTAACTAAAATATTATTTCGGTTGTATAGCTCAATAAACATCCAAATAGTTAAGTAAAAATCTGGTAAAGTAACTAAATTAGTAGATCCACAAACTTAAATGAAATCAAAAGAATATTTTAAGCAGCATACGTAGAAAGTATAGAGCTCCCTCCCCTACCCAGAAAAAAAAAATAAAAAAATTCGATATTAATATAAAACATTAGTTGCAAAATTAAAATGCATAACTATTATTCATATATGTTTTCATAATGTTAGAACAATAAAAGTGTTTATAAATCATAAACAAAAAGGCTTTTTAAATTTTTTGATAAACCTAAGTGAAAATAAGTCAAACATGACGTGTTCCAGAAATATTTACGAGAGATTATAATAATATTGTTTTTTCCGTTACATTAACTGCAAAAAAACAAACAAACACTGAAAGTATTAAATACACGTTATGAAAATATTGGAAAAAAAATACCTAGAATCCACACAATATCTGTTTTAATAGATATAGAAAATAGCTTCAATAAATATTCAGTAATTCTTATCTCTATTTAGATTTTTCGTCAAGTTTTCATCTTCAAATAAGGCTTCTTGAAACAAAAAAAAAAAAAAAAGAATAATTGTTTTCTGTTTGATTAAGTGTAATGTATAATATTATAAAGCTTTATTTTTTTTAAAGCATTAACTATATTGAGTGTTATTGAGTGTTCGACAAATTATCTCTCGCACAGGAAAACTATACCTCTGAGCTTTTTAGCCATTTAACCATCATATTTTTCCTGAAGACAGCTGTAGAAACAGCTCGAAACATAGAATTTAACTTTTAGCTTATTAAAGTTCGTATTTTGTGTACCATTAAGCAAGATTGTGTTTTTATTTATTATTATTATACTGTTTCATTTTTCTTTAAAACGTATTTTAACATCTTTTTTATAAAAATTGTGTCAGGAAAGCAATCATTTCATTAAAAATATTAATAACATATAAAATAAGACGAAGCGCAATTTTTCACCTTGATTCAAATATAAAATATATAATGCGAACTTTAAAAAGTTCACTGTCTTACTTAAAAGGCGACTGAAATAATGAACAAAAATATGTTACAAGTTAAAAATATACATTTTATTTAAAACTTCTTAGTACTTTCAAGCTTTTCCAAGCTCATCATCAGAGAATATTTTAATAACTAAACATATATTGTATAAATAAAACTGCAGTTAACAATAGTATATATTTTCTCTAATTAAAGTTAATCCAAGAAACTGCTATTTCTACTTTCAACTCTAATAATTATTGGCTCTCTCATTTTCAAAACAATATGACGTATTTGTAGAAATAAACAACATTTAGTTATTAAAATATTCTCTGATGAGGAGCTTAGAAAAGCTTGAAAGTAGTAAGAAGTTTTTAAATAAAATGCATATTTTTAACTTGTAACTTCTTTTTGTTCATGTTTGTGTGTTTTGTGAGTTTACAGTGAACTTTTTCAAGTTCACATTATATATTTATATTTTATATTAATAACAATTAATTTTTTAAAACTTAAATTGCCAAAGGGCGATAGATTGCCAAATATTTATATACAGGATGTCCTTTCGTACCATTAACCAGTAAAAAAATCCTAAAACGTAAGTTTTAGAGGTATAGTGTCAATTAGAGGTCTGCACGGGCCGACATTTTCAGGCCCGGACCCGGTCCGACTCAGAGAGAAAAAATTCGGCCCGGCCCGTAGAAAAAAAATATTGGCCCGCCCCGATTCCGGCCCGTAGAAAAAAATTATTGGCCAGGCCCGGCCCCCAAAAAGTTAAAATCTCGGCCCGCCCCGAGTGAATTTTCTACAAAACATTGATTTTTACGTCGATTTGGTAAAAAGTTCGTCTCGTACGAGGAGTTCAAGCCAAAAACATTTATCTGAACTTCTCTTTTCATGTTTATAATCTTCATTTTTATAGAAGTGCTGCAGGGTGCGATATTTATTTCTTTAATGAATCTCTATTTCTTGTATGTAAATGTTTCAGTTATCATTAATATTGTTAATCTATATTCCATGTATTGAAGTGTTAAAAATCTGAAAAATGCTATACAGTAAAATCTAAGACTCAATTGCATAGAAAAGAAAAAAAAAATGCGTTATAGACAAGTTCCCTTCTTAGCAAGTGTAAATGTATTATATATTCTTTTCTTACGTAGTAGTATATTAATTTTGCATGGATCAACACGTTTTGCAGTTTAAAACAAGATTCCGTCATAGACAGGTTCTTTTTTACACGTTTTACTATATTTTAATTTAGTTGTAGAAATCTACTATTCTTTAAAAGGAATGAATTTGAATGTTTAATGGTAGAATAGTGGCGATTTAAAAATGTATGCATTTTTTTTTTTTTTTAAATTGTGCCAAGCCTAATTTTACTGACCTTTGAACGGACCAGGCCACGCCGAGACAATGATTTTCATACGGGCGGGGTCAAAACTAGGAATAATTTTGGGCCGTGAAAATTAGGAACGAATCCAGTACCCGGGTCTGTGCAGAAAAAATAAGTTAGACACGGCTCGAACCTTCAGGAAAAAAGTAAGGCCCGATCCCGGCCCGACCCGTAAAGAGTAGTGACTAGGCCCGGCCCGAACCTTCAGAAAAAGTATGGCCCGGCCCGAGTGCAGTGAATCAAAATAGGCCCGAGCCCGGCCCGTGCAGATCTCTAGTCTCAATTACAAAATATTTCAAATGTTGTTTTTATCATATGAAAATCAGTTTACGTCAAAATGGTTAAAATCCATTTATACACATGTTACAATTGGATGATGATGTTACAGTGATATACGTTACGATTTTCTTACAATAGATGTCAAAATTATCTTCGTCGCACAAAAAAGAATATTTGCATATTAGGAGACGTTACTTTAAAGTATTAAATAATAAATATGTAAATAAACCTTCTTCTCCCGTGACAAATTTGAGTACATCAGAGGGCTGTCCTTGGCCAATTTCATTTTCTCCTAATACAGTCACTGCGTATGGTGTACCGGGTTGTAAATTTTTCAACAGGACAGTAGTCTGGCTGCTTGGGATAGTCTCTTCGAGAAGTCGATGGGGTCCACCTGATTAAAAAATATATTTTAATTAATGACAAAATAATAACAAGGAAACTCGACAAGCGTTACATGTTCATTTTGAACACTTTTTACCATATATTATATTGCACGAATTTATCTCTAAGTACTGTGAACTAAATATTTGCACATGAAATTGTTGTTTCTTTTGAAATAATGCATTTTATTTGGAGTATATTGGACAATCTAGAAGGAATTTGTATCACAAAATGCACGAGAACAATTTCATTGTTGAGGTACTACAACGTCCTTAAAATATACTTCGAAAAAATATTGGCCATATACCATAATATATACGAATTCGTATACATTATATTATACACATTAATATTATTGAAATTATTGGAATTTTCCAGACATTTTGAATATCTGGCACATGCACCAAAAATTGAGAAAAGAAGTCTAATATCTTGTATTTAGGGAGTAGGCTTCTTCTTTAGAACTGCTAAACTTGAATCCGGCTCGATACTGGATTCTCCTAGTGGTTTGAATAACCTTTAAAACTATAGATCACAACCTAGCTTTTGTATGTATAAATCGAAAGTAGCAATAATACGAAATACCATTCAGCCTTAGAGGAATATTATCTACCAATTTTCATTTTAAATAGGCATGGAAGCTATTCATACAATATTCAATACACTGTAAAAAAAAATACGACCAGTTTTCCTGTAGGAATCGGAAAAATAGTTGCCCTTATCGTACCAGAAAAATTCCCACCCCAGCTTGGAATAAAATCCGTAAAATACCGTTTTATTGACTATTTCCCCCTTTTTAAGGACTTTATTTCGAGCTGGGTCGGAAAAATTTCCGGTACGATAAGGGCAACTATTTTTCCGATTTCTACAGGAAAACTGGTCGGATTTTTTTTTTTTTAACAGTGTATTCAATTCAATATTCTATGAATGTTGACTTTTGTGATTAGATTTTTCCTCCACCTCAAGATGCTGACGGGTTCAAGCCAAAGATCTTGTCAGGTTAGCCTAGCTCCTGAAAATTTATTTCGAGCCCCACACATCTGCACTGTAAAAAAAAAAAAAATAATAATAATGCCATTTTTCCGGTAGGAATTTGAAAAATAGTTGCCCTTATCGTACCGGAATAATTTCCCACCCAGCTCGGAAATTATTCCGGTACGATAAGGGCAACTATTTTTCCGATTCCTACCGGAAAACTGGCAGTATTATTTTTTACAGTGTACACAACAACTGCAATACCGGATGATGCCTGATCTTGGTAGTAGTGATAGATATAAGTCTTGAGCGAAGTGTTATCCTAAATCTCAAAATGTGATTTCGTGTGTAAGATGGCAAGCACACAAACAAACTTGTATCGTCCGGTCTTCAGCTTCAGGGTAATTAACCTGAAATATGTGTCAAGCTACTGAAAATATACATTATCTTAATACTTTTATTGAGCTGTATAAAGTCTTAGACTTTACGAGATTATATTTTTGTTGTAAAAAAGTACATTATTTTAAAAATTAACATATTAATTTATAAATCTGTAAAATTATATTAACTTGGTTAATATTTGAAATTGCAGTATGGGAGAAAAAAAAAATTATTCTTTAACGAAAAGTTAAAAAACGTAACTTCTGACAAACTGGTGCAGAATTATATCTTAAAAAATCCAAATTTTAGAACAAAAACATAAAAGAAAATATAAAAGAAAAATCAAGTTTAGAGTACAGTTTAATTCTGTTAAAAAAAAAAAAAAAAAAAAAAAAAAAAAAAAAAAAAACTTATAGATTTTTTAAATAGTTACAAAATGAGATGAACTAGTGATGATAGTAACAAAAATACATACAAATAAGTTAAAATAAGAACATATTAAAGCAAAATTCGTTAAATAAATCGTTTCGTTTAGAAACAGAAATAAATTTGAATTTAATTTTATTTCTAGCACATCAAAATATTTTGAAAAGTAACTTTTTATAGAAATGTATTGGATTAGAAGAGATATAAAAGTTTTATTCCCGTGATCACAGATTGAAACCGCACGTAGTAGTTTGCTGTCATGCATTTAGTAGGGAATTAAAAGAAGAAAAGAATGGTAAAAATATCCTGTTTCCATAAATTTCCATAAAAATTACCCAATTCTATAACATAAAAGTGAGGAGGATTAAAGTGTCTTTCTAGATACATACAACTGCGTTTTCGATATAATTTCGGAATGTTTTAGCATTGAAAGAAATAATATTATGAATATATGTAAAAATATTTTAAAAAAAAATCAGTGTTTCTCTTAAAACTATCAAATATCTAGATTCTTTTTAGAAATACTGGAATAATTTTAAAATTGTGTGAATGCCCTTTAAATTTCATCAGAATTTAAACTACCTTTAAGTGGTTTTAAATTTTCTCTGGTTACTACAATAATGTAAATGACAAATGCGAAATGTTATTCTTTTAATCCACTTTAAGTTTGCTGTGAATATTAACAATCTTATTTATTCTCTCCCATAAAGAAAACTGGATATTCGCATAAAAAACAAAGAATAATTTTCAGAGTGGTAATTATTGAATGCAATATTAGGGCACAAAATTTATCAAATTTTTACAATTTGAAACAGGTACAGATATATATGACCACATATAATGAATAATACAATAATAATGTAGATAGATCTTTCTATGTCTGTGTTCTCAAAAGACCGCTCTGCGCAGAGCTACACGAATGGCATGAAGGTATCTGTATGTCTGAAGTTATGAACCTAAAAGCCAGTTTTTGGAATACTTTATTACATTTTAAAAAAAATTAAATTTTATTACGCGTCTTTTAGAGTTTTTTTCGCGTTTTGCGGAGATTTTTCCACATTGATAATACAAACCTGGTTTTCTCTTTTTAACCCCAATATAGCAAATGTTCAATAAAATTTTTCGGAATTCGTAAAACGATTTCGAATTTGTGCGAATTTTTTAATGTGATTTTTAACATTCTTTCGCGTTTTGCGGTGATTTTTTGACATTTGTTAAAGGAATTCAGTCTCAATATCTTAGCCCAATATAGTAAATTTTATCCTCTGTGATTTGTGAATTTTTCGCGAATCAAAAATCGCGAATTGTTAAAAATGTGCCATTTTTAGCATTTTTTTTTTCATGGTTTGCGACTTTTTTTGACATTTCTAAAAGGAATCAAGTTTTACTTATTTAGTCCATTATAATAAATTTTGCCATCGACTATTTTTTAATTCTTTGCGATTTTTAGCGATTTTTAGCGTTTTTTTTAAATTTTATTTTTTACATTTTCTTTTTTCGCTAAAAATGTCACCACCAGAGCATAAGTTTTTTTTTTTATCTATAGAACCACAGTCAATAACAGTCGAAAAATTAATTTACCATTATTTTGACTGAAAACATGAAAAATATCATATACAGTGATATTTTGAAAATAAATATCAAATATATGAAAATATCGAAAATATCAAAGATTGAGATATTTTGAAAAGAAATACCGGATATATATCATAAAAATATTAAATAGGTAACATTAATTAATGCAATAAAATTTACTTTACATAATCAGTTTTCTCAAAAGATTTAAAAAAAAAAATTACGATTCAATATTTATGAATTTTTACTAAATTATTCCTTTTTTACATACCTCTGTCTCGCCAGTACTGAATAATGTATTTTGTTATAGGACTATTTCCAGAGTAGGGTGCTGACCAAATAATGCTGGCAGTTCGACTCCAGACTTCTTTAACTTTCACATCCAGAGGCTGAGCGGGAACTTCTGCAATAGAGAAACAATTAAATTAATATTTAACTAATAAGAGCTTAATGAAACGGAATTTATCTTTAAAAAATTTAAACATATATTAAATATTTTTTTGTTATTTGTTATATAATATATTGTGTAATTGTATAATATAATTATATAATACAATTATATCATATATTACAGGGTGTCAATAATTAAACGACCCTACTTTAAAGTTGTCTACAGACAAAACTATTGTTCATAAAGTTGTGAAATTTTGCGAAAGACATAATAAAGGGATGTGAATATGTTTAGGGGAAAAAAAAAAGAAAAGAAAAGAAAAAAGAAAAGAAAAGAAAAGAAAAGAAAAGTTCAAAATTTCCACCGGAGGGCGATTTTTAATAAATTACACATTTAGCATTACGATAGTTTAGAAATTTTATTTACAGGGTGTCCATAATTAAGCGACCCTATTTTAAAGTTGTCTGTAGACAAAACTATAGTTCAGAATGTTGTGAAATTTTGTGGGGGACATAATAAAAGCTATAGGAATTTGTTTGAGCGAAAACAAAAATTTAGCAGGCCGTTTTTTAACGAATTACAAATTTAGCATACATTTACGATAGTTTAACAAATTTTGTTATAACCAAGCATGTTCCGCACGACGGTCATCATTTTCATAATACCATATGAAATCATAAGATAGCATGTTCCGCAGTTGACCGCGGTGTGCAAAGAGAAATTTGGCAATGCTAAAAATTGCATTTTAGCAATTTAAAGCAGTAAATTCTTAATGACGATGGAATTTAAAAATGATTGGTTGGTTGTATGATGTTTAAAGGCACAAAATCCCTTAAGGAACATGCTGCACCAAAAAAGAATAGACTAAAAACATAAAATATTGAAGAGCAATGAAAAAAGCAATCTGGAAGGGGAATTTAAAAATGAATAAATAATAATTAATAACTGAGAATTTAAATGGTTGAGAGTTAAAAATATAATGAAGTATAAATATTAATAAATATTAATTTATTTAATTAGAAATCGAGCAAAAATTAAATACAGGAAAAGTTAAAAATTAAGACACATCAAGGAATTTTTAATGGAAGCAATTATTATCATTTAGTAAGAGAGAAATATTTCTCATAATAAAGGCAATGATAAAATGAAATTTTATTTTTGATATTTTGTTCAAAATAATAAAAATTATATTTATAAACTAAAAAATCTGTGAGAAAAGTAAAAAAAAAAAAATCTTTGCAACATATTTTGGAAAATTAATTATTATTAATTAATTTTCCAAAATATGCTGCAAAGATTTTGATCGCTTCCAAATTTTTTATTTAAACTTTGTAGTATATGAGTTTTGAAGTTACTACAGCTCGTATTTTGATAATAATTGAATAAATTATAACACTGGCAAAATAATAATAATTGGTGCCTCTGTTTTTGGGGCTTGAAAATAGCATTCAACTTACCGTATCAGCTCTTTTTTTTTTTTTTTTTTTTTTTTTTTTTTTTTTTAGGTATGGTTAAATTTATAAAGTTAAACAAGAACATTGACTAAGGAAAGATTAGCCTCCGAGGGAACACATAGTAGTTGGAGTACAAAATGTGATCAATGAACCTTTAGTAGCACAAGATAGAATCATCTTTCCACCACTACATATAAAGCTAGGCCTGATGAAACAAATTGTAAAAGCTTTGAATAAAGACAGTTCGTGCTTTGAATACATATCACATAAGTTATATGGACTTAGCTTGGAAAAACTTAAAGCAGGAATTTTTATTGGTGCACACATCATACAACTTATAAATGACCCACATTTTATACCATCAATGAATGAAATAGAATCATGCGTCTGGACTTAATTTTTTCTTATGAAAAACTTTCTTGGCAACAAAAAGACAGACAACTGTAGATAATTAGTAGGGGGTATGCTATTTAATTTCAACAAACTTGGGTGCAATATGAGCGTCAAAATACATTATCTGCACAGTCACTTAGGTCGCTTCCCAGAGAAGCTTGGCGACTTAAGTGAAGAGCAAGGTGGAAGATTTCACCATTACATAAAAACAATGGAAACCAGATATCAAGGAAAATGGGATGGACACATGATGGCAGTATTGTTGGAATCTAATGTGGGATTGGCCTGGGAGACCCCCTTTCTCCAAAGTCTTACACAAGTAACATCTTGTGTATCAAATGGAAAATTTGTATCAAAAATCTATGTTTTTGATACGAAATAAGTATATTTCCCTGTAATACATTTTTCTTTTAATATTTAATGTTTCATACCACAATTTTCTTTTAGTATTTCACGCTCACAAAATGTTAATTTAAAAATTACATTTTTTAAACTATCCTGATTTTCAATGGGCAAAAGTTGCAAAACATTGTATATGGCTTATGATCTATATTACAAAAACTAGATCTTATAGTGAAAAACTGGTTCAATTTTCGTATTCCGCGAGTGATATATACCCCCAAACAGGTCAAATATTCGAGGACTAAAATGGTGCTTGGGCTGTGTAATTTATAGGTATGCATCTGTGTGTAACTTATAAGGGTGTGTAATTTCTATGTATTATAATGTAAATCAATAATTTAATAATTATCACCCGATAACAATTAAAAAAAAATCGTTCAGTGAGCAGATAACATAAAGTGGAGTTTTTTTTTTTTTACTTTTCTTCTACATGTTTAAAAGGTTATTTTATAATTTTGTTTTTTCCTATTAGATGTTTTCGATAACCTTTTTTACATTTTTAAAGTGCGAAAGGCATATCATGAAAAATTTGTACAAATCTTTAACCACTTACCTAGTTACCCCAAGTTAACTGGATCTTTATCCATACTAATATATCAAAGAAGAGGCGTTTGTTCGTTTGTTTGTAGGGGGTAATCTCTGGAACTACCGAACCGATTTAAAAGATGATGGTGACTAGCTCTGCTCCAACATAGGCTATAATTTAAGTCAGTACCACAACCCCTTACGGAGGTACAGAGGCAAAAAAACTTTCTAAAATAGAGATTTTTGTGATACAGCTGGGGGCTACAAACTTGAAATTTGGTATGAGGGTTAGTCTTAATATACAGATGCTTATTAAGAACGGTGTCAAAGAAATTACGAAATTTTAAATGAAAAATTAAATGAGCGGAAAATATCTAAAATACGTTCTAATTACATATACATTACGATTTATTTGGAGTTAATTTAAGAATATGTCATTAATTTAAGTTTGATGTTCACATCATGCAGTATAAGAATAAAGTTATGTGGCTTAATTAATAATTTTTGAATTATCCGTAGCAGTATAATTTCTTATAATCTAAATACGCACACAGACCAACCACTTGGCATATTTCAACAACTACTCGTGCAAAGTCGCGGGTTTTCTAATATACATGCAATCTGCCAAAAATAATTATACCGCGTTAATTTGATTTGTATCATCAGATCATATAAAGAAATTGCTTTTAATCCCCTGTTTTTTATTTTATTTATTTACATACAGTTCTAATAAATTTACTTTTATTTATTAAAGTAAAATAAATTGCTATTTCTTAAATTACTTTTTTAAATTCATAATCTGTGTTTATGATAATAGCTGGAAAAACGATAATAATATCAACATTAATAGTGGTGAAAGCGATGCACTCAAAATAATAATTTACCTTTAATTGTGCGCAAAAAAGGTTTAAAAATAAACTTTAAAAAATTCAGAAAATATTGGCTCATTGTAAAAAAAAAAAAAAAAGAAAATAAAGACAAATGCTTCTCTAAATATTCAAAATATATTGGTTTCTTAGGCCTTTAAAGATAAAGAACGCTTTTCGGAATCGTGGGGAAGTTGGAAGCGGTTATTGTATATATTCGCATGTGGATATATTATATTTTTGGAGATTTAGAAATATTTGTCTCTTTTTACTGTGCACAAGGTTTTATGACTTGCTGCGTTTATTAAAAAAATAAGAAATTGATAATACTTTAAACAGCACTTTAAAAGATTAGTTAAATGGTTAATTGAGAAAAGCGTCGGGAAAATTGGAAACTATGTAATATGTAGAAATATGCGTATTCTTGTACAAAATGCAGTACATATTTTTGTCTGCTGACAAAGATATGGGTTTTATTTGATAGGTTAAAATTATCATTGTGTATTTTATTACTTATTTTAATGCTGTCTTAACAAACTAGGGGAGGTAGGGGAGGTTTGATACATAGGGAGGGTTGATACATTGACAATTTTTCTCAACAAATGGCATGAACAGCCATTGTAATAGATGTAAAGTCTTATTTTATTAGCAGAGGCCATCAGCAGTGAAGAATTGACAACTTTTTTTTTCTTTTTAATTTTGAAGACTTTTGGAATGTCAATGTAAATTTTTTTGAATACTGATTTTCTTTCATAACTCTTATTATTGTGAAGATAATGCACATTGTTAGGGTGAGTTTTACCAGAAAGCAGATTGGCGTTTTGCAACTCCATTTATACAAAGTGATTGAAAATCCAATAAGGCATGATAGGGAGAAATGATACATTAGTGCTGGGGAGAAATGATACACTTGTATATTTGAAATTTAATAGTTTTTTTAAGTTGTAAACTAATATAGGACTGTAATATTCATTATTGTTTTACAGCAAGAGCTACTGAAATTTGTAATGAAGAACAAAGAGACTATTCATAGACATTATGTAGATTACCGAGAAAAGCAGTGCAATGATAGATGGTTAGTTCGCTTTGCTCGTCACGTAGAAAAAAAAAAAAGTTTAAATCGCCTGAAAGGGAAGATGTTTCTATAATTGAGGAAGGGCAAATAAAAAAACAACAACATTAAATCCACCCGATTTTACTTACCAAAATGATAGAGTTATTAGTTTTTCTTTTAACGCTTTCAGGGATGGTGGTATGTTTATGAAACCACTTAATTTTAATTCCCAAACGGCACATTGGCACCAGCACTTTGGTAAAATATTTTCCATTTAATATGAAAGTGAAATATAGCTCTTTTCTTATTCCCAATTAAATCTGTTGGTTTCCAATTAAATCTGTAAATTCCGGTGCAATTCATTTATTCAACACTTCAGCATTGAAAATGCTTTGCCCTGAAAGGGTTAAAGAAATCTTAAATGTGCTAAATTTATGTTAAATTGTTTGCAAATCAGCAATGTTCACTTCATTTTTCCTCGTAGCAAGATCTATAGGGTTATTTTTTCATTATTTATTTTCTAAAATGTGTGTTAATAGAATTGTTTAAATAATGCTAATTGTTTAAATATTTTTGCAAAAACATTTCTGAAATAAAAATATGTCAATGTCATTTCTTTGTAAATTTTACTTAAATATTTCAAGATTTATCATAAAAAATTGTATGACACGTAAATTGAATTGTCTGCATTTTTTTTTTTCAATTTACATATCAATGTATCAAATCTCTCTTGCTAGTGTATCAATCCTCCCCAGCAATGGGGAGATTTGATACAGTAGTAACCATTCGCAATAATTGGAATATATTTTTTTAATGACTATTTTTTAAATTCACAATATTTTTAATAATTGAATAAAAAGTCACTTTATAAGAAAACACGAAAAATTTGTTTAAAAATAGGTTTCTAAGGGTTGTAAAAAATTAGTAAAAAAAAAAAAGTGTATCATACCTCCCCTACCTCTCCTACTATTTATTTAAGCATTTGTTTAACACTCTGGCATATGTGCGGCTGAAAGACGACATAGTTTACAAGGACAAGTTGTGCAGAGCTGGACTTTATTGTAAGGATTTAAGACGAATAAAACCATAAAAAATGTTAAAAAATAATATGCATGAGTTAATTATAATTCACAGTTTTGTTGAGAGAAAAGGAAAGCATTTATTCGTGTCATACATTACAAGAATAACTGGCAATGATTTAAGAGACCATAAGATACATGGATTAAAAATATTTTTAAGCAGTATATCAAATTTAGTCTGAATTTCAATGTCTTTTTAAACCATTATAATTCATAAATAAATAAATAAAAATAGTAATCATGACCAAATATTCACATTACACAACATTAGAAAAAAGATATTCATAAAATTTGTTAAATTAATTGTCTTTTAGTCCCTTCACAACTTACTGAGAACTAACTATTAAGAATTACTGAGAGTTGAATTACCATCTTTCTAATTTGACTTCAAAGCAACAGTTTTATATATTTAACCTTTTATAAATTTTAGGCATCAAAGCATGCAAATATTAGAGCAGAATTGAATTTATCTTAGAATATCATTTTTAAAACGAGATACAGCTGAGGTCCAGATAAAGGATGCAAACTAAAATCCGTATACACTCAAAGGACTTTTGAACTGATAAAGTTACAGTTGTGGAACTGTGGCATAATTGCCTAGCTATAATAAAACGGCTATCAGTTATGATACGAGAGTGACGGTGAATATATACAGATAGCAAAAGAAAAAAAAAAGCAAATTACAAAAGCGCAGAGCGTCATCGAATTAGTATATAAAATGATGTATTGCATGTAAAATCATTTTACTATAAGGCCTGTTTTCTGATATCCAGTCAATGGCTTAAATACTTCACTAATCGCGTATAGAAGTGGAATTACTTTTATTAGGCTAATGCCAGACGAACGTCTATTTGCATGCTTTTTGTTTTATCATGAATAAGAAACACATGTTAACGAAGGTGTAAGAAGGGTGTAGGAAGGAAAAAAGGCGTGCAAATAGACGCTCGTCTGACATTAGCCTTAGAAAATATGCACATGGCACATAACACATGTGATCAAGATACAATTTTTTTAATAAAAAAAAAAGTTAAATATGTTCAGTGTGTCCACATCAGCAGCAATTTATGTGTATTCATGTGAGTACATCGCTATCAATGTTGACCATACTAAGCATATTTAATTTGGTTTTCTAATTAAAATAATTTGTACCTTACTTACATGTGTTATTTTTATCAGCAAATGTGTATCTTATAATGCCATACTTCTATACGCGATTAGGGACGTATTTTAGCCGGTATTATAACGTATTTATCCCGAAAACCTTTCATTTCAAGACTTCTAATAAAGTGGTTTTTACATACAAGACATAATTTCATACTAAATAGAAGGCGTTCTATGTTATTCAGTTTTTTAAAGCTTTTTTTTTTTTTTTTCGCTCTCTCTCATAGTTTTCGTGATAGGATTGATAACTTTTAAATTTCGCCATTAATATCATTTAAGTCACACTTATATGATAGCGTATAGTCTTTTTTACTATACATAGAAGCTTATTCCAAAACTCCAAATTTATCCATTCAAAAGTTATTTGAGAGTATCCGCTGTATGTGGACCTCAGTGAAGAGATTTGGAAACTATTTATTAGCAAAATAAATATGCTTCAACTGAAACTTTCATACATAAGTTGAAAAAATAAATAAATTTATAAACTAAAAAATATATCAAACGACCAGTTTTTCTTTTAATTTGACTATTTGAAATTCGTCGTACTTTTCAGAAACAAAGCAGAAGGGAACAAAATAGGACAAAGACAAGAAGAGAAAGAAAAGTCAAAGGTAAGAATTTATATTAAAAAAAAATGCACTTAAAAAGGAGATTTTAATGAAAGACAAAACATGATAAATTTTTGTGAAAAAATCTGTTCATTATTTTCTTTAATATCGAAATTCATCTTACCAACAACCAAGAGTTTGACATTTCTTTCATCTGAGCCATATTCGTTCTTTGCTAAACAACCGTATAGAGCTCCATCTTTTCTGTCAGTTGTTCGTATTATCAGTTCGGAACTTAATCCTTTTTCAACATCTCGATCAAATTTTTCAAGTCTATTGAAACAAGAAAAGTATGTATACTAATTACATTAAATTTTACAAGAATTAGTATAAAATTATATAATATTTATTTTTATGAAAATTAAGAACGTTAATACATAGTCTAAAACTATTATTGGTGAATCTTTCATAGATTTTAACAATTATGCTAAGAAAAAAAAAAGCCCTTAGATATTTTGCTTATTTTATTAATTTACATTTTTATTTGTTTAAAGAAGAAAAATAATGATTTTCATGTAAGTTAATGAATATTTTTTTTAAAATTAGAAAATTAACTTCGTTAATTAACCCATATTTGACCATCGTCCTATATATAGGACAGCATACATTTCTAGCTCATACTCATGAAAAATACTCGCTATTGCTATTCCTTCAGTATTACATTACTGTGAAAGAATCTTTCATTATAGTGGCTTAATCTTTAATTTTTTTTATTTTAAAAAATTTATTTATAAGGAATTTTCAAAATATGCCAATTTTGAGAGAACGGTTTTTAACTACACTGCTTGCTTATCACCGTTATTAACTACATAATTGAACAAAAACAACAACAACTATCTTCAAAAAATGTGATGTTGGATTTCTGTTTTAATTGTTGCTTAAATTTCATTTGAAAGATTGGTTGGTTGGTTGTATTTATGTCGGCCAATTATCAGCACGTGGGATATAGGCTCTAAGTGGGGAGGAGTGCCTTCCGTGGAGGTCTTTCTAAGGGAACCTAACCCGTATTAACGCTTGGAGGACCAAGGTTCGAAGAAAACCACGAAAACTCCGAACGATTAGGCCGACGGGCGCGATTGGGATCGAACCCAACACCTCCCGTCATTTGAAAGAAGAAGCTTGGGTACGAAAAAAATAAAATATAAAAATTAGTGTCATAGCAGTGGATTTGACCACAATCCTATATATAGGACAGTCTATAAATCTGTAGTTAATAAAATTTTGGTAAGCTTCCTTGTATCCTTGGCTTATTCCTTGGACTTTGGTCTTTTCTTATATCTTTATGAAGCTAAACCATAATTTTTGTAAATAGTATATCAAATATGTCTTAACATTCTTTCAAACCATATCTGAGAAACATTTAGTAATTTATCTTATTAACTTGCAATGTTTCTCTGGAAATGTTTGTAATTTATAGTTAAGAATAGGAAAAATGTTAATGCAAATATTGCATTAACTATCCCAAAATGACCAAAGTACTAAAAATTAAATAATAAATTTCAAATGAAAATTGAACTGTAGTTTTGCAAACAGAAGTTGGTCTGTTACATTTTTGCACTGTTGACAATTATTCAAATTGCAAATTTATGACATCCAATTTTATATGGAAATAAAAGTTTAATAATAATGGAAATATTTAAAAAATAGAAAAAATGTGAAAATAAATAAGAGGTTTGGTAAATTATTTCTAAGGTAAAGAACGTATAGAGTAAATTTACTCAAAAAGTAAAAATAAAATAAAATAAAATAAAATAAAATAGGCGCAAAAAACAGTTTTGGTAAATCATTTTCTAAAATAAAGAACCTATAGTGTAAATTCGATATAATAAAAACAAAAACAAGTAAAAATAAATAAATAAATAAATAAATAAATGAATAAATAAATGAATAAATAACAATGTGAAGAAACAGTTTTGGTGTATCTGATTTCTGTTTCGATGGGCTGTTTCAGAATACTGCTGATTTATTATTATTATTATTATTATTATTATTATTATTATTATTATTATTATTATTATTATTATTATTATCATCATCATCATCATCATCATTATATTTTATCGAAGTACTTTTGGATCTATGGTTTTATAGTTTATTTAGGGACAATATTTTTGATTAATTTTAATACCAATTTACACAAAACAGTTAGAGGTTTTGTATCTGACGCTACCGCACCAAATTATCACAGGAAAGGTATGAGCAGCCTATTCGACAGGGGTTAATATCCTTTTTTTGTATGTGTTAAATAATAGTTCAACTGTAAACAGCTTTTCATCCATCCATAAAACATTTATGTGCATGCCATGAGATAATTTATGTCCTTCGAGTTTCTCGATTTATGTTTTTACTTAACAAGAAGGGGGGGGGGGGTGATTGAGCATTTGAAATGCATAACTAAAGGCTTTCATCATCATATAACATTAATATAATGTCAATATTTAAATATCTATATAGTAAAGTGGGGACAGATGCCGCAGAGATTGTGTAGGCGACACTAGCGTTCCCTAGACCAATTTTAGAAATTCGTAGTGTTCCTCTGTGCTGTGTGATGTGTTGCATGCGTTTCCACCGCTTAATTGTCAGTATTTACATATTTAGCCAGTTTTTATGGCTCGAATCTGCGTGGTAAGTTGCTAAAATTATTCTAATGAAGTTTTATTACATATTTTAAGAAAAATAAACAGAGATTTCATCCCAAAATCGATTGCAACTATAGTCTAGATCCTCGTAGAATACACACATGTGCTTGCCTTTCTCTCGCGTCGCTCACATGACACAAAATGGCGGCGCGGCATCTGACCCGCCACTATGGGACAGATGCCGCACCGAGGTTGAGGGACAGATGCCGCAAAATATATTTTTGTTTTTCGGTTCAATAAATTCACCACTGCGATTTCAGTGAAACTTACATTTAAATGAATGTTTATTAGCGCATTCTGCTACTTATCAAAATATTCTCAGCAACAATGTTGGTTCACCATTCACCATGTATGAATAAGGAAAACGTAGGCCGTTTGCAATTCTCACCATCTAAACTGTTAAACAAAATATCTCCTACCCCAATGGTGAAAAGACCTACACAGCCAAGTAAGAGAAAGTAAAAGGATGCAAATATTACAAGTACAAAGTTTATAAACAATACGAAAGAAGAAAGAAATGAAAAACAAAAGAAACTAGAAAGCGTCAAAGAACGACAACTTGGCGGAAGTAAAATGTGTAAAAAAAGTAAAGGAAAGATCAAATTGAAAACGCCTTATTTTAGAAAAATCTAAAATACGAGTCATCTTCCGACAATGGGTAAATTGTTCCTCTTATGGATTCTAATGGCAGAACTGGATTGGAATTTGATGATTCTGCATATGTTGAGTGGCTGGAGTCTTATCAAGGAGCAAAGTCTAAAGCGGACAGGATTCAGTGCATCAAATTCAATCGACAGCTGCATGAAAAACGCTTACTTTACTTTTCCAACGGGTAGTGTGGTGTAATTGTGGGCGAATGGAAATACAAAATCAAAGAATGAGAAGAAAATCCGAAAACAAACAGACTAGGGTCTAAATAGAATAGAACCAATACTTACATTAAGAGCAAACTGCAATGTTCGGCTGGATGTTAACCAGTGATTTATATCTTTTTTGGAATTATGCTGTCTTATGTTTCCAGTAATTATGCTATCCATTCATGTAAATTCATATGATTTTCTTTTCATTTTCACTTTTTGTTTTAAGTTTTGTTTATAGAGATTACACTTTTGCATTTTCGTTAAACTTTTCACAATTTAGTGATACATATAATTTTTGTAAGTTTACTGTTATTTATTTTCGTTTTAAGTAGTTTGAGAAAATAAAAATGTGATTTGCTTGAAAAAAAAATAAACAACCTAGCATTTTTCTCCATGCGGCATCTGTCCCACACCCCATGCGGCATCTTATCCAGCACATAAAAAAAGATGTTAAAAAAGGACCTGTGCAAAAATAATTATGCCTACTTTATTAAGAGGGTTTTAACTTGTTTAACATAGAAATTAGATTCTGAAGGGTTTGATCAATGATTTTTGGTACTTAGTTTGTTAATTTTTGCTTTATTGTACATTTTACAAGGAGAATAGAAAAACTGCTGCATCTGTCCCCACTTTACTATATAGAAGCGATATTTTTCTGATATATCAAAACTTTTTTCGCACCTTGTATATATAAAAAACGATAATAGCTATCAAAATTATAAAATTTAATATAATAGTATAAATATTAAAAATCACTAAATATTTGAAAAAAACTATATAGTTTAGATTCTAATTTTAAATAAATTGACAGCTGGATCTTCATTGAGGGACTATCAATCAATACATTAGGCATCGACTAATATATTAGGTATCAACCAATTAGAAACAAAAATCCCATTTTTTTTTAATCATAAGCAAATCTTTAATAACAACAAGTTAGCAAAATATAAAAGCAAACAATAATACTTAATAAATTATATTTATAAAAAAAATTATTATTAGAGATATACATGTTTATGATATGATCGTTATCAATGCAATATTTCAGGAATATTAGAAATTAAGGCAATATATATGCCTAGTGAATGTTTCAATGTCAACGGTGGAAATTATTGAATGCTTAATCTTATCAAATTCTATTTAATTATCCTATGTAAAGACATAATTATTTAATAGGCATTTTGTTTCGAAATATCTGTTTAAATGCTCTTACATAATAACAAAAGAATATTTCAGGAGTGTACCATCTTTATTATGAACTTGAATGGAAATATTCTATTTACATTTTAAAAATATTTATCTATGTTTATATTATTCATTATTCGAAATATTTAATGATCATTATTTATTTATTTTTATTTCTGCTGGTAACAAATTATGTTATAGACTGCTTGGTACTTGGATATTAAAGATTCTATTTATTTTATATTTATATTTATTTCTTTTGAATAAAAACTAGCGGATGAGATTATTGTATAATCGTAAGTTTATGTGCTCATATTCACAAATGTATTACTTTCAGTTTATAAATAAGTTGAATCAATATTCTAAACATAACAATGAAATTTACTAAAATTGTATCATTAATTTTGCTATCTGACAATATTTTAAATCCTGGAATAAGTTAGTAGGCATTCACTTTCAAAAATACATTATTTTCCAATTAATGCGAATGTATTAGTGACATCATTAGATGGCAATTTCTGCTACCTAGTATGTTTTTGAAATCTGTAGTAGGTCAGTTAGTAGGTATTATACTTCCAAAAATATATCCTTTTCGAATTAACGTGATTAGTGAAACCAATGCATGGCAATTTCTTTTACCTAGTATGTTTTTTGAAATCAGTAGTAAGTCAGTTTGTAGGTATTCCAATTTTAAAAAATATATTATTTTCCAATTAATGTGAATGTATTAGTGAAACCATTGCATGGCAATTTCTTTTACCTAGTATGTTTTTTAAAGTCAATTTCTGCCTTGTCTTTTGTCCAAGTAATGCTGAGAGGTTTGTCACCGATGGCTTCACATTTCAGAGTTGCCGTTTCTCCTCTTCTTACAGTTTTTACAACGAACTTTTCTTCGAAACGAGCAGGAACTAGAAAAAGAGAGAAATGTCAAGCAAATACTTTTTGCAAACAACTGAAAGTTTTTATACACAAAACTCTGAAACATGCTAAGAAATAATGAAATTTTGTATATTTTGAAATACAGAATATTTTGACATATAAGAAGTTGGTCAAAATCTTGTGGTTTTAACTTATAATTATCTGTCCTATAAAACGAGCCTCAAATTCATAGACGGAACGCTTCAGTTTTATTCCAAATTAAATAAACATATTTTAAATAAGAAATTTTAATAAATTAAATAAAAATAGTAACTAATAAAAACAAGACTCATTTTATTAACTAAATTTTCTACCTCGAAACGTGTTTATTTGACTTTGAAAAAAAAAATCAAAAGGTTGGAAGGCATAAAATTATTTACTGTCTATGAATGATATACTAATTTTAATTGCTAAAAGGCGTAAACTAAAACTTTAAAAACAGTAAAAATAGGTTTATTCAACTGTTTACATGTTTCGATTCTACCCGAGTGATTTCCAAAACAAATGAACAAAAATATTCTTAAATTGCACGGTCTATGAAACGCCATCATTCAAATTCTCAAGTACTCTTTCAAGTGAGTACGAAAGTATATGTATAAAAGTGTCCGTGGAAATTTGAATGATGACGTTAGATAGACAGTGCAATTTAAGAATATTTTTATTTATTTGTTTTGGAAATGACTCTGGTAGATTCGAAATAGGTAAATAGTTTAATAAACCTATTTTTACTGTTTTTTAAACTGTTAGTTTACGCCTTTTAGCAATTAAAATTAGTATATTATTACAAGGTGTTAATATTTTATATATGGTCTGTGAAGGAGCTTAGATTTGTGAAAAACATAAAGAAAATAACTGATATATGTGTGTAGAAAAACGCTTTATTTATGCAATCCTACGATCTACGTGTCGGCTTATATGTCCAAATATACTGTATAGTAGAATATAAAACGCGCAGAAAGTATTACAAGGCATTATAATTGATTATAGTTGAAAATATTTAATTAATTTTAAAATACAAATTTATTTATCGCAAATAAAAATAATAATACCACTAAATGAAAGTTATAACATATGTTGAATACTATTTAAATGATTTATAGAAAAGGAAAAATTTACATTATGAAGTATTTTATCTTTATAGGAAGTATAAAATATTAATGATATATTTTGGAATGAGTTTTATAAAATGTTATCATAATATATATACAAGACGAGTAGCAAATGATATGAAGCATTACAATTAGAAACGTCTCATGTTATTTTTCTTGCACCTTTTAAGTAAGAATATTTTTAAGTTGAATAATAAGGCTGTAAATTCAATTACTTAAAAAGAAAGACAGATGTTTTTTAATACAGGGGTAATTATTAAATTTTTTTTTTTGTGCTTCATTAAAAAAAAAAAATAATAAAAAAAAAAAATAAATAAATCTAAAAATATTTCACTTAATTTTCCCCCAATGTATAAATTCACATTGTACTTTTCTGAAAACGAGATACAGTGAAGCCTGCGAAGTTATTTATCTTTGTACGTAATCTTCTATATTAAAAAAAAAAAAAATGACAATAGATGATTAGTATAAAAAGTTGCGTTTTATAAATCTACGTTGAAATGGATAAAATTATTGATTGAAATAGTATCATTAAATGAATTTGAAGTAGTCAGGCTTTACTGTATCACATTTCTCAAACTTGTTGTTTGCTGCTAAAATAAGTTATTCGACGAAATTCAAAAAATCTTTTGTGTGTAGGTTGTAGGCTTTTAATAAAGAAATAAAATACATTATACATGATAAACATCAAATAACAGTACCAAAATTTATTGACAATAATAAAATTAAGTTGAAAAAAAAAGAAGAAGAAGAAAATGCCATTTTAAGAGAAATTATTCAGACAATCTGCACGTGATAATATGAGGTACTAAAGACGCATTCTTTTACTTAATAATTGCTTCTTGTATTCAGAGTTTCTGAATATATCAAATATTTTTAAAGATGAAGAAATGCTAATTATATTTGTAACATTTGTTGATAAAATAATATACAGCTACATTCAATATAAAATTGATTTTCACTTTCAATCACTCCGAAACTGTTATTCATTTTTCTGTTTTAGGATCTATTAAATGAGTGGCACACAGGATAAGTTTTAGTTTACAGTATAAAACTTTCCCTTTATTTGTAAGTTTTCGAAACAAACTATTCTTTATAAAAAAAAAATACACTAAATATTTCAAGAAATGAAAGGAAAGCTAATCGCTTGCTAATTAATTCCATTAAATAAAAAAGATAAACTGATAAAACTGAGAAAGAGTCACACATGCAAAAAACATTAAATAAAGTTAAAACTATATTTAAGTCCAAATGTATTTTTTTAAATTTTGATCAATAGATATGATTTATTTTATAGATATTATCTTTACTTTATTCATTTGTTACGTATCAGTTAACGAATAATTCATGTCGTATAATTTTATAAATATTCCTAAGTTTACGGTTTTAAGGCAATCTTCATTATAAAAAAAATCAATTTTTTAATAAATATATTAATAAAATGTGAAGTTGTTCTGTGCTTTATTTATAAATTGTTTATATACATATACAAATCTAAGCAACAACTGCCTCTATTAATTACGTTTATTGTTTAACGATTGTATTTCTAACATTAAATATAAAATTAATTAATTCTGTAGAACAGAACGCAATATTCTTAATTATATCATCTATTGTTTACATTGTAAAAAGTAAATCTTTACTGAGTTGTAAATTCAAAGTTAAAAATTCAGAGCTAAAAATTAAAAATGAAATGTAATATGTTTATATATATATATATTTGCTCTGATTTGTTTTCACGTAATTTTTTGTTTGCGTAATATTTTTGGTATAAATTTTTAAATTTGTGTTTACATTCTAAAATACGACAAAGAAAAAAAATCGAATTCGAAAATTAGAGTCTTTCCTCAAGTTTTCGAGCACATTATACTGAAAAAAAAAGGAGTAACTAAAAACTGTTTTAAAAAACATACAAATGTACTAAATAATTAAATTAAAAAAGCCCAACATCAAGTTTCACACAATAATAAAATATGACTGCAAAATAATAAAAAACTATCCCAGAAAACGCATGTTTAAGTTTAATAAGTAGTACTTAAAGAAAAAAAATTGAAAATAATCAGTCAGATTCTTGTATCCATGAAGTTTATCATGCAATCATAAAAAACACACAACGAAAATGTATCGCAAACAAATCCAAAAGCATTTAATATGTAACAATAAGCTTTTGAAATCATTCCACAAAACTCTGGCTGTTATATAAAGATTTATAACATAAAGGGTTTGAATGGTGTTTGAGTTTCAGTATCACTACTTCCGAATTGTAATTTTTAGTTATAATTCTCTACGAGTAAATAAGGCGAATAATACCATCCGGGAATAGTAAGTAGTACTGGAATTCAAGAACCGAACGAACCCTGGCATATTAAGAATGTACACCTTTAAAATGTTCTTTTAATAAAGAAAATTATTAGTAAAGTACATTATGCGTAAATAGTGACATTATTAATATTATTATTATTCTGTAATGTCAGTCTTGTAGTGAATATTTTGAACAAATGCCGTGAAATAAACATACATAATTTCAATATTTATTGTAAAGAAGATATGCATTTTTCTACATTTATGTATATACAATAGCCCTTCCACTCCCCAACAAAAAAGAATACTATTACTGCTTCAAATTTTATTTTAAAAATATTCTGATATTTAGAAAAAAACGTATTCTTTTAAACTCGTCAGGCTAATATGTTTAGACACTCCACAGCTTTTGGCAGCGTATAGCGCGTGCTTCGCCCGGGACCCCGATATTGCAATTTACATACAGACAGAAAATAAATAAATAAAATATTTCACGCTAAATTATACGGAAATAACCAATAAAAATATCAAAAAGTCCATAAATAAAGATTTCTCGACCGAAATAAGTATGGAAATAAAGATTTCGCGACATAAATAAAATAAAGTTTATTCGCGAGCTCCCTGAAAAATTTCCTGTGAGGAGCCTCAAACATTTCCTATTGAATAAAATAACAAAAATAAGTGAAATATTGCCTTCTGTGGATTTCCCAGCAATTTTACCTTCGGATACCAATGAGGAAGTCATTCGATCAATTACTTTAGGAATTATGCAGGTTAAAAGTTTGGAACTCTGAATGTTAAATTTGTTTTTAATCATTAAAAACAGATTGCAATGTGGGTATTTTTTTAAGCATAACTCAAATCTGCTCGGCGGAATAAGCTGTAATTTTAGATACACATATTGGAAGCTTCTAGAAAAAAATTCTTAGGTTACAGTTTATATTTCTTTCGAAATTAATTTTTGAGAAAAATAGTAATTGTAACCTATGAATTTTTAAAAAAAAAATCGTCTTGAAAAAAATAAAATACTTGATTGAATGACTTTTTCTTATATACGAATGTAAAATTTAGTTACGATACAAAATGATATGCAAATATGATGTCAAAATTAAGTATTAGATTAAAAATTGCAAAGTTTGCTTCAGAATCTATATTCAGACGACCTTCTAAGCAAAATTTAAGTATAGCATTAATTAGTAGATGTTAGTACTATTTGATTGGAACTAGTAGCATTTTTATACCATGATTTACGACAGAGTTAGCAGAGGGTGATTACATTTCTTATTTCCAAAGCTTGTATTCTTTTCTCGAAAACTGCTGAAGCGACTATTTTAAGAGTTTCAACAAAAGCTAAACTACAAATTGAACTTTTCGCAAATAATTAATTAAATTTTTCTTTTACCAACCTTTAATTAAAAAAAAATCTAAATTACTTTTCCTTGAGAAATTGTATAAATATTGCATTTTCCGTTTTCATTTTTTGCCGAATGGTCAAATTATAATTTAGCTACTGTCAAAATTATCAAAAACTAGATCTATTGAAATTGCTTCAGTAGTTCTCGAGAAAAAGGTCAGCTGTTTTAGATATATAATTTTTTCTTTACGAATCGCGCATTTATAGAATTTTTTTAAACATATATTTATTGTCCAACGATAAATTTATAGTTTAGCAGACTTCCAAAACAGCGAAAAAAATTATTGAAATCGTTTTAGTAGCTCCCGAAAGAAATTACATCAATGTCAGTTGTTTTAGACGTGATTTGAAACTGTTTTCGCCACCCTTATTAGCTATTGTTTATTTTCTATTACATTAAAAAATAATTCAGTTGCATTTTAAACTCTAAGTGCATATTTTGTTTTGGAGGTAACTCCTTAAATACGATCACTTTAAAGTAATAAAAAATTCTGAAAATAATATAGGAATGGATTGAAAATTTGTACTTAAGCTCAATAAAGTGAACAAATTTTATTGTGAAAATTTGTATTTAAGCCCAATAACGTGGGCAAATTTTATTGTGCAAATTTACATTTTATTATTTTAAAATTTAAATTTTAGATCAATTTTAATATTTAAATTGATTATAAGCAGGTTTTAAAAATCTAAATTAATAGTTAGACATTATTAATATTAACAATTTAGAAGAATAGAATATTTAGAATAACAATTTAGAATAATAGAAATTATTTCACGCCAACTGGTATTGATATCTGTCGTATACTGCTATATTGATATCTTGCTGATATATTGAAGCAGAATTAATAACTGTTTTCCCCAGAAATTAAGAATTGCACATTAATACTTCATTTCATACTTTGCAATAGGTACAATTTTAAATTAAACACACAATATTTTAACAAATCAATTTTAAGACACGCACTTTTCAACCAATCAAACACACCATTTGATACACGGATAAAATACATAATGATGGAATTTCTAAATACTCGATACGTCACAAAATTAATCAGAAAAAATGTATGTGAAGATTTCAGAACATTTACTTAATAAAATAAAAAGTTAAAAATATTATAACTGCAAAACATCATAAAGTGAATAATAATGATTTCTAGATTCCAAACTATGATATATAATTACAAAATATAAGTTTGTATATTCAAACGTACTCACTAAACATATCGAATTAAAATTTCTGTTTGATATTTTAATTAAATGCACAGAAATAAAAACATGCATATGCAATAAATAAATAAATAAATAAAAATAAGAATACCTGTTTTATACAGAAAATTAAACAAATAACAAAAATATGCTTTTTTTTTCTTTTCATTAAATAATTATGAAAAATATTTGCTTTGCTTTATATAGTATTCCATAATATTATCCTAATCATTATTGTTTAATTATCTATTAAATATCGTATGATAAATTAAACATAATATACTTTTTTTTTTTCAAATATGTAAGTATTAATTCAATTGTTAAGCACAAACGTATCTCTCATTCTTAAAATAAGGTAAATTCGAAGCTTTAGAATATAAATATTTTCTGCATAAAAATTTAACTTTATTTTCCTAAAATTATGGTATATCATCTTACAACAATGTGTAAAATAAATTCAAATGAATTTTATTATTTTTTTCGTTAGATAGTTTTGCCGAGCACTTAATGTTTCTACAAATAATTAATTGGAAATTAATAGATTTAATAATAAATTATATAAACTTCAATAGCAGTACAACTATTTAAAAATGCTATAATTTTAATATTGATCAAATGCATGTATTTATATTTGCCATTATTCTCATGTAAATGAATGTTACAAAATACCTTTATGAAATAAGCTTGTGGAATATGCAGTTGAAAAATACTCAAGTAATAAATTTCCCACAGAATACTTGTGGATATTTACAAAAATAATTTGAATGAATTGACATCAATATCCCTTATTGTATCCAGATTCTACACAATAAAGTCTTTGAAAGCGAAACTTGTCTATCACGGAATCCTGATTTAACGGAAAAAATATCAGCCGGAGTAAAGAATACCATCAATTATACCTGCTAAGATGGAATATTTTCCCGATCCTTTAAAGTTTCGTCTTAGTAAGCTTTAAAGGTAACTCAATTTAATCATTTAAACAAGGTAACTCTATTTAATCATTTCAGTAAATTTATTTACATATTTGCGTCTTTAGGAATTATTTGAATACAGTTTACGAAAGACGACTATAATTTAAGTGAACACACACATGCGCATCGCACACACACACACACACACACACACATACTTAATGATTTTGTAAATCGGATTAATATAATGAAAATTATAAAGGCAAATCAGTCGATAAAGATAATTCAGTACAAAATAGCTACTGCATAAATGAATCACATTTACGCAAGTGAGTGGGATTAATATAAAATTTCAGATTCAGAACAACAATTGAATTCAAACTTTCATCCTATTCTAAAATATTTGATTCACAAAACAGACTAATTTGAATAACGAGGTACTTATATATTCGACGGGTAGTGTAAAAGGATATTTTGAAATACAGCGAGAGTTATATTTACATATACATTTAAAAACAATTATGCGACCTGAAAAGCAACCAGTAAATTATCGTTGATGGTTTAAAGTACAATAAAGGAAGAAAACAAAACAAAAAACAAGCAAGTAGTTGTAAATTATTACAGTATTTTTGACATTTAAGCAGGTGATGCCTAAAATGCATCCTAGTAGCAAGCTATTATTGGTTATATTGATGCTCAATATTTTAAGCATCGGAAATGCTGTCAAAGAAATACTAATATTGGTTAAATATTGATTTTAAATTGAAAATATTTGAAATAAAATGCCATTATTACGGAAATACTGAATTTATACTGGAAACATTTGCAATAGCATGCACTTATTATAGAAATGTTAGCTATATATTGAATATATTGTAAATGAAAGAGCGAAATATTTCTTAACAATATATTTCAAAATGTAAATATTCCAATGTCGACGTAATTTTTTATACTGGTCAAGATTTATCCAATATATAGCAAATACAAACATTATTTCCCCGATATTATTTTGCTACACGGTAAATGGAAATATTAAACGTAGGAGTAAATAAACCACTACTAAAGGGGAAAAAAATCTGCTAAAAGTCCAAGAAGAAAAATCTTTTTTATCTTTATTTCACTCTGAACTCTTCATCTCCAATTTAAATAAAATGCCATAAGCTATTCATCATCCTCCATGTGATTATATGTATTGCAAATAAATAAATAAATAGGCACGCGGTACCAAATTGAGTTTAGAGCCTATAACTTTATTTTATAAACCAGAAATAAAGAATCACCAATAATATATATTTTTTAAAAGCTAACAGATATTAGGAAACGTATTATAACAAGTAAATTATCATTATTATTATTTTTTATTACTATTAAAGGTACACATATATTAAGATAGACTTTAAGCACAATTAATACAATAAACCCAATTGGAGTGAAAAATTACCCAGGGCCAGCACTCCAACCTGGGTCACAGCGCACCGTGCTGTTACTCTAACAACTAAGCTACCTTGGCCGATGTCCTAGTTCTGTGTCCTGTCCACGGTATACTGTGGACCCAGGTTCGAGTCCTGGCCCTGGCTAATTTTTCATTCCAGTTGGATTTATTGTATTAAATGTGTTTAAAGTCTGTCTTAATATATGTGTACCTTTAATATATATAAAAAAGGAATTCAGTGCTTTTAAAATCATCATTAGTTGAAAAAACCTCGCGATAATTTTTAAAATTTTAAGAAGAGTTATTTTGCACATTTATGTAATTCAAAATGTGTTACATATTATTGAAATGAACCTCAGTATCATGTTTATTTTTAAATCTCATAATTTTAAAATTAGTAAAAATAATTCATGTGCTCAAACTAGATATATTTCATCCCTTTTATACAAATTGCCACGTTACAAAATATTAACAAGGCTCGTACGGGTCCGTAATTTTCCAGGTAAAATATGAGTATTATATATATATATATATATATATATATATATATATATATATATATATATATATATATATATATATATATATAATGTAGTTCAAACGCGTGGAATTTCGCTTTATTTAAGGAGATACTTTTTATATGAAAATATTGGTTCCGAAGAATTTCATGGTCTGGAAATTCCAGGACCCGTACGTACCGTGATTTAGCTTGTAATAACAACAATCAAAATATCCCAGTCGCAAATGTCAGTTTCAGTAGTTTTAGTAGTAATTTCCCTCATTAATGTATTGAAACTATAATGATATAGAAGCAAGTTAATTTACATAAAAAAGCAACGTAAATATAAATTCTGTTAACGAATCATTTTAATCTGAGATTTACAATAGTACTCAATTAAATAACTTACTGTTTTTCCGTTTTCCATTATTTAATATTGGAATTAAATCGAATCATATTCAGGTGATAATGATTTTTTATAATTAAAGACATTATTCTGTCAAACCATATTCAGATGATAGTGAATATTTTTTTATAATTCAAGACATTATTCTGTAAAATTTATTTTTTATAGTGTTGTTTTTAATGCATACAATTCGAACTCTTACTTTAACATGTATTTAGAATTTTCATCTGAGGTTGAACGTTTTTATAAAATTTCGACTGTAGGTGGAGATTTTTATAAAATCTATAGAAAAATATCAAAGTCTGAAATATGTAAAAAGTTAGTTAGGACAGATAAAAATATTAAAAACCAAGCACAAATATCTTGTGAAGTATCTAGTACAAACTCATAAAAAAGTACCATTAATAACAAGTGTGTATTTACCAACATATATAAATGTAAAACAAATTAAGATTTTACAGTAATTTAAATGACAAGAAAACATAATATCAAGCATTAAAATATTACTAAAGATGTAAATAAATAAATCTGTGAATTACATCATGTATAAAAAAAAGAATCTTTTCTACATTATTAAATAATATTCATGATGGCTAGATTTTATTTTTTAAAAGGGAGTGAAGCACTACTTCTAAAATACTTATTTGGTGCAATGAATTGATGTTAAATAAACTTCTGCAAAAATATTATGAAATATAAGGTTAAAAACAGCGTCAAAAGTATGAAAATGAAATATAAATTTAGATGAACAAGGAAATATACTTCAATTTATTCAGCAAGAATTTATACATAACGAATACTTAAAAATATGTCGAAAGAATAACAGCCATTTCAAGTCCGATTTCTGAATTAAATATGCCTTTAATAAATAAAAAGTGAAGCACATTATAAGACGTTATTGAACTTGTTTCAATGATAATACTGAAAGAGTAATTTATACAAGTAAACACCTTTGTTATTCATATATATTTCTTTAATAAATAAAGATGATAATATTTATTTAATGAATTGAGATGGTCATAAAAAAATTCTAAAGAACAGCAACATGTAATAATAATAATAATAATAATAATAATAATAATAAAAGAAACTCGCTACACACAGGTTTTTTTTATATTATCCTACATTTGGAACTAATACATCAAACACACCTATGAATTTTGTTTTAATTTTCCATTTTTCTCAGAAAAATCATAAATTTCCACAAGAAAAGTAAAAGATCTTAGTAATGAAAAGATATGAAAATCATTTGATATGATACTCATTTGCGATATGATATTCATTTGCGATACTGCATTTTAAATATATAATGCATGTCCAAATCAAAGTACTTTATTTTAGAAAATGCTTACTTATAGTAGGGAATATCATTACAGCAACTGAATTTATGGAGGTAGGGGAAAAAAATAAATTGATTAAATTATAAGTTAATATGTTTCATTGATTCCATTTCTTGAACGGGATCAAAACCAAAAACGAAAATCATTGGAATCATTTTGAAAATTAACTTCACTGAAGTCCAATTACATAACAAGTGCGTATATTGCATAGAACATAAAAAGTATCAAGACATTAATATAATAATAATAATAATGATAATGATAATAGTAATAATAACAAAAACATATACAATCAGTGTTAGATGTTAAAAAATACATGTATTAATTAATATTACCATTAAAGTTAAAATTTCAACTACTATGAAACCCTTAGAGCTTAACTTATGATCCTAAGTAAGACATACTTTAAAAACGCATTCAATTTGGTCTTCGTTCACGCATTTTTACGAAAGTCTCGGATGAGTACAGATTGCCAGACAAAAATATAGACGGATAATAAGAAAAAATGCATCGAATTTATAAATATATATATTTTTCAGCAATATTCAATTCTCTTAAAAAAAAATTATATATATATAATTGAAAAACAAAAATTATGCTGTATATTTATACACAAAGAAGAAAATCGGAATTTATAAATATATTTTTTCAGCAGTATTAATATAAGCTCTCTTAATATAATTGATATAATTGAAAAACAAAAATTATGCTGTTTACATTTATACACAAAAAAGAAAATTGAATTTATAAATATATTTTTTCAGCAGTATTGAACTCTCTTAAAAAAAAAAAAAAAAAAAAAAAATATATATATAATTAAATAGGGAAAATTATGCTGTATATTTATACACAAAGAAGAAATAGTTAAATGTACAGGCGGCTTTGCACTTTAAGGTCTTATCTTACCAATAACGGTTAATGTTACGAGTTTATGAATATCTTGCCCTATTTTATTGCTAACAGAACAAGTGTAAGATCCTTCGTCACTTTTTTTAATATCAATAATGACAAATGACCCGTTGTTAAAAGTTTGAGTCCTTTCTTTATCAAAATTTTCTCCACTTTCTTGATCTGAAATAAGAAGAAAAAGAAAAGCTTAAACTCATTAATTAAAAAAAATATTACATAAATAACTGAAATGGGAAAAAATATTTAGTAATTAAACATAATTAAAAATCTAATTTGGTTTGAAATATAATGGAATTAATAATAAAAACAGAAAAGAAATATCATTTATACTTTTGTTTACTGATCAATAAAAAATAGGATTTTTTATTTGATATTTTTATTATTTACTCTTTGAATGTAAATATCAACATATTTATTATTTTTTATTCCGCTATGCTTCATTTTAAAATAATAAAATAAAGGGCAAAAACATGAAAATGATGAAGAGTTATCTAGATTAACAATAGATGGCGTTGCTATACCACATACGGATTTAAGAATCGGAGAGGACTGGATCAGCATGAGTTTCGGTTTATCCAAATCAATGTGACATATACGCGCACAGATGATAAATAAAATAAAAGATGCAGTGTACGCAGAAATACTGATTTAATAAATGCCTTACTTTTAGACCAGGTAACTGTGGGTTGAGGATAACCCAGGGCTTGACATGTTAAAACAGCTAAATCACCTTCTTGAAGAGATAGGTCTTGTGACATTTGCAAAATTGATGGAGGTACTTGATAAAGAAATAGAAAAAAATGGTTACAATTACACATAAAAAAAGTATTCTGTAATAATTTTAATTAAAATGCATTAAGCGTTTACAGGAACTTTCATTAAAGCAATATAGATAAACTATACACATAAATTTCGACAGAAGATAAAAGTTTGAGAAATAACAAGAACATTAATAATAATAATAAACAACGTTACTTTTTTTTAAAATCGCACAAAATAGTTTTAAAAAAAGGGATATTTATATGTAATTTTAAGTCAATTGTAAGCCTATTTTCCTTTACAATTGAATATTTTCTTATAAGAATTTAAATTTAACAGAATCCAGAACATAAAACAAACAAACAAAAAAACAAAGTGTTTAATTATCTACTAAAAAACAAAAACAAAAGAAAAAACAGAATCATTATTTTATCATCTTTTATGTATTTTCCTGATAAGTTTTGAAAAGATCACATTTCTATAACTGTAGCCATTATAAATCAAAGAGATGTATTTATAAAGAGATATTGTTTCAGTATTTATTAGTTGAAAGATATTAATAAATTTAACAGTTTACTTTTCATATTCATCCAACTTGGAATAAAGAGCAACAGAATAATAATAAAAAAAAATCACGCGCACCTTATATTTCAGAGGCCAAGTTATGTATAATAAGACTTAAATATTTTCCTATATAAATCTGACGTTTATTTATTTATTGTTATTTTTTTAATTTACTTATTTTTTGAATGGTCTTGTATATGGTATTAAAAATGTCTAATCACGATTCATTTAAAAGTTTATGAATGTTATTTCATCTTACTATAAAGTATACATATCACCATGTCAAGTGTATTGCCATAGGATCCCCAGAAGACCCGATCGGACTCTAATAGTGACTAATAGTACTTTAATATATATATATATTAGAAGAAGAAAAATGTCAGTGCAGATCGCGGTGTTAGACAGCTGTTCACATTCTAAATAATAATTAAAAATATATGTTTATTTATAATTAACAGATATTTTCAAGAATATAAAATGTGTATTCACTATGACTATAGGACGTTAGACAGATTTTTACAATTAAACATCGCTGCTGACCTAGTCTATTTACATAACAACAACAAAAAAAAAAATCTTCATAATTGCTAGAAAAGGTGACTTAATGTGTCACTACTCTACTAACTTGAAGTTACGAGAGAAAATAATTTTTGATTTAGCACTTTTTAACAAGAAAATGAAGCTGTTTTTTAAAAGTGCATTACTGCATTTAAAAGTACATTATATATATATATATATATATATATACATATAAATAAGAAATAATAATTTTAAAAAATTCAATGCACAGCAATAAAAAGTAAGTGATTTCTCCCTACTAATTTTTGAAGTAAATAATTGTATAAATATATATGAATACTGTACTATTTCAGATGTAAACAATTGTTTAAAAATATATGGCTACCAATAGAGTGGACGCGTACTATTTAGTAATATGCATAAATCTTTATTCGGATGCCGTCTACATACTAAACGGTGTACTATTTCTTTTAAAATATTAACATACATAGTTTATGCACTTTATCTTAAATCTCTTAAAGAAAACATAAATATAATATAAACTACCAATATATAAAAGAAAATTCTATAGAAATTTTCTGGTGACTTTCTAAAATTTACTTTTCTTTGGTCCAAACGATAACGAGAGACAGTTCCCTTAGACTGCCAAAAAATATTTTTTTTAACACAAAAACTAGTAATTGGAATGAGATATAAACGAACATATTGCATGTCTTTGATGACGCTGATTCTATTTATGTAAAAGTTAATGTAGTTCATAATCCATAAATCTTTTGAATATGAATTTATTAATAATTTTCATAATTAAAAGTATATATTCGTATCAAAAAGTGCCTTGATTATGTTTGTTTCTGTTTATCACACCTCATAGAAAAATAAACATTTCAATCGGATGATTTTTAGGGAAGATATAGATTGAAGTTTGTGATATGGATTTAATAGTAACATCTTCAAAGTTTGAATCCATCTATATATATATCCGTCTATAATATAAAGATTTAAGAAATTTTTTATACACTTTTCCGAGCTAATTTGATCTAAAAAAAACTCAAATAAATTGTAAAAATTGGGTGCTACTATTTAAAAAATGAAAATTGATGTAATTTTTAATATGTAGAAGGATAATTTATACATATAATTAACACCAATTCTACTGGTGTCAAATGACACTTTTTAAAGTTATGATTTATGTTTATTTTACTTATGATTTTTAAAGATAATAAATATAAAATGTGTCTTTCAATGTATTAAAAGTTATTTATGATTTTTTTTAATTTAAAAATTTTAATAAAATAACCATAAATCGAAATCTTATGACAAATGTGTCGCTTGACACCGGTAGAAATAGTGTTAAATAATACACGTTATATCCAGTCGATTGATGCTTATATCCTTTTATACGATTTGCAGCTGATTTATTAGGGTGATCATTTTCTTTTTCCAACACTCTAAAATATCATAGAACTATTATTCAATAAATTATTATGGATTGAATCGTTTTATGGCTTACCATTGACAACAAGCTGAGAAGAATACGAATCTCTGCCAACAGAACTGGTCACTACACAGGTATAATTCCCAGCATGATCCGTTTTCAAAGAATTTATCAATAACACAGAATAGTCATTGCTATTTTCAATACTAGTATAACTTGAAGACGTTATTGCTTGATCATTTTTGTACCACAGAAATTTAAAAGGACCCACACCTTCAATGACTGTACAAAGTACTTTAGTTTTTTGACCTTCAGTTAGCTTGTCTGGAAATAAGAATGGCTGAATCCTAGGATAAGCTGCAAAATAAAATAAAATAAAATATTACCAAAACTACTACTACTACTAATAATAATAATAATAAAAATACCAAAATATCTTTTGCAATAAAAATATCATTGCAATACAATATATATAAAAAAAAAATCTTGGTAGAAATATGAAACATTAAAGTTTTATCACCAAACTAAAGAAATATAAAATATTTTTTTAAATATTAAATTTAACTTTAAACATTTATAATTATACTGATGAAGTTTAAGTTTAGCATGATTAAGTAATTTTCTATTGATTTAAATTCAAATCTAATTAAGAATTATATGAATAGATGAGGGAAGACATTAAATTTTAAAAGAAGAATTTTCCATTTTTTTTTTTCCCCAAGAAAAGGAAATAAGAATGACTGACCCGTAGGATATGCTGCAAAATAAAATAACATATTATTATTACTGCATATGAAATATTTTTTTCAACAATCTAACGAAATATAAAATAATATTTTATTTATTTATTTTTTTTTAATCGCAAATTTAACTTTAAACATTTATACTGATGAATTTTGGGTTTAGCGCGATTAAATAATTTTCTATTATTTTCAATTTAAAACTAAAATATAATTTTTTTGAATAGACGCATTTAGAAAACATAGCTGTAATAAAGTAAAACAGGATATATAAGACCTGATTCACGCAGATAGATAAATGTTAGACATTAAATTTTACAAGAAGTAGTTTTCAACTTTTTTTTTTAAAGAAAGGGGAGGGGTTAAGATCTGTAATATGCATTATGAATGATAAATACTGGATAACTGATATAAATACAGATCTTGTACAACATTTATAGAACAACTCTACACGTTTTATTTATCATTCACAATCTGTATGTTTCATTCAGGTTAGCCTGCTGTTTAAACATCTGAGAAATTAAATCTCATACGAGGAAAAAATCAGCAACAATATTTCAAAATTTATATGAACTAAAAACTCTATCATTTTTCTGTATTTAAAATATCCAAATTGTAATTTTATGAGTCCTTGTTTCAGAAAACATCATCATTCTAATTAGACTTAGTTTTATTTTGCATAATATATGCAATAAAAGCAATGATGATCAATTTAATGATTTTTCAAAACATAGTAGAAACAAGAAAAAAAAGATCTGTAGCTTTTTATTGAAAGATATATAATTCAAAGGATTATAAAACCTAAACAAAATTTCAAATGTATCAAAAATTATATAATTTTACATAATAATCTTAAATGTACGCAACAAAATACATTACTTTTAATGCATTATGAAACATAGTTTTAATTCATGTTAGAAGTATTTCCTATTTAAAATTATAATAAGTTTTAGTTCATAAAAATTTCCATACGCGCAAATTGCTTGTGTTATTTTGCTACAAAGAAGAAAAAAATTCTAGCATTAATATCTTTTACAATATTTATCGTGATATATATGAGTATTAACTAAAAAAAAAAAAACCTTTTTATAAATTATATATTTTAAAAAACATATACATATTAAACTTCCATCTCAAAGATTGTTGTTTAATTTTGAACTGTTTTAATCTAAGATTAAAAAAAAAAATAACAATAATAACTCACCTGGTCTTGCCATTTGAGAATTCCCTTGCAGAGATGTCATACAAAAGCATACAATTAAGTGTACAAATCTAATCTTTTTATCAAAGACTCTCATTGCATTAGTTGTTTTTTTTTTTTTCTGTGAAAAGTAATATGTCCTTGTTGAAAATGTAGTAATTCTTGAATGTTTTTCAGATCAAATTCGTCCGTTTCTCCATTTGAGATGTCAGAGTAATGCAGTGAAAACAACGTACTTTGAAATTGTAGGAATTGTAGGATGCTGCTATTCAGATTTCAGCATTCCAAAATGAATATATTAGAAAGCGTAATGGTATAAATTTTAGTTACGAGTTCTCTGCATAGTAGCGCCACACTGTGTAAGAATTATGAGTTAAAAGCATTTTCAAAATTTTAAGAATATAAATATTATATGGCATAAAACATAATTTTATACCAGTGACAGAAAAAAAAATAGGATTTCTAATCGCTCAATATTTTTAAATTCAAGCACAAAAATTAAAAAACACAGAAGAATATTTGAAACAATACAGAAGAATATTTGAAACAGAACAAAGTATGAAAACATGTATGTAACTATTAAAAAAAGTATTAAATAAATATATTAAACATACATATATAACGTCTTTGCATGCGCAAAAATAATGACAACAAGAGACACTTATATAAATATAGCTAAATATTAATTTTTTGGTCCTTCAATATATGCTTAAAATAAAGTTTCTAAATATGTAAAATTTTTTGTAAAATTTAAGGCAAGAAAAGATTGCGATAGTACACGTAATTTTTATTAACTTATATAACTGTAAATTGCGTTATTGCTTTTAATATACATCGGGTGATTTAAACAAGACCAATTAAAATAATAAATAAATCATTTAATATACCCCAATATTAACATTGCGTATAATAATACTAAATAACCATTAATAAATATTGCACGCAAGGAAGAAGAAAGTAATACTTGGAAGTAAAATGTAAGCATTAAAGTAAGCAGAATATAAAAAATATTATTTTTTTCTCTTTTCCTTTAGGTTAGAGCAATTTATCTGAAGAAAAAGACTTGTACTATTGATTGGTATAGATTAATTAGAGAGATCATACACATTTCTACCAATGTCTATTGAAACATGGATGGAAAATCAGATATATATTATTCATCGCATATTAAACTAGTACAAAGATTTTATCAATTCATCAGTCCTCAAAATAAATCTTCCACACTGTAAAAAAATATATGTTATATTTGAAATCTTAAGGTCACAATGCATTACTTATTTTATAAATTTCTTTCATTAAGATAACTTCAGACATCAGTGAAATGCACAACAACATAAGAGTTACATTATGATCAAAATCCAGTAAAATTATATTTTTAAAAAACAATGAAGACTTTTCTTTGCTTTTCACGTTTTTTTCCCGCATGTACCATTTCCAAGCATGTATATACTTACTCATAACGTATGATCATAATTCATACCTATGCACAATATTGATATATATCAACGTAACATTCGAAAACAATAATAAAATAGATACAAAAGCAAAATAATTTTACATAATACTGTATATTAACGTTTATTTAATTACCAAGTACAGTTAAAATGAGAGTGTGAGAAATTCCTTCGCCCACACCATTGGAAGAACTGCACTCATAGTTTCCTTCGTCTTCCTTCAACACATTATTAATGTTTATTTTATTTGATTGAATTTCGAATCTAGGATTTCCGGATGTAGAACTTTTGTCATTTAATGAACCTAGGAAAACAAATTTTTCATCATTAATGCAACAAAATGTGCATTGAAATAAAGCTTTTTATTATAAACTATAAATTCTATGGAAACTATGCAATACTTAATATCATAAAAAATTTGTGATTATACTAATTGAAATCTTCGTTCTTATTTTATTTATGTTTTATAGACATTCTATACTACATTTTCTATTTGAAAATTTCACTCACCAAGTATAAAAAAAAAGGAAGTTGACTTAAGAAGATTGCTTTATTATTATTATTATTATTATTATCATCATCAAAATCTAGTAAGCTTCTACTGTTAGAGTAGATATCGTTAACTTTTACATTTAACTATTGACTGAGATATGAATTTTTAAAACTGTTTAAAAGGAAAGGGAATAAATATTGCTTTTTTTTTCACATATTTCATCTTCATTATATTCATCATTAGGATTTTTAAACTTTCAAAAAATCAATTTTCGGTTTTTGTTTTATTCTGAATCTTTTCTGAACAATATGCAAAAAACTGCATTAAAAAATCTGCATTATTTCTTGATTTATAACCATTTATATGTATCTGCTTTACATGTATCCGGTAAGTGAATATTGAAACTTTAAGAAGCTTTTGCTCAGATTAGTGAATTTTGAGTTTATTTCATAGTCAACATGCTAAAAATAAATAAATAAACAAATAAAAATAAAAAAAGACATTATTCAATTGACATAATTTGTTTTTTTTTTAAATTTTTTAGCACTTGAAGGATACGATTTTTAAATTTTTTAAATTTTGTACTAAATTAAATTGTAAACAATGCATTTTGTTTTAAAGTTAGAGATAAGTGTGTTATGATTCTATTTTGGCCAAAAATTGTTTTTTAATTGTTGCATAATTTCCAGTTTTATCATGCACTCAGCCCTTAATAATTTTCATCCCCGTATTAGTGACATGAATTTTTAAAATTAAAATATTATTCTTGTATATATGTCGTAGGCTAATTGAAAAATCCGGCTCTTTGCAAAGAGCCCGGCTAATTGGAGAATCATCTGCGTTTTTAAAATCAGCTGATATTTTTCAGGCTTATTGTAAAAAGCCTAAAAAACGTTAGGCTAACTGGAATAAGATAGTTTATTTCTCAAATAGCCTAAAATTTTTAGGCTCATTGCAAAGAGCCTAACATAGAGTTAGGCTAATTGAAAAATGACCACTTGTTTCAATTCCATCGAATTATAACCCGATCCGAACAAGACAAAATAATTTCCATCGAAATGCAACCCGACTAGAACACGAAAATTCCATTTGAAGTTAACCCGAAATCCGATCCGAGCCCAACAAAAATCCCATCAAATCGTAACACGATCTGAGAAAAACAAAATTGTTTTCAGCGACATGTACCGACCAGAACTTGAAAATTCTAATTGAAGTCTACACTACACCCGATCCGAACACGGAAAAAAAAAAAGAAAAATTCCATCCAATCGTAACTCGATTTGTGCAAGATAAAATAATTTCCGTCGAAACGTAACGATACCAGAACCTGAAAATTTAATTTGAAGTCAACCGGAAACCCGATCTGAGCCCGAAAAAAAAAATCTATCGAATTGTAACGCGATCAGAAAAAGACAAAATAATTTCCGTCGACACGGACCGACCAGAACCTGAAAATTCCAATTGAAGTCCATCATAAACCGACAAAGTTCAACCAGAAACCGAAATACTTCAACCCAAATACTAAATGGAAGGAAATTAAATCATCTTTTAATGCATTTATGAAAAGTAGTCTACAATTATGTTACAAATACCATTTTGTTTGGATACCAATTTGTTTCCATACCATGTGGTATGCTGAGTATGAATGAAATCTGCAAGTGAGGCAGAATTTTAATTTTTTTTCCAGATTTATACACAGAGTAGATGGTTTCTAATGAAAATTATTATGAAAAATATATATGATTTTTTTATATTAATTAAATCGCAGATGAAGCAGATTTTTAATGTTTTTCCAGATTTACACACATAAGATGGTTTGCTAATAAAAATTATTATGAAAAATATACATGAAATTTTTTATATTAATTAAATCTGTAGATGAAGCATATTTTTAATGATTTCGCAGCATTAAGCAGGGAAGATGGGTTGCTAATGAAAATTTCTGCAACAATGACGTCTGCAGATGAGACAGATTTTTAATATGTTTCCAGCATTATGGACAGAAGATAGGTTGCTATTGAAAACAATTAGAAAACTATATAAGACAATTTCTGTATTAATGAAATCTGCAGATGAGGCAGATTTTTAGTTTTTCCCAGAATTACGCAAATAAAATAAGTCGCTAATGAAAATGATTATGAAAAATATATGCGATTTTTTTTATATTAATTAAATGTTCAGATGAGGCATATTTTTATTGATTTTCCAGCATTACGCTGAGAAGATGGGTTACTAATGAAAATAATTATAAAAAATGTATATGAAAATTTCAACAACAAAAACACCTGCAGATGAGGCAGATTTTTAAGGTTTTTTCAGCACGACGGAGAGAAGGTCGATTGCTAATGAAAATAATTAGAAAAATATATAAGAAAATTTCTGCAATAATGAAATGTGCAGATGAGGCGGATTTTTAAAGTTTTCCCAGCACTATACAGAGAAGATCGGTATGTACTGAAAAATATGAAATATATTTTAGGAAATTTTTACAATAACGACATTTGCAGATGATGCAGTCTTTTGTTGTTTTTCATCTTTATGTACTAGAAATAGGGATTGCTGAATCAAAGCAGTACAAAAATAAGTAAGGTAAGTGCTGTAACAATGACATCTGCAGATGAAGAAGATTTTAAATATTTTTTCAAGAGTCGATTGGTTGCTGATTAAATTTGATAAATATATGAAAGGATAAAGATTAAACCTTTAAAAAAAAAAAAAAAAAAAAAAAAAACTTAAACCTTTAAAAGTTCAAAATTTAAAACTCCCAAATTTTACCTAACTTTTGAAATGCCGTAGTCTAAGTCTGATTTGCCCCTGTTAACTTGGTTTTCCTACCCAACATTTATTACTTTCATGCTTCAAAATTGATCTATCTTTAAGAATAAGAAATGCTGAGTAAACGCAATTGTAAATTCCATCGGCATCCCGTGAGCAGATTTTTATCCCAGATTTGCCAAACCTATAAAACGTCATAATGCCTGGATAATTGTTAGCCTATTAAATTAGATCACCTCCTATTTCTGTAGTGCCGCACTCTAGCGGAAATATTCCATATTTAAGACGGGACAACTAAAACCACGTGGCTTTTTACGACTATGAAGTGCTAAAGTAACTGCGGCCCCTCGGCAGCGCATTTGGGGAAATCGTCCCGCGACAACTCTCAAGTCATCTGGACCTGGGCTTTGAAGGATCATATGCAATTGGAATAAGGCCCAATAAAAACCAGGTCCAAAGGAACTCTTATCTTCTTTACTTGGACTCTCAGTTACTCACCATGAACTGGCCACGACTACCAGAAAACCACGCCGTCCGACGAACCAGCCACGGTTCGCAAGTAACTCTACACAGTACCGGCCGTCCGGAGCGGGCCGCTATGCTCTAAAGCGCCCCGTAATCGCCCCTCGAGTCAGAGCACCCCCGATGACGGGTCACCGCATATATTACATATATATATATATATATATATATATGCATACTGAAAAGATAAAGAAAAAGTAAACCGCTTTATTGGCAGATTTGATTAATGCAGCTGGTTGGCAATTAAGTTTAATAAACGCTACTTTTTTTTTAATTGTTAAAACATGATTTCCCACCTCTCCGAAAGATCTAAAAAAAAAGTGTGCAGTGAAGACAAATACTAAAAGTCTAACTTCAAAGTATAACTTCAAAGAGGTTGACTTCAAACGAAATTTTCAGATCTGTCGAGCTGCGTTTCGACGGAAATTATTTTGTCCTGTACAGATCGGTTTACGGTTGGTTGGAAATTTCTTTTTTTCGGTTTCGGATCAAGTTTAATATAGATTTCAATTGGAATTTCCAGTTTCTGGTCGGTACGTGTTGACGGAAATTATTTTGTCTTTCTCGGATACGGTTTGATAGATTATTTTCGGGTTCGGATCGAGTTCCGGGTCGGTTTCGAATGGAATTTTCAGGTTCTGGTCGGGTTGCGTTTCGACGAAAATTACTTTGTCTTTTTCGGATCGGGTTACAATTCGATGGAATTTTTTTACAGATTCGGATCTGGTTTCGGGTTCAATTCAAATGGACTCTTCAGGTTCGGCTCGGTTTGCGTTTCGACGGAAAAATTTTTATCTTGCAAAGGTCTGGTTACGGTTGAATAGAATTTTCGTCTCTGTCGGGTTCGGATCGGGTTTAGAGTAGACTTCACTTGTTCTGCTCAGTGCAAGCCGACGGAAATTATTTTGTATTTCCGCAATCGGTTTCCGGTTCGATGGAATTTTTTCGGGTTTGGATCGGGTTTTGGGTTGAATTCAAATGAAATTTTCAGGTTCTAGTCAGGTTGCGTTTCGACGGAAATTATTTTGTCCTCCTCGGATCGGGTTCTATGGAATTGAAGCAAGTGGTCATTTTTCAATTAGCCTAACGCGATCTAGGCTCTTTGCAATGAACCTAAAAAATTTTAGGCTGTTTGAGAAATCACTTGTATTATTCCAATCAGCCTAACGTTCTTTAGGCTCTTTGCAATAAGCCTGAAAAATATCAGTCTGTTTGGAAAAACTGAGATGATTCTCCAATTAGCCCGGCTCTTTGCAAACAGCCTAGGCTGTTTGCAAAGAACTGGATTTCTCAATTAGCCTACGACATATAGAACATTTATTTTTCTGTGTGCTATGCTAAGAGTATATACACAGAAAGGGGGGGAAAAAACTTAAATCCATATTATTCGAATTTTGGTACTTTCAGAATGGTGACATTTTTTATCGTTTCGACCAACTTAAAGGTCATATTCTCCCTTAAATAAAGGAAAAAGAATTTCATTCTTTGAGTGTTATTTTCTCCTTTTAAATTAAAAAAAAGCATTTTTTTAAGATTTGGAAAACTTTATTTAAGGGGACCGGGTAAGCAAAATTTGGAGAAAAAATCGATTTTTGCTTTTTTATATCATTAAATAGTTTAAACTTTTATATTTCCAACGATGTGTCACACATGATTATGTATATAAAAAAGAAGTGTTGGAATTATTCTTCTTTCTAAGAGTACCTCACAGCTTAATGGCCATTTAAATCTTTAATTGACTTTTTCTCAAAACTTTGATTTTTCATGTTTGCGTTCCTTTTTTCATTATCTATTAAACTTAAGAACTCAGATTTTTTTTAATACTTATGTTATATTGTATACTTTAACACAGGGATTTAATGATTTGTTGAAAATTATTTATTTTAGGCAGTAAGATCTTATCAAAAATGCTAATTTAAAAATTACTTTCAATAAATATTTAATAATTAATTTTAAATTTCACTTAGAAAGAAAATGGTCTGTTAAAATACGTAAAACATGTTATTCTAACTACTCTAAAAAATCTAGAACTCTATCTTTCACCATTTCTGAGAAAAAGGTACATAAAGTTAGTGGATTTAACATGGTGGAGATAGGGCTTTCCCGGTCCCCTTAAGGTACATTAAAATATCTCAGACTTCAGTAAAAAATTTCATTTAGCATACTTTTATACTTCCTTTAAACTACAAATAAATTTGCTTTTTTTTTTACATTCAAAATATTTTTCCATATTTGGAACTTAAAAAATACTGCTAGTTTCCTTTGTGGAATGGGAAAAAATTTGAGGCCTATGTGTTAATTTTAAACATCTATTTGATAAGGGGTTTAATTACACATATAAATCCATCTTGGTATTATTGACAGTTGCCGCATAAACTGAAACTTTTATTGAAATATTTATTTGATTGGAGTTTAATGGCACGGCATTTTAAGAACATGCCGTGCCATTTAGTTTAATAAACTTCAGTAAGTATATCATTGAAAATAAATACGGAGCTTTAGAACAATTTTAAAAGCATTCTAATATTTTCTTTTTTTCATGAATATTTAAGTATAATATAAAAATTACTAAATTCTAAAAATTAAAAGAAAATTACTTTTTTCTGGAACTTTCCACGTTACTATTGTTTGCGGAAATCCATCGGATTCACATTCTAAAATTATATTTTCTCCAGCAATGATATCTTTATCGTTGGGAACTTTTATCCACCTGGGTGGAACTAAAATAAAAGAAAATATGGCAATGTGTATTTCAAAAAGTATGAAAGTTTAAAAATATTTAAAGATAAGCATAGTCATCTGTATAAAAGCAAAATTAAATAGCGAAATAAATTAATAAACATTATTTACAGTAGCTATAATTAATTAAAAATGCGGATAATATATGTCTTATTTAATTGTATTTTATTTTATGGCTAAAATACTTTTTGAAACAATAGAAAAATAATTTTCTTTTCTTTTTGGATTTAGCTCAATATATAGTTTTAAGGAATTTTTAAGTTAAAGGAACTAATTGCTAAAGATATTTTATGAAGGCACGAAATTATTTATGTTACACAAAGGATTAAGTAGCAGAAGATACAGAGTGTCCCTAAATTATTGTCAGGGTTTCCTTACCTCATAACTTTTGATTTAAGAACATGAAGAAAATTATTATTAAATATTCGTAAAATAAAATAAAAGAAAAACCTTTTGAGTTCTACTTTACGAATATGGGTGTATAGCGGCCCTCGATGATGAATTTCCAAGAGACCAAGATTTATCGCTAATTTATAAAGCATATATGACATTATACGAATATATGACATACACTGTAAAAAAAAATCTGTAGTTCTACAGATTTAAAGTTACATGCTTACTAAACTTTCACCTGTAACGGTACGAAAAAAGCTGCAAATCTACGAAACTAGTTTTTGTAAAGCTACAAAAATCTGTAACTTTACAAATGAATCTGCTAAAATTTCAGTAATCTTAGTAAACTTTTATTTGTAACCCTGGCTGCAGTTACATGAAAAGTTCTCGGAATCCCAGTTTCCAAAAAAATTCTTAGTAACCTTACAGATTTTTTGATTTTCGGCGCAAAAGTGTGTCTGTTACATGAAATTTTGTTGTTGCCGTTACATGAAAAGTTCTAGGAATCCAAGTTTCCTAGAAAAACTTGTAACTTCACAGATTTTTTTTTACAGTGTATAAAACATTCAGTGACGCATATGGTCCAGTTATAACCATATATGACGTATATATACGACATATGTATAACATGTATGTGATGTATATATGGCATGTAAAAGTTAAATAATAGGTATATAATGACGTATATTCCCAAAATATAAGTGTTTGGAGTACATATATGCGTATGCATGATGCATATATAAGCTTTGCGATTGTCTTGGCGAAATCGTAGCCTCAAACTTGGAAGAATCGTAGCTGTTATAATCCATAAGTACCCGAATATGTAATAATAAATTTTCGCCACGTTCTTAAATAAAGTTATTAGATAAGGAAACCCAGACAATAATTTATGGAAGTCCTGTATTCCTTTTGAAAAATGTAAAAGAAAATATACGCTTTTCTTCATAGCCATATACTATCTTGATGAAAAAATATTTGTAGCAAACTTACTCGAGTGACTTCGGAAATATTTTTATCATGTAATTTAAAATAATACACATAATTATAAAATGCAATTTTGACTTACCAACAACATTCAAAAACTCAGTATGAGAATCAGTTCCATAACTATTTGATACTTGGCAAGTATAGTTACCCCTTGAAGATACAGATAAAGATGGTATAACTAAATTAGAATAGTCTTTAAGTTGATGTATTTCAACTGATGGATCTTCAGCAAGTGTTTTAGAATTTTTCATCCATGTGAACGAAAAAGGTGGAGTTCCAGATTTTGCAGCACAAAAAAGAATGGCTTTTTCACCAGTCGTAAAATGATTGGCTAAGTTGAAAGGTTGGATTTTTGGTGGTGCTGAAAAATGAAGTTTATTATGCAGAGGAAATATTTAAATCATAATAAAAACATTTATTTAGCATGAGACTAGCATTAGGTAAGCTATAGGTAAGCTTAGGTAGCTATAGGTAATAAACATTAAACTTATAATAAGTAAAACTATGAAAATAACATTTGCGTAAAATACAATGTATGAATTTGTAAAAGAAAATTTTTTCTTACATAAGTTAATTTTAATTTCAATTAATGATTCCTGTATCCATTATTAATTAATTATGCATAATGTAACCAAAACTATTTATAATTATTGGAAAATATTTTTAATCACCGTGTATTCAATTTAGCACTTGCACTTATCCTTTTGGATATTTTTTAAAGAAGAGTAAAAATATATTTTGAAAATTACACTTAAGCATATTACCCTTACAATATGAGAAATAGCTGTTTTTGCAATATTGACAACGTTTACTGTGATATACAACTTATTTTAGTAAAATCATTTATTTCTAAAGTTTGAGATATATTTTTTATTTTTACATAAACCAGAAAATGCGGCAAACTAATTAGTCTTACTTAATTATGTTCGACTAAATTCATAAAAAAACTATTCAAATGCTTAGTCTTTTTTAAATTTAAATTTAAAAGCAATTTAAGCGTGACTATGTACGTGTACCCGGCCACTGCTGGCCACAACACGGTGCCCTCCAAAAGGACCGCCACGGCACCCACAAAAAAAAAAAAAAAAAAAAAAAAAGCAATTTAAATTAAAATGTTCTCAAATTCATTATAGAGGTTTTCACTATTTATCATTACAAAATCTAGACACTTCCAAGATGTTTGAATAAAATGCAATAATTAAGGGAAGAAACAAATGCTAATATTGTATTCCTAAAATATTTGTATACAAATATTACAGGATAAAATTTATTTCTCCTTTTGAAATGGCAAGGGGACAAGGGACTTTCAAACTCATTTTTTTTAATCTTTTAAATTTTACTTTAAATACTATTCAAGGGCACACTATATACATTGCTGCATATATTTATCACACAAGAAATAGAAAATAATTTTTTTGGAGAAAAATAATGAATTTCTTGAATATTTTAAGAGTTATGAAGGACTTTTCAAAATGTCCCATGCGGATTGCAATTCAATTAAATTCCCCAATATTTTTTATGCAAGTTATATATATATATATATATAAATTAAACTGTGCATAGAATTTTATATATTTGAATATAAAAGTAGGAAAAAAATATTTTCTAAATTTTATGAAATTTTCAGCATTTTTGCATCCTATTTCTGCAATTAACTACCTTTAAATTTTCCAATTATATTTAGTTAAAAAAAAAAAAAAAAGATGCACAGCTTTATGACATATATATAGTGACAAACAACTATAAAAATATTGGGAATTTTAATTGATCTGGAATGCGCATGAGGCATTTTGAAATGCTCTTCAAAACGCTTAAAATACTCAAGAAAATTCTTTATTTTTCTCACTTTATTTTTGTTTATTTCTTGTGTGATAAATTTATGCCATAAATCATATAGTGTGCCCTTGAATAGTATTTAAAGTGAAAAAAAAAAGGTCCCTTTTCCCCTTAAGCAATTTGTTTATGTATAAATACTCTACATTATTTTATTATAAAAGTTTATGTAAAAATAGGAAATGAACATTTAAGTTTTACTAAAAAAAGCACTTCAAATTTTTTTTTATCTATAAACATTCTATATTATTTTATTTTAAAAATATATGTAAAAATAGGAAATAAAAATGTAAATTTTTCTCAAAAAAACCCTCAAAAATTTTTTTTAATAGTACAATACACATACACTACAATAGTTTTTTATAAAATTTATTTAAAGAAAGAGTTTTGAAGAAATTTTATCATGGATAATTTACAGTGTAAGGAATTAAACGAATATTTAGATTTTAAAAGTTTGCAATAGCAGTAACGAAATTCTTTAATACATAAAAACAATCAAGGTATTAGAAATATAATTATATCAACCATTTCCAATAGTATTACTAAAAACTGACGATACATTCTTTTGAATGAATAGGTACAAATATATAGTGTACAAAATGAGAGAGAGAGAGAGAGAGAGAGGAGTAAGAATAATAATTATACATATTAAAACACAGAAAATGTAATATACTTAGAGTAAAAATGGATAGCTTACCTGCAGTAACAGAAACGCTGAGCAGGATCTCAAATATGATTGCTTTTACTAATACACATATGGCAGTTTTCCTTGCTAACTGATGACACATAATTATTTGAAGACTAGAACATGAATAAGCTAAATGAAATCCCAAGTAATTAAAGATGATAAACGAAAAAAGCCCTTTTTCCAAGTAATCCTGTTTAACATTTTAATACTGTACACTGAAAGACAGAATGCAATAGCTGAGATATAAAGAACAAGAGCGCCACGTAGTGTCAGTAAAATAAATTATTTGTTTCTAAAACCCATAAATGATATAAAATTCGATAAACAATGCATATTGTGTAGAAAATATAATCTGGATTGGATATACTAAAATATGACGTATACTCAGGTATTCTCTATTCATTTCTGTTAAAAAATCCCATTCTGAAAAACAGTAAATATTAAAATACACCTGTTTCATGTATTAAAAATTACTGTGAAAAATAATAAAATTGTTCACTTTAACTTAAAAAAAAAAAAACCTTCTAAGCATAAAAACACATCAAATGCTAATGTAAGCAATGCTAAATATATATGTTATACGAAACAAATGAAAATTGAATATGAATGTAATACATAATCAAATGAATAAGAAATGGTAAAATAGTACATTTTCATTTTATTGAAGATTTTATTAATTTAAATTTTACATATTAGCAATAAAAAATACTTTGTCATTACAAATTTAACCATTTTCCAATTAAACATATTTTTTCTTACCACTTATTGATAATGTTATACCATTTGTTTGAATGCTATTAATGCTATTCAAAGCTGCACAAATATAAAAACCAGAATCTGTGGCTGAAGCATGAGTAATAATCAAAACACTTCTCCCAGGAGACTTCTGCTGTGAAGAAACGTCTTCAAATGCATCTTGTACACCTTAAATGCATAAATTATTTACTCTAATTAATTAAAAAATATACATATTATCATAGACAATAAATTTATTTAAGTTTTACCACAGTAAGCGAAAATAAATCAGACTTTAAAAATTTTATTTCCTGTCTGCATTAAATTAAAGAATGTAGTTAAAGCTTTGAGTAACGTGTGTAAATCGTTATATAATTTAAATATTTAGATTTTTTGGATCAAAGCATACATAAAAATAGCAATAAAATGACACTTATAGGAAAGCATGGAAACTGTAATTCAAATTAACGTGTTATTATTCCGTAAATATTGTTAAAAGATTTAGTTCCCACCAGGGAATTAAAAAAAAATCTTGTCATTATAACTGTGACATTTAAAAATTTACAACACACAGAAAAATCTTCACAGTTTATCACAATGCTCGACCTACATTGATAAAAAATGCAAAATAATGCAACAATAATCGTAGTACATATTCGTTATCTAAAATATCTCCTTTAAATTATTTCAACAACATTACAAATTCATTATCATTAAAAGGATAATTTTTGTGTTATGATGTTTTGCGTTAAAGCATATGTTAAAAATATGATTTTGAAAACAATATATATATAATTCAACAACCTCATATTTTACTTATGGAATTAGTAATATTCAAATACCTGTACTTCAAATTTTAAGCAAGAAAGCAACAAAATTCAAATTGATCTAGTACGCTGAGAAATCAGGTTTTAATACTAGATCAAAAATATATAAATTATTGTTTGACTAAAAATTGCGTTATAAAGGTAGCATATTTTATAGTATTCAAACAAATTTTTTTACAAAACATTGTAGTAAAAATTTGTATAATAACAGAAATGATTTATAAGTTACAAAGTTTTACATATAAATATTGGACTTAAATAGCACATTTTACATTCGAATAACAGGTATTTTCTTATGTATAAATATAATTTCAAGCAAACTGAAATTTATTTCAAAGGTATTTTAAATTTCAAATGTTTATTAAAATGTGCAGCTATTTTAAATATTAATTACCATTAGTCGAGCACTAAGTTAAGCACTTATTTATTATAACCTAAATATGATATTTCCAAAATTTAAGAGTGTAGAGAAAACCGCTTATAACGATGCTGAAGGGAACGTGAAAATTACTCGCTATATTTTAATTTTTTGTTATAACTGATTCAGTCGTACATACAATGTTTATAATAAAGTATCATAGTAAAAACAGCTATTTACTTTCTACAATAAAAAAAAAATAATTAGGCTTCCTGAGAAATATTTTAAGTTATATTAATACTAATTAGGTTAATTTATAGTAACCATTGCATGTTCGTCTGGTTTCCTATTAATAGAGAAATTCCTAATTTTACTTTAATGCGAATCAGCAATTTATATACGTCAAAGTTTGTTATATATATATATATATATATATATATATACACACACACACATACACACATATATATATATAACACTCTTATATTTACTTTTTAAACTTAAATTTTATTACTGCAAAATATATAAATCTTGATTAACTTTTAAAGTGAACATTCAGTTACATTTGATTTTTAGAATTTATTACACGTCATTCTCAACAAAACTTTTTATATTAAATAATCCTGGATTGATTTCAATATGCAAGGTATATTTTAAACGTTTACCTGTGTTGCTAGCCTTCCCCTTTCACATATAATTAGAACAAAAGAAAAATAGAGAATTATACATTTAAATGAATACTGATAAAGAAAACTAACTGAATTTGGCCTTCAAGTAAAATAATAAATATTTCACCAATAATTTTAAATTTTAATAATAAAAAATAGTGCAAGTTTGAGTTGCCCGAATTGAGTTCGAGCGACACATGTTATATAAAATATAAAGCGTAACTTATTTATCAATATCAAAAATAATATTCTCCATTAATTTCAAAAGAAAGAAAATGGGTTGAACTCTATTATTAAATATTTATTTTTTTTTTAAATAAATAAAAGCACACCTTAATTATCAAATATAATAATCCCAATCATTTCAAAAGAAAATAATGCGTTAAGCAATATTATTTATTTATTTTATTTAAAAAATAAAATAAATAAAAATATATCTTAGTTAAAAAAAAAATACCTATTCATTTAAAAAAAGAAAACAATGGATTAAACATTACTATTAAATAATATGTGATTTTTTTTGTAAAATAAGTAAAAGCGCATCTTAGTTATAAAAATTAATATCCCCCATTGATTTAAAGTAGGAAGTTTGAACATTCAACTGTCCAAATTTTAAAACTAATGCACTTGTTTAATATATGTAATACGGACTTATGAAGTAGAAGGATAACGATGAGGAAAGGTATATTTCCTTTTTTTCTCTGCTTTGCTATTAGTCAAGAAAATAGAGGAAATATGCTAGTGATAAGTATTTTTTATGAAATTTCAGTAAAACATCTATATCTCTCTATATATAGAATAGCTTCATATAGGATATAACTATTACCAAAAGATTTCTTTTTCCAAGATACTTCTGGAATAGGAAATCCAGAAGCTTCACATGTTAGAGAAATATTTGCTCCAGCTATTACATATGTGTCTTTTGGTTCTTTAATCCATTTGGGAGATTCTAAATAAGAAAAATTCTGTTTGAATAAATTTAATATATAACTTATAAATACATTCATTTAATTTCAGTTACAAAATTGGAAAAACATTTTGATAAGACGAACTGTTAAAGTTATTAAATACCAAGTTTTATAAATTGTAACAGTTTTTACTCTTTTAATTACTGCCTAAATATTTTGTTTTACTATGGATGTTCGAAATAGGGATACACATCTTTTAATTTATGTATAAAATTTTTGTTAATCAAGAAAATATACAACAAACTCTTTTTAATTCAAATTTAAAGAGAACACGTAAAATTTTCGATTTATCCAAATTTCAAATTAAGCGAAATGCAAATTACTAAAAATTTGTATTTTAAGCAAAATTTATGAAGCGTAATACTATGATTAATATAAAAAAAACAGGGAATACCTTTAACAGAAAAATATCATTTTCTGAAGCAGAAAAGATAGTTGACAGTGAAAAAACAAACAATTAAAAAATATTTAGTAAAACAACGCTACATACTCAAAATATTAACGTTTAGAAATCCATGAGCATAAGTTTAGTTAGTTTTTTTACATAGTTTATCTTCTTTTTTTCTGTTTTTTCTTTCATTGATTACAAAACTTCATTGTTGTTATTTTCTTGAAATAATAATGGACACCAATTTAATTTCTACTCAACCACTTCTCCTGAATAACTGATATACTAAAATGAAATTAATAATTTCAATTGCATCTTTTCGATTACTACCCCTGCACAGCTAAAAAAAAAAAAAATATGGCATTAATGTATTAGGTCTACCGGAAAATTCTGTCGCATAATGTTCTTTCACGCCTACTTTTTTAAAATTATGATTTCTTCATTAGCACCAGTTTTTTGAAATGGTAAAATTCCCATAGTTTTCACATTTCACATTAAGATGAAAACAATGGGATTTTGCCGTTTCAAAAAGGTGGTGCAATGAAGAAATTAGAATTTAAAAAAAGTAGGCGTGAAAGAACATTAAACGACAGAATTTTCCGGTAGATCTAATACTTATGCATTTAATAAGTGCACGAGATGCATTAATTTATATTTTTTAATTATCCCTACAAGTGGTTCTGAAATTCAAATTATAAAAATTTCTTTTAGAATGTCTGGAATACGATTTCCAAGGAGACTAATTTTGAACTAATCAATATTTCAAATTATCCAAGTTTGAATTTAGCAGTGTCAACTGTATGGTGATTGATGTAAGATGATTTATATAACGCAATTAATGAAGAAAAATCTAAATAAATTAGCTTTCTGGCATATATAAACTTATTCACATATATTAAGTTGTAGAAGAGAATTTAATTTTCAAGTACCTTTTACTTCTAAAACTGCTGTATACTGGTCAATTCCAGAAGAGCTCTTTAACTCACATGTATAATTTCCACTTGTACTGAGATCAACATTCTCAATAAATAAAATAGAATAATCTGCAGATGTACGAGTTGTAAATTGCTGCCCATTTTTTATAACTTGTCCATTTTTCAGCCATTTGAAATCCATTGGAGGAGTTCCCGACACTGCTGTACAAGTAGCACTAGTTCTTTGACCGGTAACAACTTGATCAGGAAAGAAGAATTTTTGTACTTTTGGGTATTCTAAAATAATAATAATAATAATAATAATTTATTAATTTTAAGCCAATATTTTGCATTTGAAAAAAACAAACAAATATTTCTGATAAATAATTATTATGATATGTATTATTGTCGCATAACTTAACAACATGTATAAAATAAAAATTTAAAATTATATTCGGTGCAACGTCCCCCCCCCCCCCCCTCAAAAAAAAAAAAAAAAAAAAAGAGGATGGCTAGAATATTTGGTGTAATCTAGCTACATCTATAAAAGTTGCACGAAATGTAATATTTCTCATTTTTGTTTTTGATTATATAATTGTAATCTATGTAAACGTTTAAAATAATTTACTTAAAATCATAAAAATGCAGTTTAAGGAATCAAAGCAAAATATTAAAAAAGGAATAAATAGATTTTTCTCATTATATTGTTTTTACTAATTTTTGAACATTATGAAAACGATGTATAACGTACAAGAAATATTGCAACGGATCGTAGTCTTAGATTTTCTTTGTGGATGCATAGATATGACATTTTAATCGACAATAAAAATATTACTAATATGACTAATTGTGTACATATTTTCTAGTTTTTTAAATAAAGTTAAAAAAATATTAAAATTTTAAATTCATATTATTATTTGAAACTTCCATAACACATTTTATTAATTTTTTATGTAAAAATTTTTAAGCAAAAGTGTTAGCATAAATATATTGCTTTATTTTGTTAGTAATTGATCGTTTAATTATAATTTTACACTGTAAAATCACATTACAATTATAGTACAAAGTTTTAAATTTCAAAGCAATTATATACTTTTTTATGCCTAACATTGCAACTTAATACTTTTTAAATATATATGTGAACCAATTTTTCTTTTATCGTCCATTCAATTAAAACTACGTTCAACAAGAATAATATTATACTTATTGTACTATGTTTAAATGTTTTACGTAATTTGTGAATTCTAGATGCGTTACACACCAGTTTATACATTTATCAATACATTTTTAAGGAATAAATACACCAAAAAACATTGTTTGGTATATTTAGCATGAATGCACTTCAAGTACGGTAGCAATTAACACTACATGATATGAGAAAGATCACGAGTTTTCAAATTTCATACATAATATACATAATAAGATTTAGTATTTGATCTATTTATAAATATAAAACTAACATTTATATTTATATAACTTTACTTATATTTATAGTTATAAGTATAAGTATATTTATAAGTATTATTACTCATTTAAAATAGTTAAATTTATATCATAAATGCAGTGATATTAAATGTTCATATTTTAAAAATAATTCCTTATTCAGCCATACATGTAATACATTCATACAGATTTAAAAGAATCTTTTAAATGTTGTTTACAAGCAGTTTAAAGAAATTAACAGAGTAAATACGAAATAACTTACCCGATTTATAAGCCTCTCCTTCGAATAATATGTAGGCTATAAAACAAAGATGTGTATATATTTCAATTGATAATTTCATGCTGAACGCTACCAATGGACAGTCTTTGGCTATATTGGTAGGCTTCAGTAGACTTTTATATTGTAATAATTTGCATGGAAAGCCTAAAACCAATAAATCTTTAAAGGGAATAGACGACGCTATACGGCAAAAACGGTAGATATCGTTGGATTAGAAGCGCCACATGTTGACAGGAAAAAGAAACAATCTTCATTTGAAAACTACATGATAAAATTTTGAGAAAAATGGTATGCACATCATAAAAAATATTTTGAATTAAAGTAAAATACAAAAAATAAAATAAAAATAAAGCATATATATTTTTTTAATTTTATAACATTCTTTTTAAATATACCTATGCGTACAACATTACTCGTAAGAATTCAATTTTCACTATTTTTAATTTTCAAAGGACACTTTTAGGAACAGCAATATTCACACAATCATACCACATGATAAAAAGGTATACATTTATATAAAAAAAATATTTATATATAAATCAAAATAAACAATTAGAAGATAACAACAACAACAACAATAAAATGGATATACCAGTTGATTTCTTAACAAGCATACTACGTTATGAAAATTATTATTGATAATATTACACAATAAATCATTGCACTTGAAAAGAGCTGCTTAACATTATGAGATATTTTATTAAATAAAATGATCAGCATTTGTTCTCTATGTAAAACAAATAACACCATAAATAAGGTATTCTTTAACTGTGTGAAAACTAATATTTAATTTAACACTTTAAGAATGCTTAATCTCAGGCATATATAATTCTAACTAAATTGTGATAATTCTGCAAATTTGCACAGATAAACGACATATTTAGATAATTCACATAAATGATTAGAATATCACCCAATCTTATTTAGATATACAATGACAATCGCTATTAACAAAATATTAAAAAAATATTTACTGAATAGCTATAAATATTCATTAACAATAATTAAAATATACTGATGCACGAATTTTAAAATCAAATGGACAAATATATTATCTGTAAAATGAAAAAAAAAAAAAAACCATAAAACATTTATTTATATTACTAACAACAAAAATCCCATAAAAATGTCTAAAAAATAAAAGTTTTAAAACCTTTTATTAAATATTTTTAATAATATAAATATGCGGAGCGTTGATCATAAATTATCAGTAATATACTTTCTCAAGCCTACATGATCTTCTAATTTACCTTTTTTTGTCCCATAACAATCAGCATTCCTTTATTTTCAATACAACTTTTATAATTTCTTTTTCGTTGGTTGTATTTTATAAAGCACATAAACATTTTCCATTGTCATAACTGAAAATAATGCAACATGAAATCACAACTTATAGATTGTTGTTAGGAGCTTTACTTGCAGCATAAAATTCATACTGCGATTCTGTAAATCTTAAGTATTATTACAAAATTACAAAAAACCTTTAAAATACTCATACATAAACAAAGTGATAATTACTTAAAAAAAAAAAAACAAACATAAATAACTTTTGATAATTACGGTAAATAGACATTCAACAATGACATTTTCTTACATTGTTATTTAGAAGGTTTCATGCATTGAAAACATTTGGAACAGAATGTCGTGAATTGTGTTCTATAAAGCTAAAAATGGAATTTATAGAGCTTCATAAAGAGGTATTTGTAAAAATATTCTTTCCTACTTAAAAAAAAAAAAAAAAAAAAAAAAAAAAAAAAAAAAAAATCATAAAAATAAGATGATGAAAATTCATGAAATAAATTTTCCCATTTCATCATTCAATGCTTTCCTGTAAATTTGTTTTCAGCGCATTGATTTATTCAAGGCAAAAGAAATGCTAATAAATTTGGTGGGATTAAACAACCAGTTAGGCTTTTTTAGACATTCCTAGTTTAAAATAACTCACCTTGTAAAAAAAGTAATATTTTAAACTTAAATAATACAAAAAATATTTGTACACTAGAAGACTGAAAATTTAACTCCAACTGTAAAATAAAATAAAAATGTTAAATCAAAGTTACACGCAAAGAAGCATGTAACGCGAAAATGCACGCTTTTCTAGAAATTTTTAAATGAAATTACCAAAATTAAAAACTTATCTTCGTATTAACAATATGGTGAAATGGAAAGTATTTTGAAGTATTAGTACAGAATAACACATATGAAATATTTTTCTGAGTTTAAGAAGAAATAGTTCTAAAAAAAGTTATATTTACAAAAACTTTAATAATTATTTTTAATGTCTGACGTTCGATTAAAAACTGCCAATTAAAAAAAAATACATCTCCAAAAACTGTCATAAATATTTTTAAAGCGAAAAATGTAAAAAACAAACAGTCACGGATTTAAAATTTAAATAAAAATGTATAAAAGACAGTAAATGCTTTTATAAAATAAAATAACAATCAACATTTGCAGAAAATTAAATTGGTAGGCATTTTAAACATATATCAATGGTGGAAAAGATGCACAGCGGAGAGCCCATTGCCACCTCTAAATTTTATTAGTGTTCTTCGCCTCTTTAATGACAGAATTTCTGGGATTTAATATGCCTATGGATACTATTATAATTTTCAGATGACAATCGGCCCACGGGCTGTGCATCTTTTCCATTATTGATACAAAAATATAAGATATATGTTTTACTACGTTTCCGACTAATACGTGAAATAAAATAAATTGCGTAAGAACTATATGTGGCATATCTTTTAAGTAATTTTCATTTTATATAAAGAATTGCAAAATCTTTAAAGACATAAAATAATTCCTCATGTCATGATAAATACATGCATTAAAAAGAGTATACAAAAGTAATTAAATCACAGATGCGTAAATAAGTTTCTTTCATAATTCATTTTTTTGAGGTGAAAATATTTCGCTGCTAAACGTGTTAGACCATCACACGGAAATTCATAAAATTAAGAAAGGTAAAATTATTTCATACGAGTAAAAAATAAATAAATAAATAAATAAATAAATAGACTGTATTGAATATATCAAGAAAAAACGAAACTATGTTAATAGGCCTATGAGAAAATTCAAGGAATTTTTTAAGAAGTGGATTAAAACTCTTACCACACACAGTTATGGCAATGCCATTTGTTTTTATAGTTGAAATACCGTTAGAAGCGACACATAAGTAAAAACCACTATCTGATGGAATAGCATGTTTTATTTCCATAACACTTTTCCCTTGTACTTGCTTTTGGTTTTGAACAGTGAGTTGATCTTGGAAATCTGTGGGATAATATTTTAAACTTATTATAAGCATGTAATCAAAAATGCGAATTTATCGAAAGTACACTGTAAAAAAAAAAAAATCTGTAAAGTTACTAAAGTTTTTCTAGGAAACTGGGATTCCTAGAACTTTTTATGTAACGGCAACAAGAAAAACTCCTGTAACAGCGTCTGTTACAGGAATGTTTCTTGTTGCCGTTACATAAAAAGTTCTACGAATCCCAGTTTCCTAGAAAAACTTTAGTAATTTTACAGATTTTTTTTTACAGTGTATTAAATTAGTTATATTTTAAACATTCTAAATCCGTACTGTGCACACATTATACACTTGGAATGAAATAGTAAAAAAAGCTTAGATTTGAAATATGTTTTACAACAAACAGACTATTGCTTTTGTCATTAGTTTTATTCGAAATTATAAAAATGTGGATTATTTACTTTCTGATGATTTCATCCACGTCACATTTGGCAATGGGTGACCACCAGCAACACATTCTAGTGATATATTATCACCACTATTTAGCACCGTGTCTTTGGGCTGACTTAACCATTTCGGAGGATCTATTGAAAAAAAAAATTAATTTCTTTAAGTCTAATAGATAATTTCGGTCATTAATTAGGTTTAATCATATCAGTCCTGCAAATCAGAATGTAATCGACACAATAAAAATTAACCAATGATAAGTGTTCTATAGAAAATATAACCAGTATTGCTAAATGCATTGATTAAAAATAAGGAGGTGGGGTAGAAAAAACCCAAATAGGTAATAACATTACAAAAAAGAAAATGAAAACTTATATTATGAAACACTCAAGGGAAAAATGCCCACAATTTTTTGCTCATAGCTGATGATTTTCGAAAGTTGGCTCCACACAGGGAAATTATTCTATTTTAAACATAAAATAAACTATTTATAAAGCACTTTATTTCATTGTGGCTGACTACTGGAGCAGTTACCTACATGAAGATATGTATATTTATTGAAAAGTATTTTTAAAATTAATTTACTAAAAATAATTTATATAAAAATTTTGCGTACTAATGAAATGTTTTATTTTATTTTAATTAATTAAATAATTTATTTTATCCAGAATTTTGGGTAAGCAACTTTAATGGGCATTTTAAAACTTTTATTTTTAAAAGTTTAATTCTTTCTAAGGATATAAACATTTTCAGTTTCTTTTTACTTAATTTTTTAATGCAAAAAATATTTCAGTAATTATTATTATATACTATGATAGTTTTAAACTTATTTCAGATAAAACATACTTTTAATATATTTTTTTCAAGATTCCCTTTAAAATATGTAATAATTATTAAAATCAAATAAAAAAAACAGTTTAAGAAACTCATAATAATTATTATTATTTCACTGTATAAAAGGAAAGTACACGAATTAAATAAACTGGCTTGAAAATGGAGGAGTGACATGCAGATTGCAGTCTACATTAAAAAATAATCAATCTATACATTAAATATTTTATTTAGATTTTATATTACTTTTTTATATGTTATATATTTGAGACATGTGTGTAACACAAAGGGAATAGTAATTTAAGGTTAATTTTATTTTTAAAAAAGTAATTAAATTACTTTATTTAGATTTTATATTACTTTTTTATATGTTATATATTTGAGACATGTGTGTAACACAAAGGGAATAGTAATTTAAGGTTAATTTTATTTTTAAAAAAGTAATTAAATTACTTTATTTCTATAGCTAGCTAAATCTAAAATATACGAAATAAAATTGCACACACCGGCCACAACATCGTCTGATTCATTTTTTTCTTTTTTTCTGACGATTAATAAAATTTGCTGGAAAGCCTGTGAGTAAGAAAAACGTTTTTAATAGGTTTAAAAGTATTATTATGCATGAAAATAACCCAATGATAAAGCTCAGAATTGGAGGGGGGGGGGGATGTGTTGAAAAGATATCATTAAATTTTCAGATCTGTTAAGCGACATAAAAAAAAAAATATTTATATTACTAGGTACAAAAAATTGATTTCTTACTATCACATCATCTTATTAAAATATTCTGGTATCATTCTTCCTATAACATAAAATAAAAACTACATTTTCTATTAAATTAGCCTATAGTCTAAAAAAAGATAATGCATATTATTTCTTAAAATAACAAGACGTTAAAGTAAACTTGTAATGGTTTATATTATTAACAAAAGTTTCAATAATAAATTATATTTAGATCATTCATTCGTTAGAAAATAAGATATATTTAGAAAGCGTTAATTATACGATTTTAGTACAATAATAGCTTACCTTTTACATCTAATACAGACGTATAAGTATCTATCCCTGAAGGTGTTTTGAGTTCGCACGTGTAATTGCCACTACTAGCCTGATCAACTTCCTCCAGAAATATAACAGAAAAATCAGTATATGTTCGGACATTAACTTTATGGCTCATTTTGACTGGGTGTCCATTCTTAAACCATTTAAATTCCATCGGTGGAGATCCGGAAATAGCAGTACAAATGACACTTGTTTTTGTTCCAGATATCACTTGCTCAGGGAAAGCAAAAGGTTGAATTTTTGGTAATCCTAAAATTAAAGTACATAATATATATATATATATATACTCTCATGTGCTCAGTTAACATTTTGCCATACTAAAATTAAATTATAAATATAAATTGAGAAAAAGTATATTTATATAAAACATAACAAAGAATTCATATAATTTTTAATTATTTGTAGTTTAAATAATTTATTCTCATTATACTGCCTTGTTAATTACACAGATGTTATATTTACTAACATAAAATGAATCGCAATTTTAATGTAATTTTGAGACATTTATACATATTAGATTTTCAAAAAGCATCTTAAATCTACAGTTCTTTGTATTGCAGTAGTTATTAAATAATAAAAAAAAATTATACTCTTAATTTTGGGTAATTTTTAGTTACTTTTTTTAAATATAAGCATAGCTTTAAAATCACAATAATGATTATAAATAGCAATAAACCAATATATAGTACCAAAAAAATTTAAATTTTCATACACTTTTTAATATGTTTTATTGAAAAAAAAGTTCATTTGTTAAATTGCATGATACAAACAAAAATCTGTTTAAAAATGCAACAATATGCAATAGAAGGGTTTGCAGCAGAAATGAGTTATCTCCATTTTGAAGAAGTTCATTTTCTTTTTCTTTCTTTCTTTCTTTCTTTTTTTTTCAAAAAAAAAAAAAAGGTCGCTCAGAATAGGTATGTTTGTATATTGTTGGTAGAAAACCCTGCATAGGTGTATGGACTAATATATAAGTAGAAAAATCAGTTTTTAAGAAACTTTAATTTAAATCATTTTTTTTTTTTTTACCACAGTACAAAAATGGAGCTAACTCCTTCTTGCTGCAAGCACTTCAATTTTTATTTACATTTATCGCAAGAATATACACCAAGTTACTTATAAAAATTATTTTTAGAGATAAAAGTATGAAAGCATGAAAGAAACATGAAAGTAAATCACGAGAAAATACAAATTGTTTTGACACATTTGGTTTGGTAAATAATAATAATAATAATAATCCGTACAATGATAGTTTAATAAAATTTTAATAGGGTAAAAAAAAATGATGATATTAACATATTAAGTCGGTTAGGAATGACTTTATTTAAAAAAAAATATTTAATAAAGTGTACTAGAAACACTGGCTTACCTGATTTTGTATTCCAGCAAAAGGGAAATATGCATAACAACATCCACAAAATCCGTAGAGCATCTTCAATATTCCGCAGAGTTTTCAGCATGTTAAGTATATATTTTCAAATTTAAATTAGATACAGCTTAAAGATTGCTAAATCTAAGCACAATGATTGCAATGGACGCTTTATTTGATGCTGAATGTTAACACATGAGTTCGGCAGGGTAACAAGACACGAGCGCCACATATTATCACAAAATTGAATTATTCTACAATATTTACTGATGTACTTGAAAACAATTAAACAAATAAGAGGAAATATGGAATACACATGAAAAATTACTAGATACAATAGCACTTCTATATTATGATGAACGAAAATTTCACAAACTGTGCTTATAAAACAAGAATAGTCAAAAATAATTTAAATCTGAAGTATACATTTCTGACTTCATGATTTGTATTTATGCATGCTCTTAGTATCTTATGCATTTGATGTATTTGTATTATTGAATATGTGCGATATAATCAGACAAACTACCCCAAAATAGTAGTAAATTTTAATTAAAACTATCAGAAAAAATGTAAATTTTCAAAAAATAATAGAGTATAGAAAAATATAAAAAAAAGTCGCCAAAATAATAATTATAATTGCTAAAACATGTATTATCACAATATTATCATACTTTATTTTCTGTTTTTATTTATTTATTTATTACAATAGTAAAAGATAAAATATGTATATATATCAGGAAGAAATATTTTAAAAATGCAGTTGGCATAAATTGGGTATTAGCAGCTGACCATTTTAAATAATGACAAATAACAACAGATACTATAAAAATTATCGCTATGTGACTGACCACCTAAAATAATTCCTTGTTAATCATTTAAGAATATAATAATAATTTCCACAGAAATAATTTGTATAATAGCAAATTTCGCGTAATCAATAACTTTGAGTTTGAAAAATCATGCCACCACGATTTTGAAAAAAATGTTACATACTAAAGAGACAAAACTATATATGAAAAGTTACGGAACACATTGTTGATGATCTAAAACAATTGTTGTTAAAGTATACACATAGACATTTCATCTCTTAAAAATACCTACTATTTTTTTTAATTTGATGTTTTAAAATCAAAAATAAAAGTTGTACATGAAGTCATGTTTAAAAACAGTCACTAGTACATATATATATATAAAATATTTACCAGAGAAATAATTTAAGAATGGCCAAAGTTTCTGCAGAAATTGTCCATAACAAACGAATGCAGTGATACTCGCTATTTTACTCTTTTTCCGTAGCTCCCACAAAAAACATGTTCATTAACCGCATATTGTAAATTTATATATGTATCAGTTACAATAAGTCTAATTTCTTATCGTTAATTTCATTTAGGAAATTTAATATGAGTATAAACTAACTTTTCGGTGATAAATATAGAGCATTTATTGAATTACAAGGAGCTACAGAAATGAAATGGAATCTTTTAAAAAATGATAAAAAGAATAAAATTAAACGCATGAGAAAAAATGAGATGGTTTTCAAAATGTAAGTTGCAAAATCTTATATCAAAGTTCTGTATTTGATAGAAAATATATTTTAGATTAAGGATAGTGCAAAAAATGAAAAATAATGTAAATTAAGCCATAAAATTATCAAATCAACACCGTTGATCTATCTCGACTCACATTATACGACAACGAGATGATTATCATATTTACATACTAATAAATACAAGTTATGAAATACAATGTGATAAAAGATTTTTATAGAATATTCTTCACATAAGAAAAATGTATTTTTAGATAAATGTTTGTAAAAAGATAATCTTTAAAAAAAAAAAGAGTACCACCTCTTGATTCTATTAAATAGCAATCTATTTACTAAGATTTTTTTAGATACGGTGTAGCATAATAGATAAAATTTAAAGAAAATCCAAAGAAAAAAAGTACAAACATGAAATTCAGACGAATGAATGTTTGTGTTTAAAAATTAAAAGGAACATACCAATGACTCTAAGAGACATTGTGGCTTCAAGAGAATTACCAACACCATTACTAGCATTACATTTATAAAAACCTTCATCTGATTTCGAAACTGAGCTGATACTGAGAGATCCATTTAGAAACGTTGTAAGGGTTTCACTAGAAACAAGAGTTGTAATATGAGAGTCTTCATTTCCTAAAAATAAAATCTTTGTACTAAAATCATGCCAATGGATATAATATAAAACTTCACATGTAAAATGTGTTTATTAAATTTAAATAAGCAGTAAAACATTAAAACTAATATATTACTCATATTATTAATTTATGAAATATATCTGCTGATAACGTATGTTTAAAAAGAGGGTTTTAGTTTTAGTAATTATTGATTTGTTGCGAGAAATACTCACGAAATTTAAATATTATTTATCATAGAATCTTAATTCATAATAGAAAGTATTGTAATAGAATGTAAATCACTTGCAGTCATGCAGTAAAATATTTTAATTATAAATAGATTTATTAATGTCTCATTCAAGAGAAAACATTTATTATAAAATGCTGTAGCATGTATTTAAATATATGAAATACGTCTTATTTCAGATAAATTTAATAACAACATGTAATTATTAGAAATACTTTGTTATGTTAAAAAATATATTGCTAATGTCACATTCATTTTAGTATATTTCTGCTAATGAAGTATGTTTATGAAAATGTCTAAGAAATGTAGAATATTTTAAAAGTGGTTGTTAATCTTTCCAATACAATAATATAATGAAATATTTTGAATTGTATACATACGGCATAAATTCATTTAAATATAAGTAAAACACAATTTAAATTTTTTAACATTAATTTAAAGTAAATATTTAATTTTCTTAACATTAGCGATAAATTGTTTGTGCAGTCCAATATTTTATTCATCAGAAATAAAACACAAGTAATATACAAAACATAAAATTCCTAGTTATTCAGCAGGAGCAAATTGATTTAATGTTAAAGTGTAATTAGTTTTATGACCTAAGCAAAAAGTGCATATTTTTATGCAACTTTAGGGGTAACGGACTTAATATATATTATATATATATAAACTAATATTCTCTAATCAATCGTTATATAAATTACTTCATTTATATTTGAGTTATAATGTGTAACATGTATCTCCTATTTGAGCAAATATGAGATCAGCCACCTCTTAAAATTTTAATGGGACATCGATTTAAGTATTCCTTAAAATTATTTATTAAGAAATTTACTTGAAATACTCCACTGTATATTTGCTTCAGGTTTTCCGGCCACTTGACAAGGAATTTCAACCGATTCCCCTGAGAGTACATCTTTATCTACCGGTTTTCTTATCCATACTGGTGGAACTGTTTAAAATAGAAGAAAAAATATTTACATTAATTGCATCAATCGTCTGGATAGAAAAGTGTACAATAACTTGAAAACGAAGTAGGACAAGTTTAAACCAATTTGGTTTTATTGGGTGATAATAAATGAATGATTTAAACATAATATAATTATTTTATGAAATCAATATTATGCTATTAAATATGTTCTATAGTATTTTTAATACTTTTAAGAAACAGAATCTGTTCCTACGAGGAATTTAGGGCATTTTCCTAGGGGGGTGTTCATCTATACATAGTGCAACCTTACCCTGTATTTAATAGGCTGATAATATGTATTTAATCAGCAAGATAATTTCAGCAGGAATTATGTAGGTATTATCAAATAGAATAATGATTATTTTTACCATTACTTAAAAATAACTTTGATTAACATAAATTACATATGAAAAATTTTATTTACATAAATTATGGCAATAATTGTAAATATGTTGGTTAACCACAATGTAACCAACTCTGTAATATACATTTAAAAAACTCAAGACCAGAAATATCTTTTTATTAACCACTTTTTACAGTTAAATTTTTATTATTATTAAATACATGCTAAAAATGTTTTATCTAACAAAACTATATATATAGTTACCTTTTTTAATTATTTTTAAAACCATTTTTAAAAAAAATCAATTTTTGTTACAAATTTTTAAGTGTTATTTTAAAAAAATTATTTTAAAACCATATTGCTTTATCTTTTATGATGATAACAGTATACTCAACATATTCAATTTTCAGATTTTTCTTAAAACGATAATCGTTTTGGCGAAACAGAATTCAAACTACAATTATATGAAAAAAAGAAAGAAATCATCATATATAATCAGTAATTTTGAATTACGAAGAAAAATAAAAACTTTCAAGATATTTCAAATACTATCCTTAATTTCTCTATATGTAATGGAATTCTTAACTAAAATAAAATAAAATAGTTTTATAAGTGTTAGGTTAAAGACTCAGCTTTTTCAATGCGACAGAACCCCCAGAAAACAATATGACATAAATGCGCTTGTGCCTTTCAATCTAAATGTAAAATTCTGTCATATTATTGAAATACATTTAGGGTTTATGATGAGCTTTAGCATATAAATCTCAATATCGAAATTTTTATGAAATTTTGAAACCTTTGAGTTGGTTTAGTTTAATAAATTTACCAAAAACAAATTTTATAATACTTTTACTATGACGAATGAAATTAAATTTGCTTCATTATGTTTTCAACATTTCTAACCAAGAAGCCTCGTCGCTTTCTATGCGTTAATTCTTAACAATATTACTTAAATATGTTTTGTTATATGTCATGGAGCACCTCAAAATTACTTATTGAATCCATACATTGAAGAAACAAATATCGATTCCAATAATCATTGTGGGCCTAAGAAAATGACTATAATTCAATATAAAAGTTAATTATTTTTTAAATCAAGATACTTGAATAATGAACATCAATACAAAACTTTTAGATTTTTAAAATATTTAAATTCATTAAATTTATAAACATTCCACTATAAATTCAATCATTTAACTTATTAATTATGATGTGTTCGCTACAAATGCACCCTGGTGTTATTTTTTTTTAATTTATCCTTATTTCATAAAAAAGCCTTAAAATCTTTTTTTCTAACAAAATTTGAATATTTGTATAACTTATGCACTTCATTTCAGATAGTAGTTTATTTTATTATGCAGCAAAAGTTTGGAGACTCAAAATTTATGTCAAAATATTACTTAATTTATGTTTAAAAAATATTACCCCCCTATTACCTTTTTTACTATAATTATAATATTTTCAAACACTAAACATGTCACAAAAACCAACTAAAATTTTATTAAGATTTTGTCAGAATAATAACAGAGAAAGATCTAAATCAGCTATGGAAAATTTCACTTTGCCTGTAAATGTGTTTTTGCAACATCAAATATATATGCGTAGAGAAGCGCATTGCTGATTCTCAAGTAAAGCTATTTAATTCTTGTGAAATAGAATTAAATAAATTTGTATTTAATTTCTCTACAGGGCTTTAAGAACTAAATCAATTATAGAATAGTACGAAAACGCATTTTAAATAAATGCATTTTATAGTTTTAAAAGAAGGCGTTTCATATAATGTTGGAAAAATATGTAAAATGACTTTTGTTGAATATTTTGGCATTATTTTATCCTAGTTTAACAAGAAAAAAGATAATATTATTAAACTGTTACGTTGTAATAAAGTTGAAAGTCAATCAAAATGTTAAGAAATACATTAGGTTTGATATTAGTATACATATTAAGTTAGTGTAAACAAAAGTATTTATATGCATTTAAAACAAAACAGTTAAAGTTTTTTTTTTTTTTTTTTTTTATTATTATTATTATTATTTTTCAGATTTATATCAGCGACGCTCTTTTGTAAAAAAGATAAATGTATACATAAAATTATATTTTACTTAAAAAAAAACATTTTCTTATTTTGTATTTGTGGAATTTCTATGATTTTTTAATTTTCTTCATAACAAATTAAATTCAAACAGAGTAAAATAAACACTAAAAACTTACTCAGAACAGCTAATGGAGCTGTAAATCTGTCTGTGATGGTATCAGATTTTACAATACAAGTATAATTTCCACTGTCTGATTCCTTTAGAGGTTGAATTAGAATCATGGAGGAATCTGAATAAGATCGAATTTGTATATGGGATGACGTTTCAATATTTTTACCATCTTTAAGCCATTGAAATTTTAGCCCTGATCCATCAGTTGTAGAACATAACGTACTAGCTCTCGTTCCCACTGTTAGTGACGGTGGAAAATTGAAAGGCTGTATTTTCCAGTTATCAGACGCTGAAACTAAAATATATACAGTTAAAGAACATTTTAACTCATATTGAGAAATAAATATTTAAAACTAAGTTATACTTTAAGTAGGTAAATTTAAACAGATTTTAATTTTTGATTCAAACTTAAAGCTGGAAATTTCTACATGATTTAAGATTTTCTAAATGAAGATTAGTTTAGTAATAAAACAAATAATATTGCATGCATACAATCAGCATGTATTTTGAAACAAACAAACAAAAATGTATTATTAATCTTTAAATATATTTTATAATATAAATATAAAAAACAGGTAAAATTTCTTATTTACTATGACTACATTAAAGAAAATATGATTATTTATTATATAACGATGCAAATTAAATGTTCTTAGTCAAAATAGTTAACGAAAGATACATGCGCACATTTATTTCATTTTAGATTACATAACTCATTTATGATGTGTTTATATATCGATAAGCCGAATTAAAAAATTAAATTAAAAATTAAATCAAGCGAACTAGGCGATAATTTTAATGTAAAAAATGTAAAAATTAGAGTACAAACTGATTGATTTACAAGTTTAATTAGCAGTTATTAATTTTCTGTAAATCGGAAAAATTGCATATATTTGAGAAAGCAAATAAAAATCAAGGGAGAAACCAATTTTAATTTTATACTGCTCGGGGATTACGGAAATAATAATATAGTAATAATAATAATCTATAATACTTCTAAATCAAAAATATGCATACTTACCACTTTCGGCGGCCATGATGTAAATAATGAAGCATGCTAAGAACAGGAGTAGATCCGCATTCATCTTTCCAGAAACAAAAATTATTTTACAGCCTTTTATACAAAATCTTTAAGACAAATCTTTTAGCTTTGCGAAAAAAATTAATCAATTAGCAACATATTTACAAAAGTAACTTTACTAAAACATGATTCAGGAGGCTGAAAGTTAGTAATTCTTCTTATGCAGTTTATACTACAGCCATACTGCGCCACTTAGTGGTGGAATTCTGAACTATTTTTTAAGTTCTATGAATATTTAAAAATATTAATTTCGATGATAGCTCTCGAATTAGAAAAACATCGCGAATCTTTAATTGATTTAAGAATATTAAATATTTTAAGTCGCTTTACCCTTTTAAAAACAGAATATGTAGTTTTTCTGTGCAACAAATGTTATTAAGAAAGAAAGTGGGTATACGTATAATGCTGAATCAGAAATTTGGTACAAATTAAAAATAATAGATTAAAAAAATCTTTAAAAATCTATAAAAGTTGTTTAGAAGGCAAGAAAATGTATTGAAATTTCAACCTTTGATGTATGAACGAAACAGATTCACTTAGCATGCATATAGACGCATTTTATTGATATTATTTATACCAACATTTTTTCTAAAAAATATAATTATAATTTGATTTAGTGAGAGCAGTGGTGAAATGAAACACAAAAAGTATCAACTTTCACTTAATTATTCCTTTATTCACGTTATACAATATATAACAAAGTACACAAATACAATGTGCATGAATGATTAATTAAAGAATATATATATATTTACAAAAATAACAAAAGTAATAAAAATAACATTGTTATTACTATTAATGTTATTATTTTGTGAATATGAATCAGGCAAAGATGTTTTATACAATGCGTAAATTTGCATTTGCTTTCATATGATCTGTGTAAAGTGTAGTATGAAAACAATAAAAAGAAATTCAGCCAATAAAAATAGGAAATAACCTGCATGAAATAGAAATATGACGCAAATAATACGTATGGTATAAATATCTAAAAAGGGTTACAAATTTGTAAATACAATATTCTAAACAGTTGTAACTATTATTTTACCATCATACCTAAAACGTGCAAACTATTTACAAGAACTTAAAGATTTGATATTGAAATCTTGTTTAAAAAATGTCAGTAATAAGATTTTAAAAATTTAGCCGGTGAAAATAATTAAATATAAAATTAGCAAAAATAGTATTACAACAGTGTGAATAAATTAATTTAAAAACATCTCCCATTTTATGCATGAACGTATGCATCACATAATTTTTTATTTTTTATTCTTAATTTCTTTAAAATACAATTGTAAAAAACTTTATTCAAAACTCTGAATCTAATGTATATCACTACGTAAGTTTTTAGAAAATATGCTGTGCTGATAAAATGCGTAGGCTGTATATGCTGTTGAAATAACTAAACAAGACTTAAATATATTTGTAAAGTAGTACATATAGTATAGTAATTGATCGCAAGAAAAATTAGGGAAAAAAATCTCTAAAAATATCGGAATCTATTATATATACATCATTCGTTTTTCAATGAAAGAAAGTTCAATAGTGCGTTCATACTAAAATAAATAAATAAATAAAAAATCAAGTAAAAATCTTTATTAGTGTTTTTACTTTACCATTGTCTTTCGTTTTACAGTTCTGAGACTAATTTTATGAATTACAAATAAATGTTCATAAAAAAGTGAACCATCTCTGAAACGGAGAACAATTTCAGAAAAATAAATTTCTAATTTTAGCGAGGAAAGTGCAGTATGTGCTGTGTGTATAAGAAACACAATGTATTTTATATCAGAATAGTAGAACTATGAATTTTTATTTTTCTATAATAGTTTGTGCGATAGCATTTACTTAAATCAAAATATATTTACACTGAATATTTTACGAGGGTAACACCCTTTTTACCCGACTGCCAAGAAGGGTTATGTGTTTCACGCGTATCTGGGTATGTGGATTTCTTTATACCCTCGAAACATCTCAACGGCTGGATGGATTTTAATGAATGAGGTCTATATCGATTCGTCTTAGCTGCCCGATGGTTATAGGCTAGATTTTGTTTTTATAAATTCAAAATGGCGGCCGTAAAATAAATTTACGCGCCATATCGAGTGGCATATCATTGGATAGGTCTTTCAAAATGAAGACGATGTTTCATTGACTGTTTTACAGTCAGAAACTCCGTTTAAATATTACACAACCTGGAAGTTGTGTAGGTAGGATCTCTAGCTTTACTGTTACTCTAACCTTCATAGACATCTCTAGACCTTATCAAAACAGTGTTTATAGATAGGAACTAACAAGTATACACAACTTAAATGTCATCAATACAAGCAAATAAAAAAATAGGTATGTAATATAAAAAATAGTTTTACATTGATGAGAAATAATTAATTAGTTCGCTTTTTACGCAGTTGGTTTATTTGATTTTTAAATTTAATTTTTACTTCTTTCCGACAGTACTTGCATTTTTTTTATTACATCGATTGCACAATCTTTCAGCACTTCATACGATGCATTATTTTATATTATAAATAAAAGGAAATAAATTAAAAGTTATTTTTCATAGAGTAATTCTGGGATTTATGCCGCACATTTTTTTTTAATTTGTGTATAAAGCCCCATGGTGGACACACACACACACACACAAAAATCATGCTGTGGTATTTAATGTTAAATATACAACGCGTGTACTGCGACAAAAAAATTCAAAACAAATAATTAATTTTTTTCTAAAACATTACACTGCGGCGCGTCACCCGTACATTCAGGCTGAGACGCCGCACTTGTGCGGTAGTTATGCCGCGCTTGTAATAAGAACAGAATTAAATTATAAATAAAAATATTTAAAAAATATTCATATCTGGGCTATAATTAACGATGTAATAACTAAATGAATACAATGAAACGTATTAGTAGATTCAAATTAATAATTGTTTGCCTACTTTCACAATTAAAATTATCGACTTATTTTTTACATTAAATTTTAATTGTTATTTCAGGAACAACGTAGCATCAATGCAAAAGAGAGGGAAAAGAAACAAAGTAAAAATGCGTTTACATAAATTATTTGTTAACCCTTTCGGGAGCGGTGACTTTTACACAAATTTTATTCGGTTGGCACCACTTTTCTAGAAGACGTTACCTTTACTTAAATAATCATGAAAATGCTTTAATTAAAGAAAGCAAATATTACTTTTCTTTTTTATTGGTGCCAGAGAAAAATTTTGTATGCTCTTTATGAAAGGTGCTTATATGCACCTATGATCCCGAATGGTTTAAGAGACCTGTTTTTTCGACTATAATCTACAGAAAAAGTGACGAAAAAGTACAGTCTTTATGTAACTACATTTGACACATGATGCAACAAAACCAATTACACTTCCTCGTTTTTGGAGTAGTTTTCTAAACATTCCTTGCAAAGAGCGTCTGCGTTACGCGTAATCCAATTTTTCCTTATTATCATCTTGACTTGCATCTTTCTTGCCCTTCTTACTTTTTATTTTTCCCTTTGGTTTTAGTAAACTTGATAACATTCCTAACATGGTTAGTCTGTGCAAAAAGAAAAGGAAGAGTTAATAACACTTAATCATCCCGTACAAAAGAAACTGCGGCATGTATACCGGAATTGCAGTGCGGCATGTATCCCATTTTGCATGGTGCAGACGTCGGCCACCACAGTTACCTGCTATCGCTAAGGGGAATGGCGTAACCATACACACAGTACTCTATACAAACGCTACACTTAGTTTTGACTTCGAAATCATGCATGCATTTAGTAATTAGTGTATGAAAAGAATTTAAACATAACGTGTTTAAAAGTTTGCACAATGAAATCATGCACTTACGTCAAAATAAGGATTGTACTTCTACAAGTAAACATCGAAATGGGATTCACGCTATACACTGATTAAAATAATCTCATTGCGCACCTATACTGTGCGTTTGACGACCATCTATCGATAATTAGAAGAAATACAAGGGGTGCGACATCTAACCCGGATGAGGCGATTCTCCCGGAATTACCCTATACTAATACCACCATAAACTATTAAGCATTTTCAAAAGCATCCCAAGCATACTATAAAGGGATGTATAACTGAAGTAGAAGTTTGAAAATTTTATTCATTAGCAAGTCTGTAACCATTCATTTTTATAGCCATACCTTAGTTCGATTCTTAACTCTTATTACTTGGAACGAAAGAATTCCTTAGTAAAGAAAGTAAGAAATTTTATACAGATAATATATATGAAAAATATTATTAAATTAAGGTGTATAAACATAAGAAAGAAGGTAATGATTTTTGCGTCACCATATATGTGTAAAGTGAAAACGGAACGAAAAGTGAATTTAGGCATCACACATAACACATTCTAATGGACATAAATGAAGTTTTAATCACCGCAAAGGCATCTGAATGTTTTTCAAACTTACTTTGATGGAAGTAAAATATAAAATACGAGTGAAACTAAACTTTGTACACTTTGAAATGTAGATGTGAATAATTTCAAACTGAAAAAATAAACAATCTTGAGGCATATTGTAAAGTTTTAAAATACATAAATACGTATACATATAAAAGCACAAGTTTTCAGTTTAAAATTCAAAAAGATAAATAAAAAACAGTTGTTATTAATTCTGGGATGTAGAAAAATGTTCAGCTATTTTATAAAATGTACAGCAGTTATTTTTATTGCTTGAAAGAAGAAAAAAGGTTGACGTCATAAAAAGAGCATATTCATATATTTGTGTTTGCAATATATCTTCTGATAAGTAAAATTTATCCTCGATGATTAAACGACTCATACAAAAATAATTTACAAATATTAAAACGGAAGTTATACAATACGAATCTATTTTATTTAATGTTTTTATAAAAATGTCAAAAATAAGTAAATAAGTATGACATAAAAGTATTTTTAGAGACAGTAAAGGAATTCGGTATTTATATACAGCTGGAAACTTAAACACACATATTTATATATTTGAAGAACTAATCACAGGAATTTATTTCAACATGCTAAACACATTAAAAAAACTCTGTAAATAATAATTTTCAAACATATAAAAATTATTTTTTAAATTCACCAAAAACAAGATTCCTGAAAAAAATTACCTTCAATAAATAAATCACTTTGATTTTTTAAAAATAATCTTTGATATCCTTGGAAGTGATACACTGATGCAGAGTTTAAGTAAAGCAAGTGATGCAACAATTTTATGCGTTTATTTTATGAATGGAATAGAAATTTATATCTATTCTCTTAAGACATAGATTTTTAAAATTAAATTTGTAAAAAACATGGCATTTAAAATAAGTAATTGAAACTGTAAACCACAGACACTCAATGGACAGATATTAAAATAGATTATTTTATACAAGTAACTTTAAATAAAGTAATAAAACGCTTTATTTGTAAATAATATTTGTAAATCATTTTTTTATTAGTGATATACAGAATTTAAAAATAATAAAGTATATTAAAAACTCATTTCTGTTGCTGATTTTAGTAAAAATATTTAGATCACATATATAGAGAGAAATTAAATAAAATAGACAACAAAATAGTATGCCAAAGACATATTGTATATCTTTCTCACCGATCACACGTAAACTCGCTGATTTTACCAAAGGTGGACCCACTTCATTGGCCACCGTACATTGATATACGCCTTCGTCTTCTTTTTTTATTCCATTGATGATTAGGGTACCATTATCCATGAGAAGAACGGAATGAGAAGTTGGATTTAAAACATCATTTATAACAGGATAAAATTTTCCATCAACATCTGAAAAATAAAATTCCTTTACTTTATTTATGTTATTGGTTAACTTTTCTTTTCACATGAAATAAATCAAAATTTCAAAATATATTTATGCAAATGTCATAAAAATAAAAAATATTAATATTTTTATGTTTGTAACATTGATATTTGTTAAATGTAGTTTTTCTATTACTTGGTATCAAAATACTGATTTTACAACGAAGTTACAAATGATTGAAGTTGATTTTTTCTATCTTTCCAGATACGATATTTTATAAAGACTAATATTATTTAATTTATATTTGTAATAAAACGTCTTTTTTTATAACTATTTCGAATATTTTTAATTGATATATATTATATTGAATATAATTCTTCTTCTTATTATTATTATTATTATTATCATACTTTATAAGGAAAGTTATTTTTATTTTAATTCACTTCCCTTCAAATTAATTATTTAAATTTGAATTATTTTCATTGATATATCTTACTTTGCAATAAAATAAATTCTATCATTATTTTTTTCTTTCAAATTTAATTATTTAAATTTTAAAGATATGAACTTATGCTTATTTTTATATTTGAGGATTTCTTTTATCCATATTTAATTTTAATAATAATTTTTTTTAAAAAACACCAAGTACTATTTTAATAAGTTTTCGAAAAGGGAATGTACTATTTGAATTGTTACAATTTTTTAAATTGACAATGACACGCAATCTTAGTTCATAATCATAGTGGTTACTAGTTTCGCAGTATCCTGTCAATTTGAGAAATAGTACCTTAATCACCGAAAACATTTCTGACTTCAGAAAAATGAAGTTAGGGAGAGATATAACCGACAGAATGAAACTGGTGTTAATTTTAATCATACGTCCAGCTTGCTACCTTCAATCACATACTTCTACAATATAATTAGTATGATTCTATAATTACATTTTTTTAATGAAATGATAAATAAATTGCATTGAAAGCACTAAAAAGTATTCTAAAATTTGTAAAATAGAATATCAGAAATAAAAACAAATTCCCCTGCGAGATAATTACAAGTATTCTTTAATCAGCGCTTAGTTTAAAAAACATTCCACTAAGCAAAGATTTAAAAATGGGAACATCATAGTATGGAATATCATGTATATATGATAAACGGAATATTCTTCTAACTGATATAATATTAAATAAGTTAAAGTATAATTTAAGATCTTGATTAATCAAATAGAAAATATCATTCCTTATTTTACTACTCCCTTTTTTTTTTTTTTTTTTTTTTTTTTTTTTTTTTTTTTTTTTTTTTTTTTTGCTTTAGGGGACAATTTACCTCAAAATTGATTTTAAAAAATCGATTTTCTTTTTTAAATATTAAATAAAAGCCTGTTTAATTGTGAATATTTTGACACCTCATTTTCCCCATGCGACATTTATTTAGCGAGTTATTGCAAATTTTGTTAATACACTCAGCGCAATTATCCACACAAATTAAAACTTTAAATGGCTTTTTCTCCATTTTCATATTTTCTTCCCTTTCGTGTTTTAAAAAATGCTAAGGCTATTTTTATAATTGAGATAGAGATTTAAACTTTTTTGTACATGTTCTTTATTATACATGTGTTAAATCTGCGCATGTAATTAGCCTTCAGGTTTTTTTTTTAAATAAAAGTATATGAAGATGTGTTAAATTTCATTGTTTTACTCTACATACATCAGTAAAAAATTATATTAAATGTAATATTATATGTAATCCATTCACAGTCTTGTGTAATACACATTTGAATATGCAAATTTTTTAAAACTTTTTAATTAAATATGCAGTTAAAAAAGTTTTTTTTTTTCAAAATGTACTTTTAGTTGAACATTGAAATGCAGTGAGTTCATAACTTGAACCATATTTTTAAAAATAAACAAAATTGTTGAAAAGGTAAACTGCCCCCTTAAAAGGCTAAATATTAGCTTTGACACTTTTAATGAAATTGATATGTTCAAAATAAACTGTGACTTTTTACCATTTAACTTATTCCAGGTTATAGATGGTTTGGGTTTTCCTGTAGCGGAGCATGGCAAAAGAACTAAGTCACCTGATAATACTTCTTTATCGGAGGGACTTTTTAACCATTCTGGTGGCACTAAAAAGTAATTGGGTTAATAATGTTAATAATCAAACTAATACATTAAATAATTATTTTTAGTTTAAAATGAAATCTGAAGCAGTAATTAGAATAAAGGATAAAATTAAAAATCTATAATTCTATGAAATTAATAAAAATAAATAGTGCGGACAAAATCTAAATTTGACCAATACTTTTCATATTTAAAAATTCCGTGAGTGCACTTTACATTCAATTAAAAATAAATATCTGGTATAAATACAATTTTAGTTACCTTCTGATAATTTTAACTTTACTACGTAGCTAAATCTTTCAATGCAGTAATTAAGTATAACATAAACTTTTAATAAAGTATTTAAAAACAAAATTTTCAAATTCAATAATAGAATAATTAGAAACGACATAGACCTAATTAAAAAAAAAAGATGATAAAGTTTTAAGCTATAATTTTGAATTGAATTACCGCATTAATACAATTTTTGTTTTTATTAGGAAAAAATATGTTAAATAATTTTATTTTCTTTTTATTTTCTTTTTTTCATCCTGATACACAATACCTAATTCTAATAAAAAGATATTTTAAATCAACAACAACTGAAAATTATGATGCGCAACCGCCTTCCCTAACAACAACAAAAACACGACCCCCCTTCCCCCTCCCACACACACACACTATTTCTTCACTAAATTATCTCATACAGTTACGACAGGTATCATTATGCCTACTTTTAGAATATTAATGCAATTTTTGAAATAAGATTATTATAAATATTAAAAATTTTATCCAATTTGTTATTTCCATTTGTGATACCCATGTTTAACTCTTTTATTTTTTGAGTTTCTTGGATAAAAACAGCCCGTAAAAAGGTATTATTTATATACTTTTTCTTAAATGCTCATAGAGTTAAAAGATGCTATAGTTTGAGATATTAATTTCAAGTGTACATGGCAAAATTAATTTATATCCCTCCCCCCCCCCCCCCCCAATCAAAAAAAAACCATCAATAACAACAACACCCAATTGAAATGTTTCTTTTTTGATTTTTAAAAAAAATTATGAATATTATTCATAAATTCATATAAAAATTATTAATTATAACGCACATTAGTTTTTATATGAAAAGAATGAGTGTCGAACAAAACATGGGTATGCGCTCTTACAGGTTGTTCCTATCATTGGTTTTTGAGTTAGAGATTTTTTTTTAACTTTTCGACGGTGTAAGGGAACCATCTTATGTTAAACTAATGTTAAGTACAAGTGTCAAACTTTAATTTATTTCCCCTCCCCACTCAAAAGAACAACAACAACAAACCCGATTGAAAGGTTTCCTTTTTAATGAGATACAATCAATAGACCCAAATACATTTCAGGCATGTTTTTGATTCGAAAACATATTTTTTAATTACGAATATTATTAATAGATGCACATAAAACTTATGAATACCTTAGGATGTAGGTATATATGTATTTTATAATGTAGGTATATTTATTAATATATCTGCATTATTTTTTTTTTTACATGAAAAGAATGAGTGTCGAACAAAGTAAGTATATGCACTTTTACAGCTTGTTCTTATCATTTGTTTTGAGTTATAGAGTTTTTTTCTTTCTTTTCGATGACGTAAGGGAACCATCTTATGTTCTCAATAGAAGAAAAATCATATAAACTTACCAGAAATATTCTGTAGAATTTCCTCTTATATAAAGTATTTTATTTAATATCTAGAATTTCTGTATAGTAACTAATTGAGTATTTTCGGTATCCTTGTAAAATCTTAATTTTATTTTCAGAAATTTATGGATAAACCCCAAAAAGATTTTCTTATATAACGCTATGAGACTTTAAGTATAAGAATAAATTTTACCTTTGCACAATAATGTGAAAATTAAGTATGTGACTGTGCGTTAAAGTGCGTATCAATATTTGAAAAAGTGAGATACTATAAACATCTGAAAGAACACATTTCACTAATTTTCTACTACTGAAGATTCATCAAAGGATAAGGTAATAAATAATAATAACAAAAAATCAGTGATTATGAATATTTAAATCAAAGTGTTACCACTTCAATTGGATGAAACTATGAAATAATTGTAAAAGATATGGATAAAGAATAATTGTCTTTAAACTGAATTTTTATCATCTCGTTAAAATGCATGACTAATTTACTAATATCACGATCAAAAAACATAAATAAAAATGTAATTATAACCATAATATATATTAATTTAACAAAAAATGTAATTATAACCATATTATATATTAATTTAATTTAAAAAAAATGTAATTATAGCTTACCATATACGTTTAAAGTAGCAACAAAAGTATCTTTTTGTCCTTCCGCAGCAGCGACACAAGTATAGTTACCAGAATCGGCTTCTGAGACTGGCTCAATTATAATAGTAGAAACATCCGATATAGTTACAACTTTGATATGTGTAGTATCTTTTACATTTTTCCCATCCTTAAGCCACTCAAATGTAAGTCTACGCCCTCCAGAAGTTGAGCACGTTGTTGAAACTCTCTGACCAACAGAAACACCGGTAGGAAAATTAAATGGTTGTATCTTCCAGCCTCCTAAAACGGATAAAAATCATTGAAATTTGGCAATAAAAAGTAGACAGAACACTAATTTAATAAAAAATATGTCTTGCGGCGAAATATGTTTAAAAGTATCATCTTCATTACTTTAATAAAAACGGTCTTTTTATCTATATAAAATAATATATCAACACATATTGATTTTAAGTTTTATAGGTAAATAAAATATTTTTCTTAAAAAAGCTATCTTGATGGTAGGTTATATTCCGATTCTAAATAATAGGTACCTTAATAAGCAAAATAAACAAATAAATAAATTAAAAAAAAAAACAATAGGCAAAAAAGCTAATGTGATACTTGATCTAGAAAATATTTTGATCTTATTTTATGCAGATGAAAAAAAAATATATATATGTTTGAAGTTTGTAAGTTCTTCCTTACATTAAAAAGCAATGTCTTAGCTAATGTGAAAGTATTGATATTATAATGGGTTTTTAATTAATTATATCTTGAAATAGTTATTGAAATTACACACAAAATTTCTGAAATTTTTCACAACTGTTCTATAAATTTACCCAACTGTTCTAAAATTTTACACAATTGTATAAAAAGAAGTAAAATTTGATAATTCGTAGAAAATTAATCATAAGAGCAATGGATAATTAAAATATATTGATTGTGTTCCGATATTTTATTTCAGCCCGTTACATTATTAACAAAAATGTCCTGCAGTGAATCTTAATGAATTTTTAGTTTTACCATGATACGTTTTATCATGGTTTAAAGAGACTTTACGCATATTTTCAAAAATTAATTTTTCAAAATATTGCTGATGGTACTTTGAATTTAAATAAAAATAGGTTTTTCGCAAGGAAAAATTAACAGAAAATATGTATTTGTTAGAGAAAATTTTTCACGAATCGTCACACTTTATAGAAAGTACATACATATAGAAATATTTTTTTAATTAAGTGAAAAAAATATAAAAATTCCATTTAAGCAAAATATTTTATACTTACGAAATGAAAATCCAGTCGCAGCAATAGTAGATAAAGTGATTAGTATCCGGATGATAACATTCATAGTTCTTTCCAAAGCCTATGAAATGCTATAAGTAAGAAGCAAATAATACTTATAGAATTATTTTTATGAAATTCTTTTACTAGAGATATTTGTGATAAAGTCCAAAAAGCTTTTTACAAAATTATTTTAAGAAACGAAAGTAAAAATTAAATGATCAGAGCTTCTCATGACGCTTTTCTACAGTTTGTTTTCAGAAATCGCAATCCGTTGTTTTTAGCGCCCTCTAGTGAATAATAGTTACACGATTATGATATAAAGTGCCAAACTAACCTACAACTGTAAATTATGCCAAAAATAAGTGATTCCCTTTTTAACAACATCTGAAAAATAAAATGAAATTAAACAAATTCAATTAGTAAGGTTAGCAGTTGTTTAATAAACCACCATTGCACTTCACAATCAAACAGAATTTGCATACAGTTTTGGCCAGCAAATGGACTTCTCGTACACATCAGAACAATATCTTTGTTAATCATAATCAGCAAAATGATAATAACGTTAACAGGTAATTAAAAAAAAAAAAAAAACACTTGGCTGTTTCTAAAAATCACTAAACAAACCTTTAAGATTTAAAAAGAAAATATTTTGTTATAAAATTTAGAGGGGGAGAGACTATTCAAGGAAAAAGTAACTTCGAGGCATTGCACGGTATGGTGAAATACTATAACATGTTTATGCATTAGGGAAAAAAATCAGTACATAAACAAATGAATAAATAGAAAAGAAGACTTTCATCGAGAACCTTATAAAAGTATGTTTAAACTAATAAAAAAGCACTTCGAGATTTAATATAAACACCACACATACACCATTAACAATTTATTTAAAACTAAAAAGCAACAAACTAGCACCTCTCTATCTGTTATTAATCACGTAAGATTTTAGTGAATATTAAGGGATAATAAACACACTCACACAGAAAATAAATAAACATAAATACTTTTATTAAATTTTCTTGGTATAAACTAATCAGAATAACCGACCAATATAAATAGTTTTAAATTGTAATGTCTGAAAATATGACTGAAAAAACCTGCGTGAAATAAATAAACATAGATACAACGGAAAAAAAATTACAATAAAAGTATTGAAATGAATAAATGATTGTAGTACTCCATATTGTTTTACCGAAAACTATAAAGTTTTTTACATTTGAAAGAACACAGACAAGTAGCCAAATCTTGCGTAATTTGATAGTTGATATTACTGTAAACTTCCATAACGGACACTCCCAAATAGCGGACCCCTCGATTTTGTGAAAATTTTTTCAATATTATATTTATATATTTATGTGTTTTTATCTCTAAACAGAAGACACCCCGAATAGCGGACAAATTCCGTGGTTCTGAGATGACAGTTATCTATAGGATTTATTATATTCAGAATTTCATGAATGCGCAAGAACATTTCACCAAGAATAATGCTATTTTAAGAGCTCATTAAAAGTATTGCACATGTGGAAATTTAGTTTTGATGTCACATGTACGAAGCGCGATAAAAATAACAATGCCTGTGTTTTTATATTCCTATACTGGTTTTGAGAAATTATGACTACTAAAAGACATCAAACAAGTTTTTAATGCATATTTTATGTATTGTAAGCGCAATTATATATTGCAAAATAAATTTAAGAAAAATATACACACAATATTTTCAAAATATTCAATCAAACTGCTTTTAAAAAATGCATAAACGCTAAAAGTTAATTAGTTAAAATAACGATAAGGTGACTTAGTTTGCTTATACCTTTTGCGATTATTTATTTTTTCTTATTCAAATTGTATATCTATTAACTTGAACTTATAGATAGTATAGAAATTTGATTAACATCATAACAAATTAAAGACCCACAACAAGAGCAAAATACAAAGCAATACAGACTTCATACACAGCTTTGTTTGAACTTCATCTCGGTAAAACAGTAGTAACTTTTGTAAATTGTGTTTACTTTAAACATAATAACATACATTTTCTGAGTTATCTACTACTGCACTAAACGAAAAAAAAAAAAAAAGACATTAAGAAGATTAAAAACAATTATTTTTTTTCGTAATATAAATCGCCTATTTTTAACAAGCATTTCCACGCGTACATTTTCCTATTACATTTTCTTTTTTTAATTAAGGAGTAAAATGTATGAAACGTTATCTCTTATACAGATAGAATTAATTTAAAAAGTAAATATTTTTTGACAAAATAACAATTTCGCAGTGGAATAAGACTGGAAAAATAATTAGAATGTCCACAGGTCCAAATATTAACATTTAAGAAAAAAAAAATGAAAAATTTTTAATAACAAAAAAGAGAACTTTCTATAAAAAATAAGCATTCATACTGCCTTTATTTCTCTCCATAAACTAAGGGTACGGGTGTAGTTTTATTATAATTAGAGAATGTATAAATATTTGTAATTCTACGAATTAATAAGATATTATTATCTACTTCCTAAATTTTAAGTTTTATTTTAAGTATATTTTCGCAGTTTTAAATTAAAGCACAACAACGATGCCTTCATTATGTTTTTCATTCTGAAAGTTACAGTTTAAAAATAATCGTATTAGGAGGCCATTTCAAAAATCAAAAAGCAGAAAATCTAGTAAAAAGATTTGTTGGGTTTTAAAATTTGCAAATATTATGACCTCATAAGATATAATGAATATATTTGCAATGTATGAAACAACAAAACATCGTTATCAACCTTCTTAAATATAATACTATTTAGTTTTAAATATCTTTTCATAAATTTAGTTTAAAGCACAATCATGATCTTCTGATGTTTATTCTTTCTTGATGTAACAGTTACATAATCATATTAGACACCCATTTCGAATATCAAAAAGCACAAAATTTAAAAAATAATTTCATGAAACTTTCGTAAACTTTATGACACTATAAGAATTAATAAATATATTTGGGAATATAATAATCAATAAATATATACAAAGCTCTTTAGAAAGTATAACAATAACACAAATAAATGTAAGAAAATGAACTTTAAATACATAAACGGAGAAAAATCTCCGTAACTTTTATACGTTTCAGAAACAAAACGCACTTTACATATCGGCGATTCACGTTCACCTTTCATATAGACAATAAATAAATGCAATAAATATTTTCAAAATCCGATAGAAATACGTTTTTATGAGGTAATATGTTAAATATATAATTAACCAAGATAATGAAGAAAAAAGTCAGTTAGAAACCATATTATAAAAATTTTCTCACCAATTACACGTAAATTTGCCGACTTTTTTAGCGGTGTGCCAAATTCGTTGGACACTGTACATTGATACACGCCTTCATGTTCTTTTTTGATTACACTAATACTTAAAGTCCCATTTTCAATCAGGAGAATAGAACTAGAAGCTGGGTTTAGAACATCAGTTTGGATAGGATAATACTTTCCATCAGCATCTGTAACAGAAATGTATATAACGTATAAGGCGTATATAAATAAATCTTTGGTTTAAAAATTATTTCATGTATTAGTGTCATGTATTTCATTACGAATTTAGTATTAGTGACAGTTTTCAATAAAAAGAGTAAAATAAAATCAAGCGAAATAAAAGCTATTTCTTCAAAAAAGTTTTGCAGACTTTACCATTCACTTACAACAGTTACCATTGCCAATACTTTAAAACTTTTTACAAGAACATTTAATAGTTCTTAGAAATTCAATTATTACATTAAATTCAATTAATTACAATTAATTCAATTACTATAAATAATTCTAATTATTCAATTTGCTGCAATTAGAGTACGTAATAGCATTAAGAGGACGCTTCACTGATACAGATTTTCCGTGACAACGTATGCTAAACTGTAGGAAAATTTAATTAGGTGATTACTTATTACCTCATGTAATTGAAGTTCTCTGGTGTAAAACATAATAACTGATATTTTAATTTTTTTATGATTTTCATTACCCAACTACTTTAACCCTATCATACTGATAAGTAAAGAAATCATATGAATGTGATTTCTTTACCAGTCAGTATTATTGTGTTAAAAAAATTAAGTGTAATTATGTATCCAACATTTACGAGGTTCCTTTACCTGCGGTTCATTCTGTAGAGCTTTTTTAGGTAACATACCATATATCTTTCCCAAAAGATTATCCGAGTGAAATGTGTACGCCGTATTCGTCCAGTATAGCTTCGTTAATAGAGTGTTTTGTAAGATTTTTCTAAAGTCCCGTGTTCAAATCCCGGCCTGGACACTTTTTTTTTGCTCAGTTGGAAAAATCACAACTCAAAGAATATTATACTTTTTTTTTTTAATTTAATTTTCATTCCCTTAACCCTCTAATACCCATGGTAGCATATATGCTATTAACAGTATTTAGAATTTAGTAGATTTTTTAATTCGGATATTCCAAATGCACACCAGAAATTTAAAATAGTAATAATTGCCCCTTTTTTAACAACAGACATTCCATATTTAAATAAGGCGAAATTTATTATTGAAATTTTTCTGGTGTGAATTCAGATTTTTTGAACTACAGAATTTTTAGAACGTATTCTGCCATGGGAATTAGAGGATTAAATAAAAATTAATTTAAAGTTTGTTTAAGTTTAAGAACGTAAATTACGCATAGATTAGTCAAAAGACATAATGATAAGTGTTAACATTACCATTCAATTTATTCCACGTTACTGTTGGTTTTGGTTTTCCAGAGGCAGTACATGGTAGCATAACTGTATCCCCAGATAACACTTCTCTATCTAAAGGACTTTTTATCCATTCCGGAGGCACTAGGAAAAACATATATACGTTATGATTCGTATATTCATCCAATTCGTAAAATGTTAATTAGTGCAAAAATACGTTAAACGAAATGTCATATTAATTTCATATGTGAAAGAAGAAGGTGCATTATATAGCAAGGGTATTTAAAAAAGTATGATTTTACATTATGTTACGAACATTATAGAGATATGAGAAAAATTGCGCTATTTTTAAATTTTTTTTAACTGGGCATAAAATCTACTTAAAATATTTTTTGAAATCTTGAAATTATAGGACATAAAAAGTAATAACTTATAAATTAATTTTCACTGTATATCTTTTATATAGTAATGCATAGTTACACCAGTAAAATTTATTTTATAGGGAATCATTATTATCTATTTACTTTAAAATAAATATTAAAATATGTACAAAAACTTGCTTCAATTGAATTTTTCCTGAATTCTTATGTAAGCCTAATAGGGAAATAAGTAAATTAATGTGTAAAAAATAGAAACCAAGGATCTTTTAAGTATCAAATACCATTTTATTTAACCTATTAATTTTATTTATGCATTAATAAAATATATCGTTATTCGAATACTTGGTCATATAAAATAACTTATACATTATAAAATATCCTTGTAAAACGAATATATATATATATATATGCATGCTTTTAAGATATAGGAAGATGTGTTAAAATTTCATAAGACATTGCGTTTTGATTTGTATAATGCATAAATATATCTAGGAAATTTGTTTATTCGTATATTTAGAAAATAACCAGAAATGTCCGATAATATTTACAATTCGCTCATTTAGTATACACACAAAAATAAAACATACATTTTTTTAAATGCAATATTTTTAAAGAATAAACATAATAATCTAAATTATACTGATACCTGTAGAGTATTATGTACAATAATTGTAGATAGTTGAACTAATAAATATAAAATTATACATAAGAGCGAAAATTATAATATGAATATTTCTTGTATTAATTGAATTTAAATTAGCAGTATGCGTTTTTATGAAATGTTTAAAAGAAAATAATAATTATTAATCTTCTTACCATAAACATTTAGTGTAGCGATGTACATATCTGTTTTTCCTTCGGAACTAGCTACGCAAGTATAATTTCCAGAATCTGATTCAGTCGTAGGTTCTATGATGATATTAGAAATATCAGATACAACGACAACTTTTATATGAGAAATATCTTTAACATTTTTTCCGTCTTTTAGCCATTCAAAACTAAGTCTTCTACCTCCAGATGTTGAACATGAAGTTGAAACTCTTTGACCAACTGCTACTCCGCTTGGAAAATTAAATGGCTGTATTTTCCAGTGACCTTAAATATATTAAAGGAAGTTATTAGTTCATTAATTAAATACTTCATAAGTAGGTATTATATATATTTTTTAATGTTTTAATTTTAAATTTAAACATCCTTATATTATAGGTAAAGTATGATAATAAAGAATAAAAGTGATCTGAGAATTTATTTAAATCTAATAAATTTATTATAATCTATTTAAAAGTTTTCAATTTAAATGCAACCGTTACATTTAAATATTATACTGTATATATTTGTAGAATTTACGTAATTAATTTTATTTGAGCTATTTCATGGTTTTGCTTTTTATACAAATATTGTAAGTGTGAAGCATGTTTATCTTATAAAAACTTATTTCATCCCAAATATAAATTTTGCTATGCTAAAAAAAATTATATTTCATTTAGAAAATTCTAAACTACGTTCAAAGCAATACAGAACTATAAATTTGGTTGTTTTCAGTTATATATTTTTTGGAGTTACGAAATTTCATGTTTTGCACGTTTTTATCTACACTTTTACCCTTAAAAATAATGTAAATCTTAATAATACTGAAGTTCTTCTGAAATATCTTGTTATTTATTTAATTAGTTATAGTAATAATCTTCTAATAGACAATAGCAAAGCATGAATAATAACAAAATAAATAAAAATGATAGTAATGCAAGAAAATTTGACTTGACAAATATAATTTTACGAAATTTTGTAATGAAAAAATTAGTTAAAATAGACAAATATTAAAACACAAACACATCTTTAAACATGCACTTTGTTTTTCTATTTTTTCTTCCATAATAATAAGAATAATATCTACGGACAGAAGGATTGTATTTAAATGAAACAGCATTAGAAATATTTATATTTTGCTTTGTTTTCCATTACAGTTGAATCATTGAAATTCATTCAAATGCATATGAATCATGCAATTATTTAAACTGAATTAGCAATCTATTCTTTTACATTTTTAAAATATGCTGCAGATTGATATAGAAAAAGAATAATGCATTCGGGATTCTTTTCTGATTTTACTTGTTTTATACATTTAGTGTTAATTATCTTTAAACATAGACTGTTATTAAATTTGCCAATTTGAATGCAGCAGATAATATACAGCAGAAAGCTAAGAGGTAGCATAATAAAAAATTATTGTCACACTTACCCACAGAATATCCTATGCTTGAAGTCGCTAATAATACGTAGAGGATTATCAAACTAGTCTTCATGCTCGATTTGTATTTTTCACAACAAAATCAGGCTTCGAAGCAGAATGCTAAAATTTTTTCTTTAAGAAGAATATTAGATAAGTAGCATTTGTAATTTTATTTTATGCTGATAAATTATGCTTATTGCCATGAATTCATTAAAACACTTCTATATTGACGCTGCTTATAGAGAACTCTACAAGATGCATGATCTACACACGATTAAGTTTTTAGCGCCCTCTAGTGATTATCATTATAATCTTTAAATATTTTTTTCAGCTCAAAATTGTTTAAAATAAGTTTAATAGTATAATAAAAAGAGTTTCAGAGCATTTTTTCATTAGTAAATCCAGTACTCTAAATAAATAGTAATCATCAACAATTGCTCACTAATACGAAAAAAAAAAAGAAGTACAGAAAAATTCATAAATAGCAATGCAAAAGTTATTTACAAAAATCTGCAAAACCATACGGATGTAGAAAAGACGTAAATAATAGAAATTTATTACGATTTATAACGAAAATTGATAAGCAAAAAGTCAGATTTACTTATCCCCTAAGAAGAAACTGTTAAGAATTATTAGGATGTCAAATTTGAGTTTTGCTCCTTATAGAATGTTTTTATAAAATTAAAAAATTCAAAAATACTGAAAGCGAAGTAAGAACAGGAAAATTTATTTTATACAGTATTATGTATATTACTACCTTTTGAATTCTTAACAGAAAAAAAGAAATATTGTACATAAGAAATCTAATTTAGTTTCGCTTTTACAACATACGTTTTCAAAAGTGTATTTAATATAATCTTGAAATATCATTTTATTCATACATTCATAGCTTTTCATTCAACAGAATATATATTCACACATTTGAAACACAATAAAGTAAAATTTCGTTTATATGATGTACATTTTAAGTTTCAATAATATTGCAATATGGAATATTTTAAAACTCGATAAGAACAGGATATATTTCAAAAGTTAAAGGATGTAATTACATTATTTCGCTTAAAAACTTGAAATTGTAAAAACGAATAATTGACCCCTTCCTCCTCATAAATATAAATGAATATAAATGAAAATAATTAAGACGATAAAAAAAATTTAAAGTGACATAACATTTTTTTTTAAATTTAAGATAAAAATTTTCATAACAAAAGAAGATACATTTCATCTTTCTTGAAAATCATGAATACACATAAATGAAAAACTGCATTTCAAAAATATGTTATAGTTTTGAATTGTGCAATAAATTTTGATTCAAAATGTAGTGGATTAATTAGAATTAGGATTAATGGACTATAATTAATAAATACTTAAAAATTCAGTTAGTATTCCGTTTCAGTTAGTTTCAGTTAGTAGGATAGTTTTCTAACATAAATAAGCACATAAAGAAAAACTTCAAACCTTTAAAAGAAAACTTCAAACCTGTAACCACACATAATAGATGATAATACAATACTGGAAAAAATACATACTTAATTGCAGCTGTATCACAAACTGTAATTTATTTTTTCTATAAATCGGTTTCGCAAATAAATTTTTAATGACAAATCATGTACCAAAATTTAATAAATATTCTAAAGTACAAACTATTTAGTGCATTTTAACATTATAATGTTTTACCGAACAGAATAAATTCACTATGTACTAAACCATACGTTAATGCAGCATTTTAAACTTTGTTTTTAATTTAAAAAAAATTTCTTCTTATCCACTGGATTAAAAAAAAAAAAAAAAGACAACAAAAATTCAATCAAAATATTTCCTATAATCAGACTTTTTTTTCACAAGAATAAAATTCATTCTTTGTTTAGATGCCAATTTCGAAGTTAAATGAATTCACCACAATTCTTTGTTTCAGACAGTCAGACAATTGCAACTTAGACAAATATACGAGTAAAATGCGAAAATACACATATGCTTAAATAAATATTATACTCATATGAAGTAAAATATAAGTTAATAAAAAAATTCCAAAGCATGTTTCAAAATATCGTAAAAAGTATTCATCTTATTTACACAAAATCAGGATTTATCATACAAAGAGTAGCTACATATTCACATACTTACACTGTTAATTTTTTTTATGTAAAATAATAATTCATTGGCCGTATATGCATTTTATACACATTTTACAATTTTTGTAGAAAATGGTAAAAACACAATTAATTTACAAAGATTTCGTTCCACCAGTGATTAAAAAAAAGAAAGAAAGAAAAAACTATCTTTCAGCAATTTTTCTTGAATATAGCAAAACACTGTAATTTTATTTCCATTCTGGCTCCCAATTCACTCTTCATAATATGATTAAGTGCGCATTATCTATAAAAACGGATGAATGACTTGATAGTTTGCTGCAAATTTCTTACAGTGTGCTAAATATCTTAAGTATGACTATGTTTATGAAAAACGTATAGAATTAACTTACAGATGTATTCAAATATAAATTGAAAGGAAACACACGCAATGATTATATTTTGATAATTAGTGAATAATATAGAAATATATATTTAATACACAAAAAAGATAAAAAAAAAATAAGTATTTAGATTTCAATACATTCAACCTTTACATTTGCTACACGTCATGTAAATAGTAATACTATTTATCAGATTTTTATTCTCACCAATTACACGTAAAGTTGCTGATTTATGAAGAGGTGTACCGACGTCATTCGAAACGGTACATTGATACACGCCTTCGTCTTCTTTCTTGATTCCATTAATGATTAACGTACCATTTTCCAGAATTGAAGTCGATGTAGGATTTGCTGCGTCTGTTAGCACCGGATAAAACTTTCCATCTAGATCTAGAAAAGGATTTTGAAAGTTTTATTAGGCGCATAAACCTTTAAAAAAAAAAATGCATGTCTGTATACACACATGCACATACAATCATGCAGAAGGTTTCTAAACTAATGGGACAAACTTTTCAGGTGTGGCAATACGCATCAAGACAGGCAATTCTTCTGTAGGAAAGCTGGTTTGAAATATATTATTTATTCAGCCAAAACTACAAGGCGTCTTACTACCAGTTAAATCTGAATTTTCGTTCACAATTTCAATAATAATGGAAAAGTATTTTAGTGAAGTTTTCACGAGATTAACTTTGTTTTGAAGGAAATGTTATGGTATAACGAAAAGGGCTGGAAAGGATCTGTAATTTGGTCAATGATTATATATATATATTATATATATCTGAATATATTGTCAGCTGCATAAAGAATTAAGGACTGTATAGCTCAGTGTTGATGCAAATGGTGGGTGTTTCTACACTGTTAAAAATCTGCAGCAAACTGTGCAGTCATTCAACCGTTTTGATAGGTAACGGTTGCTTGACCATAATTTAAAACGTTCTCATAGGTCAGAAAAGAGATAAATTACGGTTATACGAGTGTCCACGTGTAACCTGACCGACCTTTATTTTCGAAACCGTTGGTCCTAGATGCATACTTCCAATTACAAAAGTGATCAAAATTAGATACAGAGTTAAGATAAAAATGTTTGAAGCGAAAAAAAAAATAGTGAAGAATTACAGAATCTAAATTTTTATACAGCCCCCAGGTCCCTATACTTATATTTAGGGTCGTTTTGTTTATTCAAAAGTATTGCAAACACAAAAAGTTCTGCATCTGTACGACAAAAAACAGTATAATATTAATCTAATAACTGGTATTGAAAATAAAAATGTATATTTTGTATAATACATAAAATCCAAGTGCACAAACTTATACAAATTTAATAAAGTAATTTGAAATAATAACATAGTAAATAGTGTTTTCTCGCAGGTAAACTCAAATAAAAACGAAATAGAAATAAACAATGTGTATAAATATCGTCTTTCATACATTCTCACTACATGTGTTCCAAGTGTCTTCCCTGGACTACAATACATAAACGAATACGTGACAGAAATTCGTCTTGAACATTTTTAGCATTACAGGCATGACATATCTGATGATCTTTTGAAAATTGATTCTTATGTATTTTTTAGCGCTGAATCCGAAAATGACCTTCATTTTAAACCGTCACGTCAGGATTTTTTTCAAATCGCAAATTTCAAAGTTAAAAAGCTCAAAGTTAAAATTGATCCCTTTTCCCCTCCCAACCTCATCGGACTCCTGAGCTGTTTAGCTGTAAGAAACATAGTATAAGCCAAAAAATTGAATTAAATAAAATTAAATTGAATAAAAAAGTCTTACATTGATTTTATAGTATCAGATTTTTCACTATTTTTTAACCTTGAAATTTACGATTTGCGAAAAATCCTGACATGATGATAATAGTTAAGGTAATTTTTTTATTCAGCGTTAAAAAATACATAAAACGTAATTATAAAAGTAAAAAAACACAACAATCGTAGGTTTATGTTATCTAATCTAAAACTCTTTCTTAAAATTTTTGACGGTAATCTATCCGAATTTTTTGTGTTATCCTCTAATATAAGCATGTATAAGATAGTATGCGAAGAAAATCATAATGTTACACTGTCATCGGATTTAAGTCAGTATGTAAAATTTAACTTTGATCGGACATTTGAAAGTGAGTTAAAGTTCGAATATAAATTTTAAACTGGAATGACGATCATTTTATAAGTTAAATAAAACCTTATGAAAATAACATAATTTTTGTTAAAAGAAATCATAGCCTCAAATACTTACAAAATAAAACATATATTAAAATACAATTATTTTAACTGATCTGAAACTTAATTGTCAAAAGTTAATTCAATCGTTATAGATGTACGATTTCTTTCAAAGCGCAGATACCTTGAAATAAGTTTAAGTACTTTTTATACGACCCCTGAAAGCATGTCCGAAATCCTCTGTTTTGAGATGCAAAAAAGTGGTATAAGTCATGCATTTCAAAGTTTCATAACTCGGTCAATTTTAATGTTACATGAATGGGACTTTTTTTTGTCTTACTTGTTAGTGTCTAGTATATTTTTACTAAATGTCACTTATAGGACAGGGGGAACATATAAAATTTAAATTTCGTAATTTTTTAATAATTTTTTTTATTGACCCAAATCGCTTTAAAAATAATTCTTTACCTTATTTAAACCATTTTTGTAATTGGAAGTATGCATCTAGGACTAACGGCTTCGAAAATAAAGGTAGGTCAGGTTATACGTGGACACACTGTTTAACCCTTTTCTGTAAAAACGGTCGAATGACTGGGCAGTTTGATGCAGATTTTCAACAGTGCAGTACTTCTTGTGATATTATATTTTACAGAAAACAAAGTAAGTCTGTTAAAAATGATTTTACATAATCAGATATATGTTATTTTTTAAATTATGAACAAGAATTCAAATTCAGCTTCTGACAATGGTTTCTCGATAATTTTTTTTTTTTGTCTTGACGTTTATTATCACCTTCCAAAATTTGTTTCATTAATTTAGAAACACCTTGTATTAATGGAAAAGAAAGAAACTTAATTTTATACCTATAGGGGAAAAAATCAAGTGTTTTTTTTTTTTTTTTTGTTTTTTGTTTTTTTTTTTTTTTTTTTAACTAAAAAATTCTGAATCTGAAACAATCTTTATATATATACTATCCCTTACATTTAAAATAAGTTTAAACTTACAAAATTGAAACTTTTAGATACTATAATAAAGAATTTGTAAAAAAAAATAAAATAAAATAAAATAAAACTGGGAAAAAACTATTGTAGGATTGGATTGCTGGGATTGCTATTTGGATATACTATTTCAAAAAAAAAAAAAAAAAATCATATTTTATCTTATCGTCAAAATAAATGTAAAACATCAACAAATCGTTCTAGTAATATTATTGACATTTTCAAATCTTACAGATTAAAATAAGTCTTATAAATAATTCTAAAGTGTAAAAACCTTTCCGTAAAATGTTGAAAATTTCAGTAAATGTAATTTTTCCAGTTAAAAGAAATGCTGTATTTTTAGTAAGGTAGTAGAAACAAATGCGTAAAACAATAGTAAAATTACAGGAGTTTATTACCATTTAATTTACTCCATGTGATAGATGGCTTAGGTTTTCCGGTAGCAGAGCATGGAAGTAAAACCATATCGCCTGATAATATTTCTTTGTCAGTGGGACTTATAGTCCATTCTGGAGGAACTGTGGAATAAAAAAAAGTAAAGATAAAAATCAAAGAAGTAGAGCAATTCATTCTTTAAATTTCGTTAAAAAAATTCTGTAGTCGAAATAGAAAAAAAAATACAATGATTATTTTATATTATTTGATTTATTCCATTCTTACTCTATCACTGTCTAGCTTGAGTATATTTGTTCACTAAGCTGCAATTTCAGGAGCAAAAAAATAAAAAAAATAAAAATAAAAAATAAATAAATAAATAAAATAAAATAAAATAAAATAAATAAATAAATCAGATAATTCTAAAATCCGAACAGTTTCAAAATATTAAGTAATGAATAATACTTTTTTGCTTTATCTTTACAAATATAATTATGATTTTTTTAAAATCAAGTCTGAATAACTTTTTTTGTTAACATATGAAAAATTTGCAGAGAAAACAATATTACAACTTTGTTTTTTGATGGGCAGTGACAGGATTATTGAATTTTCTTTATAATTATTAGTTTATACTAATTTTCCAATATTTTTTAGCCATACCCAGCTAATCACCTCGAAATCATGATGATAACCTATAATTCTTATCATTTAGAAAGTTAATTTTTATTCACGTGGTAAAAACCTAAAAACTCATTAACTTGATCTAAACTTGATTTCCTCTATGAATGAAAATCGTGATGGTAATAATAATACACTGGCTTCCAAAAGTTAAGGTAAGGGACAGGATGCTTTCGATTGTACATGGTTTGTCGAATATCTACTAACATCATTAGCGAATTGTTCTTGAACTTCTAGGATGTAAAGAACATGTTTGATTTTATATTTCTCGGTGAAGATTTATTGGGAGTTACAATTAGGGGATAATAATAAATTTAATAATAAAATAATATTTGCGATCACCTATGTAATATAAAAGCCTGGAAATGCTTTATCACTGTAGTAAATGACTATTTGGGTCCTGTTCAACGTTTGTATGCGTTTGTGTATAAGCATAGCACTCATATCCGTGGAGATGTTAACGTTTTTGTGAAAAATTCAAAAGTTTTTTGTTTATAGCATACAGAGTTTTCAACCAAATTTAACACAACTTTCCAAAAACCTGACAAAGAACAGTAGAAACAGTATACTGCAATTAAAACATGAATCTATTGAATATTTGATGAGATATGGACACTTGTATGAAATAATTTTTAACTGCGCATACGTGTAAGATTTCAAAATTTTTATTTCATAATTTGGTAGCCAGCTATTTTGAGTAACTTCTGTAAAAAGTCCAGTCAAATATTGTGAAAACTCAGAAAGATATAGCGAGTTGATTGAAAAGTTGTGGAAAAACCCTTATAATAAAGCTATTTTTAGAAAGCAACTCTCTATATCGCCCCTATCTTTGTTGTATTTATAAATTACCAGTATTTTCTATTTGATTTTTCACATTTCATTCTCTGTTGTCATGATCGGATCGCTGTATACATTCAGATTTTAAATTTTAAAATATGTATGTCATAATAAAAATTTATATACTATGTAATTATGTATTTACATACATCTCTCCCTGGACCATAAGAAATTAACTATCAATATATATCTTTCCGAGATCCCCATTGGTGGATTTATCAATTTTTTATGAGCGGTAGTACCTAATTTATATATTTGATATTATATGTGTTTAATACAGTTCATTTAAGACACATTTTCAAGAAGTTTCACGTATATAAGTATTTTATGTGAGATATTAAAGAATGAATATATAGCTTATTCAATAAATAGGCAGAAAAATTGTATAAAAATCTAAAATACAGTTATGACTGAAAAAAAATGTATTAAACATTAAAATAATAGCGTAAAAAATGTATTCTAACGTTTTATAAAAATAAAAATGCTTCAGACCTTTTTTTTTAATGTATTGTATTTTGGATTTTTTTCATTGATAATTTAAAATTTAATACAAATTATATTTTAATTTTATTTCAGGAATTTTCATGCATTAATTTTATTTTTACACTGCAAAAATAAACTAAAAAGGAATTCAGTAGGAAATGAGTGAATAGTTATTCTGGAAGTGTCTACCTTAAATTCGACATTTCTCATACGTGCAGCGTACGGTGCAAATATATACTATAAAATACCGCAATTATATATGCCGCAGATTTATACTATAAAAATTTTAGTAAACAATGTTTTACTTCGAAATGATGTGTAATGTTTTTTAGAAAATTTTATAAAGTATACAATATGAAAGAAAACGAAATTTAATACAAATAGCTAATTGATTTTAAAACTACTCTTTAAATCAGTTTCATAAATTGCTATAGAAACGTACAAATATCTGCATTGTCCGCATAAAGTCACGTATTGCACACAAAGAAAATCCAGCTTAATAAAAAATACATTTTCATATATTTCAACTTTAATAGTTATTGTTTATACCTTCTAACTAAAGAGGACTAATATAATCTAGACAGTTAAATTTTTTAACAAAGTGTTTTTAAGCGGTATTCAGTTTTTAGGGACTGTACAGCTATAATATATAAATGCTTCTGTGCTCTGTGTTGTTATTCATGACAACGAATAGTCGATAATAAAAGTAATTTAAATAAATAATACGAAAATTGCAATTTGTTTGTTTATTTTAAATTAAATTTTTAGAAAAGTAAAATTAAGAACGTGTAACTTTAAAAACATTTTCTACATATATTATACAAAAGTGTACCAAAAAGCAATTTGGATTAAGAATGTATTTGACGTGCTTCTTAAATAAAGAATTGCGTATTTCAGAATTTTTTTTACAAATATACATGCTAATTGAGTCCACCAACCGACATTTACAAAACAGTTTTTAACCATTAATTACAAATTATTAAAAATGAGATTTTTCGAAACTCTTACCATGTACATTCAGTGTAGCCACATACGTAGCTGTCACTCCTTCTGAATTTACAACGCAAGTATAATTACCCGAGTCTGACTCAAAAACTGGCTCAATGATGATATTAGATACATCTTTGAAGCTGCCGATAGTAATATGAGGTACGTCTTTAATATGTTTACCATCTTTAAGCCATTCAAAACTGAGCCTTCTGCCACCAGAAGTTGAGCATGTCAACGAAACTCTTTGGCCCACTCTCACACTACTGGGAAAATTAAATGGCTGTATCTCCCAGCCACCTAAAATAAATACAATTCATTCATAAAGATTTAAAGGTAATTTTTTTAAATGCACAAATTTATGCACAATGATTTAGTTTGAGGCAACATTTTACCACATAATAAATACTATTTATAATGATGTGTAAATAGTACTACATTCATCATTAGTATAAATAATACTATATGCATTATGCGTTGTATTTCTGTATAACAATATAAATCTACTCATATAATATTTTAGAATTTTTTAAACTATAATTGTTTATAAATATTCCTATTTAACAGTAATTTGTAATGCAATATATATGTTTAAAACAATTGTTTAAAGAGCTGTTTACTTTTCTGTAAACATTTGGAAACACTCTAAAGAAATGTTAATTAGTAGCATATTGATTTCTAGCCAAATTAAATGTAAAATAGTAACGTTTGACAGTTGACGTTAAAATATTGGTAAAAAGATCTCGTTATTGTAAAATGTAGTAAATTATAAATGTATTTAAACACTTATATATTAATTGATTTAAATAAAAATGTTATGAAAATTACAATAAATTATAAATAATATGCTGATTATTTAAAGTTGTAATGTTAACCATTATTTTTCTCATTATTTAATGAAATTTTCACACAATGCATTAAAACAAAAATAAGAAAAACGAAAAAATATTTCATAGACGAATATTTAAATACAATTTTTTTATATATACCTAGCATTTTACGGAAATTAATATGAAGTATTAACACAAATTAAAAGCAAAATATTTCATATATTATCTGTGCATAAAAATTAGTACTTACCAAAAGAGAATACTGTGGTAGCAATGGCAGATAAAGTGAAGAGAAGTTTGCAATACATCTCCATTATTGGTGGTTACTGATTAAAAAGGAGACTTGTATAACTTAAACTAGAAAGTATGCTCTAAAATATAATTTTACAAAAAGCTATGACCGTTAAATATAATTCAAGCCACAGTTGCAAATATATAGTGCTGTCAATAATAAAATGTAAACAATGTTTGTTTCTTGACGCTGAAAATAGTTTAATATCAGAAAAGACAACCTGGAGTTATTAGCGCCCTCTAGTGAATAAGTTTAATATATAACCTATATAAAAGTTTTTAAAGAACTACTACAATATTTTCGACGTATTTAGTACGTTTTTAAAATCGAAGTGATGCATCTGTTGCCCAATATTTACTTCCAGTTAATTTGAAACAAAGAAATATGAGGGCAATAAATAAATAAATAAACAGAACAACGTTCTTTCTATATAAAAACGGGAAACAATAGAGGTGAATTCATAACATCAATTAGAATAAGAAAAAATATATTTCATTCTAAAAATACCGTCATGATGAATAATAATTGCAACAGAATAATTAAATGATTCTTATTGCATCGAGTTAGAATATTAAACATCATATAATCCGGGCTATGCAGTAAAATGTGTTTTACATTCAAAAGTACCTGAAGCATGATCTTACAAAAGTATATTCGCTAACGACATTTAACATTAGAATGACATTCTAATGTTAAATATTGAATGATGAATAATAATGAATATTGTCTGTACACAGGAATATCTGATTACCATTTCCCATAAAAAATATACATTTATACTAATAGAGTAATAAAATAACAAAATGATTTAAAATACTAAATATAAGGTAGTTTTCAGATGATTTATAAGTAAGTAAAATTCTTTAATACATAAATTATTAAATTGACACAAAATCGTGTGAAATAATGATTTAATTCTTGCATGTTCTCTGTGTCAAGGTGTTTCTTTAAATACGATATTTATGATGCATATCAGAACGGAATATGGATTTAATTAAAATGAAAAAAATGATTAAAAACCCTCTAAAAAATTTCTGGTACATAATTGTAGGGAGTTTTAAGTAATGCTCAATTTTAAATTCAACTATGCATATTGAATGATTTTAAGAATTCTTACAGTGCTTCATTTTTGCATAAAAAAGGTTACTGCAAAACTACAAACATAAGTTTTGAGATTTAAAAAAAAAATACATATAAATTTAAATATATCCTTTTACATTTTATCAGACTACATACCTTTTACATTTTATCTAGTTACATTTAAGCAATTATACATTCGTTATATCAAATGCAATGAGATAAAAAGTCACGTCATGTTGCTATAAATACACAAATTTGACATGCTTAATAATATAACCGCAAATAAAGACCAATATGACCTCAAATAAAACAAATTTTTTTATAATATTTGGAATTGTGTATGTCGCATGGCTAAAAAAAGAAACTGAAAATGGACAGACTTTCAAATAGTTTTATTGGAAAAGCACCTGCTTATATCACTTTTGTTGCCCATTTGGCTCATAAAATCTCAATGTAACGTTAAATATTTCGCACTTTCATTGAAAGTTCCACTCTTAATAGATATTAATATATTTTTAGAATTTTCAGAATTTTATACATTAATAAACTTCCAGTAAGGCAACAGGTATTACAGAAAAATTACAAAGGGTATACAAATAAAAATTTGCGCAATAAATAAATTTATGAGCAGAGACAACAGCCTAAGATGTCGAACTCATATTATTACTTTTGAGTTAATACGATTGTACTTATTAAAATATTTAATCGTATCCTTAAAAAAACTAATAAAAGTTCAGGAAATAACAGATACAAAACGATGATAATCCTTTTTGTAAACTCGATAAAGTAACATCTTCTTCTCACTCTCAAAGATGTAAATCGCATTACTATTTGAGAAGGTTTTGTTACTTGCATCGAAAATTCAGTTTTGCACGTAAATCACTATACACTGTTAGCCCCCCCCCCCCCCCAACTGACTAGCCCGTGTTAATACGTTCACTAAGCGCCCGGTGTTTCACTGCAATACAAGCAATATTTAAAGTAATATAATATTGATTTAATGTATTTTTAATACATTGAACAATGATTAATACTTTCAAAGATTGCATTCATATTCATAATTAAGTTTTTTTTTTATAAAATGCTGAAAGAATCATCTTTTTTTAGCAATTAAAAAAATGCAGAGAAAACAACAATACAATTTCACCCTTTTACAAGACTGCCAGAGGGAAAACACAGAGCTTCTAGAAAATAAGAAATAATCATATTCTGACCAGTAAACACGCAAATTTGTTGATTTATTTATTTATTTATTTTATTATTATCTTTTAAGGCGAACTAATTTCATTAGAAATGACACATTGAGAAACATCTTAATCTATATTTATAGAATAAACTTGGTGTAAAGTTCGTGTATAACTGATATCAAGCTTTTTTTTCAGAATGGAAAAAATAATTACAAGAAGAGAATATATAAGTAAAATGATATACATAAAAATAAACTCACGAGCAGAGATGGGAGATGGCAAGTTCAAATCATTTCTTATTCATAAAAAAATAAATTACATGCCACTGAATTGATTAAAATAGCGGAATGTTAAAAGATTTAATCATATCTTAATTCATAAAATATACAGAGGTAGATGGATAACAATTATTCCTGAAAATTCGGTAAATTAAGAGCTAAGAAACACTCACGAAGATGAAAATTAAGTTTTAATTCCACAGTAAAATCTTTCTAAATTTTATTGCTGAATCGGAAATTAAATTTTGCGTGCAAATTAATATACAATGTTTAAAAAAAGAAGTGACAGAATACTTCTGGAAAAATGAAATCTTATCAAATTCTCACCAATAACGCGCAAACTTGTTGATTTTTTTAATGGTGAACCAACTTCATTAGAAACTATGCACTGATAAACACCTTCGTCTTCTTTCTTGATTCCGCTAATACTTAATGTTCCGTTCTCCATAATAAGAATGGTACTGGAAGCCGGATTTGAAACATCATTCTGTAAAGGATAATATTTCCCGTCTAATTCTAAAATAAAAATTTGAATATGAGTTACACATGAAACAAATATGTTATATTTCTTTAGATATATGAAAGGTAATTAATCAATTTTGTTAAAAGTGACTATCACTTTTATGATAAATCATCAAATAAATATTTTCCTTCTTCATTAAAAATTAATATTTCATTATTAGTAATAAACTTTAAATCACATGTTTTTTTTAATAAAATTGAGTAATAATATGCAGAGTTTATTTTATAAGAGCACAATAAAAACTGAATTTATAAGAAGTCCGAAAGTCTTAATTTAAAATACATAAAAATATGAAATAAATCATATTTGAAAACACTCACAATTTTATTTGATATATTTGGTATTTTATAATCGAGAGAATGAAGGAAATTATGCAAATAGTTGAACTAAAAAGTCTTTTGAAAAATTGATTTGCATTTAATAATTCGGACATCAATTCCTTATTTTGGTTATAGATAAATATAATAATAGATATTGATACAGGGAAGAAAAATCATGCGTCAAGCATATGTTAGAAACGCTTTCCAACACATTTAGAATACTGTAACAAAAATTCCACGTTTAACATGTGAAAGTTGATATTTAAGCAAACAATTTGGTAAACACATTGAAACACATATTAAAACTTATTTTTGGGAATTACCATCTGTAGTCGGAAAAATATCCGAATTCTTTTGTAAAGCTCTGTATATGATCTATAGATTTGTATACATACTATATAATATGCTAAAGATTAGTTGAGTTAGGAAACGCATAACAGAGTTGAAAATTCCCCTCTTGAACAATTTCCACCAATAAAAGGAAATAAACTCGAATAAATTTTGCAGCCTTGTATATGCTCCCATTGATTTATAGAATTTATACAAACCTAGTAATATTGAAAATTCCCTTTCAGCAATTTCCATTTATAAATTGAAATGTACTCGAATTCTTTTGTACAGACCTGTTTATAATCTATATAATGTATAAACACGAAGCAATATGCGAAAAATTAGTTACATTTAAAAACGTATACCACAAATGAAAACACACTTCCAGCAATTAACGCTCATAGACAGTACTGTAAACAAGCACTTTTTGTGTCCCTGTATATGAATTATAAATGTTTTCTGATAGAAAAATTCAAAAAGAGTTTAAAAGGGAATTTTACATTCACCTTGAGTTAATATGTATAAAATAATTACTGATTTACTTAAAAAGGTGCTTAAAATTTATTAAAACCATTCTACTACATATAAGCTGGTCTTAAAATCTTAAAACCATTGATGTTAAAAAATCTGTAAAAATATGTTACGTTAACTCCGAGATATTTCAATCAGAAACGTGATCATTTTCAAGGGGATATCTTTACTGTAAGATAACGAGTAAAGATATACCCTTGAAAATGATCACGTTTGGGATTGAAAGATCTTGGGGTTAATGTAACATCTTTTCACATATATTTTTGACACCAATAATTTTAAGTTTTTAAGACCAGTTTATATGTAATGGAATGGTTTTAATAAATTTTAAGCACTGTTTTTAGTAAACCAGAAATTATTTTATATAAATAAATGTTATTCCCACCATATTTGCCAGTAAGCCCTTTGTTATGCACCTGAATGATATAAGCCAATTTCAATATGTTTGAAATAGTTTAACATCATTAAAATTCACATTGTAAACAATGTTTCCCCATAGACCATAATGTAACGCAATGCTTTTGACTGAACGAACTATGAATGCCACACACTTCCTCTTCAATACTGAACATGCCATAGTAAGCCTCAATACCATATATAAATTATATGGCAATACGAATATATATATTTACGCGAGTTAGAGATGCAGCAGACAGACGGACAGACAAAACAAATTCATAAACACTTTTCAACTATGTTGGAAAGTTTTAATAAGATTGACTGTTCAGGCAAAATGCTAATAGATTTTTTTTTACATCCTTTCTGAAATTAGATGGCATAAATCTCTCTCTCTCTCTCTTTTATTTATATTTTAGGTTTAAAAATGTTATTTATATGAATTTCACAGTAATCTTTTATAATCACTAAATTTAGATGTTAACATATTTTCTTTTAATCAAACCATGATTTTTTTTTCGTTCGAAAAGCCTAACAGAGAAATTATTTGAAGTATGCATTCATGCAGAATATAGATATTTTAAAGGAAAAATAGAAAAATGACATGCTGCGTTAATTAGAAATTAGTATGATGTAACATTTTTTTGGAGTTGATATATCTATTTTAACTTAGTAATTCTTGTTATGCTTATTTTTTCTAAAATAAATTTTATGTCAGATACCTTTAATACATTTAAAAACACACACCCCAATGTCCAAAGAAAAACATTTTGAAAGCAAATTGGAAGTCACCATCAAAGCTGAAAATTAATGATAATGCCTTTGTTCTTCGAATAAATTAATTTTCCATTATAATATTAATAATTATAACATCATTAAGTTTGCTTGGAGATAGATTTTTTACAATTTTGACAAGAAATTTATACTATTGTTCATGAAAATAATTTATGCCATATCAAAGGTGTATATCCGTGAATATAGTATACGAAAAATCACAAAGTGTCTTTGTTTAATCTTACCATTTAATTTATTCCAAATTATGGCAGGCTTAGGTTTTCCAGACGCAGAACAAGGCAGAAAAATCGTATCTCCCGATAATGCATCCTTGTCTGAGGGAATTGTCAACCATACTGGAGGGACTAAGAAAAATAACGTTAGAAGCAGTTGCATATAAATGAATGATATTATTTTACAAGAAAGTAAAATTTTTCGTAACTAATTTGTTTCCTGTATATTCTAGAAATTATTTTAAATATCATAATAGTCAACTGTTTAAGGGGTATCCCACAACTTCGTACACATTTCAAATTTTTTTAACAAAATGTGGCATAATATTTATGAAAAAGTCGGCACCATATGTGGCATATAGTATGTGGAACCATAATATTTAGGAAAAAGTCGAATTTTTGTGGCAATTGAAAAAAAAAAAAAAGTTCAAAATTTCTTCGAATTATTTTCTGCTACAAAAATTCCAACTATTTGCTGAGTCTTGGAGCGCTTTTTCATTTACCAACATAATACCGATAAATCTTACAGCATTGTCGTTATCCGACATAGGTGCACGCAAAATGCATTCATATACAATAATTATACAAATAATAACTATACAATAATAATACAATTGCTTTTTCAATTATTAATTCGATGACAATTTTGTCGTCATAGTGCACATGGCTGCATTTTGCGTGCACTGACGCTGCATAATGACAATCGTGAACAGTTTATCGGTATCGTGTCGGTAAATGGAAAAGCGCCCAGGCTTGGTAAATAGTTGGAATTTTTGTAGAAGAAAATAAGTCAAAGAAAAACTTTTTTTTCTCTATAATTAAAAAATTCCAACTATTTGCCAAGTCTTATGGTGAAAACCACACTCCGATAGAATAATTTGTTAAATTTTTATGCCTTGAAAATTTTTGAAATGTGAACGGACTTATGGGACTTTGATATATTTAATTATTAATTGCTTATTTATTTATTTGCCAAGCAAAAATCCACTTTTTCCCAAGTCTTATAGTGCAAACTGCACTCCGATTGATAATTTGTTAAACTGGTATGCATTTTTAAAATCTGAGTTTATTTATAGGTTTCTCCGAACTATTTCTTTTTTTCTATTGCCATAAAAAACCCAGCTCTTTGGCAAGTCCTGTGCGCAAACCGCACTTCTACACGGCAATTTGCAAATTTTGTTTTAATGAATTTTTGAAACGTGGACGGGCTTAAGGAAGACGTTATACATATTATTTTAAGTAACGTTTGAAAAAGGCAAAATTATTTAAAAAAAAAATAGAATTCTTTTCACAAACAAATTATTTACGTCGTTGTCAGAGCCGTTACAGTTGTAACTGAAACACGCGTTTAAAAAATCTAACTTTTAAATCTAAGTAAAATAATCATCATTTTTCATGAATTCAAAATGTAGCACCTTTGAATTAGAAGTTAATATGAAAGCATAGTGAACTTAAACAACACTATATAAAATATTATCAGGTAACTGGCATGAAATAGTTACAAATTTAATTGTTATGGTCTTAAATTATTTTGCTTACAGGCAACCTTGTATGAGTAAAGCACCATATCCATTAGATACTTTATACTGGCTAAAATTCTTTTTAACAATGTATAGGAATAACTTTAATAATATATTTGTTTTTTATTTAACGGTTTTAAATACGCTATATTTTTATTATTGAAGAAATATAATTCTGAGAGCAAAATTAGAATGAAACATGTAATCCCAATTTTACTTTACTTAATTATAAGCAGAAGAAGAACATTTAGTTCGCCTGATTTCAGGAAAATAAATAAGTGAAAGTTATAATAAGAAAGATATGTAAGAACAAAATTTAAAGTCATTGGTAAGCCTTTTTAATGCTTAAAATTTTATCATTTCAATCTCTTATCGGCTATTAGTATTGAATGGCAGTCCAATTACAAACATTTTTAATTGTACACTTCAAGAATATTGTTCCCTTTCGGCGCATATAATTCCTTATTATTAATTTCATTTTGCGATTGATAAAACAACAAATATAAAAATTTAATTTGACTGAGACATGAAAATTATGTGAATTAAATGTATTAGAAAAATTATTAAAGTTTTCTAGAAAAATAACACGTTAAATTTTTTAACAATATTTCAGTTTTTGAAAAAAATTGTAGAAACTGTTACGAACTTTTGAAAATATGTAGAATAAAAGAAATACGAGCAATAAGGAATTATTATATAAATAAATGAATAATAAACAGATTTGCAAAAACACACATTCATAAATTTACATTACTTACCATATACATTTAGAGTAGCAACAAACATATCAGTAATTCCTTCAGAAGTAACAACGCACGTATAATTGCCCGAATCTGATTCTGAAACGGGTTCAATTGTAATAGTAGACATATCCTGAATGCTTCCAAGTTTAACATGGGGAATATCTTTAACATTTTTTCCGTCTTTAAGCCATTCAAAATTAAGTCTTCTGCCACCAGACGTTGAACATATAGTTGAAACCCTTTGACCAACTGTAACTTTATCTGGAAAAATGAATGGCTGTATTTTCCAATTACCTATAAATACAGAAATGGAAGTTATTATAAGAGCAATTTTGTCGTTAATATTTTTTTAAAGTGTTTTAAATTTAATAACTGTTAACATTTTAACCGCATAAAAATAAAATATAAAAATATGAAATATCCTTACTTTATATTCAAAAATATGCAGGCTAATTATTGCTTTTGTCTTTCGTCTTTTAAATGTAAAATAATTTGCTCTTCTTGAAATTTTGAAGAAATAACTTAAGTCATTTTGGTGTCTGAGTTCTCTTTCATTTGATTTTGCATCAATAAATAATTTGTCTAATCAATTAACATAAATTTTCTAGCGAAATATTGACACTAAATATTACTTCCGATGTAAAAATTTCATAAACACTAAGATAAAAAAAGAGCCTGTTACTGGTTTGTCAGAAATAGAGGTTGAGAATTATTGTTTAGTTCTTATGTTAATATTGAAGCCTCTTAATAGGATAATATGTACATTATTTTTAAAACTTTAAAGCAATGAATGATAAATCACACAGCTTTAGAAATACGGAAAGTTATAACACTGATAATTGCTGGTGTATATTTTTTAATTCTTGAATTTATCGTTTTTTTAATAGATGGAACTACTACTTTTCATAATTTTTTAAGTGAAAATCATCAAATGAAACATTTTATTTTGACTTTATAAAGAATTAAGTAACAAAATTGATTAAAAAATCAACAAATATTGTGCATTTTATTTTCAAAGAAGTTTTCATTACAACTCTCATTTGTATTCAAAGAAAATAAATGTTATTATATAAATGTTTAGAAGAAGTTTATGTAATAGTTTATAAATTCGTCTAAATCTTTGTAATACGTTTTAACTGAATCAACGAACACGATACTGATTTTAACTTTATTATTATTATTATTATTATTATTATTATTATTATTATTATTATTATTATTTGAATGAGTTATTTCTTATTAATTTCAATAAAGAATATATTAAATCAAATCAGATATATAATCAAACATGCTTTAATTTATTTAGTTAAAGTTTATAGACAGAAGTCACTGTCTTTTTTAACGCCCGTATTATACTTATATTCATCTTATACCAATATTTCAGACATTATTATCTTAGTAGCCATTAGAGTATAGACACATTTCTCTTATCTGTTATTACATTAATATATAAAACAATCATGACATCTTATTTTTCATTCAAAAATTCTTTACCTTGTTTGTATACATATTAAAATCAATTTCCATAAAATACATTTTCTTTACTTTTTCATAAAATTTTTAAGTTTTGAAATATATGTTTTAAAATAAAATAAGGAAATATATCTTAAAGTTTTTATGAAAAAGTAAAGAAAATGTATTTTATGAAAATTGATTTTAATATGTATAGTTAGTTTTGAAATATATGTTTAATGTTTTGAAATATATGTTTTAAAATAAAATAAGGAAATATATCTTAAAGTTTTCATGAAAAAGTAAAGAAAATGTATTTTATGGAAATTGATTTTAATATGTATACTTACAAGATAAAGAATTTTTAAATGAAAAATAAGATGCCATGATTTTTTTATATATTAATGTAATAACAGATAAGAAAAATGTGTCTATACTCTAATGGCTTCTAAAATAATAATGCCTGAAATTTTGGTATAAGATGAATATAAAATGCTTTAATTTATATTACAAATAGTTCAAACAATGCTGAACCTTTCGAGCCAAAATTTTATTTTTCAGTTTTGGAAAAAAAAAATACTTTTACGTTAGTAAAAGTGAAAGTAACTATCTAAATCCCAAATATTAAGCTTTTCTGAAATTTAAAGAATATGCCACTATTTAGAATCTAACGAACATAGTTACTTCGCGCACTATTCATATGGCAATAGGCAAAGGAAGACATTTTCAAGGCGTTTGGAAAATGTAATATTACAACAGGATTAAACACACATAAAAACTTTATACTATTTTTTTTTTTAATTTTTTATCATAAATAATTCATTCGGAAGTAACCCCTATTTTTTAAAATCGAAAGTGTGAAACTTATGTTTGAAATAAAACAATTGCCATCTGAAATAATATTTTCAGAAAGTTAAAACAAATTTAATGCAAAAAGCATACTCTTCTAAAATAAAGCATATGTGATGTTTAAATTCTGTGTTTTAAAAACTTTTATTTAAAGAAGTTTCTATTTGTAAATAATAAAATCAAATTTAAAAAATACATTTGCTTAAATATATCGATACATTATAGAACGCTTTACATTAAATTAAAATAATAATATTGAGTCAGTTTAATTTTATATGTGAGCCATTAGGTAAAATTTTGTTGTTTCAAAAATTTTAAACATTTTTTCTAAAATTAATAAGAAAAATGTGTCTATACTCTAATGGCTTCTAAAATAATAATGCCTGAAATTTTGGTATAAGATGAATATAAAATGCTTTAATTTATATTACAAATAGTTCAAACAATGCTGAACCTTTCGAGCCAAAATTTTATCTTTCAGTTTTGGAAAAAAAAATTACTTTTACCTTAGTAAAAGTGAAAGTAACTATCTAAATCCCAAATATTAAGCTTTTCTGAAATTTAAAGAATATGCCACTATTTAGAATCTAACGAACATAGTTACTTCGCGCACTATTCATATGGCAATAGGCAAAGGAAGACATTTTCAAGGCGTTTGGAAAATGTAATATTACAACAGGATTAAACACACATAAAAACTTTATACTATTTTTTTTTTTTAATTTTTTATCATAAATAATTCATTCGGAAGTAGCCCCTATTTTTTAAAATCGAAAGTGTGAAACATATGTTTGAAATAAAACAATTGCCATCTGAAATAATATTTTCAGAAAGTTAAAACAAATTTAATGCAAAAAGCATACTCTTCTAAAATAAAGCATATGTGATGTTTAAATTCTGTGTTTTAAAAACTTTTATTTAAAGAAGTTTCTATTTGTAAATAATAAAATCAAATTTAAAAAATACATTTGCTTAAATATATCGATACATTATAGAACGCTTTACATTAAATTAAAATAATAATATTGAGTCAGTTTAATTTTATATGTGAGCCATTAGGTAAAATTTTGTTGTTTCAAAAATTTTTAAGAAATATACAAAACTAAATTATAGCTAGAATACATAATTGGAAACATATTTAGCTGTTTACATTTCATTCTTTTTAAAATATATAAACATAAGATATTTTAGTCTATTTGAACTATATTACAGAAATAGCAAAGTAGTGAACATTTTTTTCAAATTATTATAATGTAATAATTTTTTTTCTAAATATTAAAATTCGCTTTTTTCGCATTGAATTATAAAGTTACCCCTATATAGACAGCTTTCCTAAATAACAATAATTTTTTAAATCTTTTGCAGTGTTACAACAGATAACTGAGCAAAATATCACCTAAAATATTAAGAATATGCAAAAACTTTGCATTTCAAATTAGTTACAAAAATCATGTTAATTATATTTAAATTTATATTTGTTTTTTCCAAAACTTATATTTAAAGTTAATTTCTTAAAAAAAAAGGAAGAAAGATTTAAAAAAAAAAAAAAAGGCAAATTAAACCTTAGTTTACAAGAAAATTTTCTTACCAGAAAGTGCTCAATTTATCGAATTCAAATTAAAAAAGTTAAAAATTTTGTTTTAATTAAAAATACAAATGTTTTAAGACTCTAACATTTGAAATATTTTAACGAGTTAAAATTTTAATTTCTAAAAAATAATAATAGTCATAAAATGCTTTAGAGCTTCTTCATTAAAATTATTAATAAATGCAGTAATCATTACAATTAATTTTTGAGAAGAAAACTTGCATTAATACCCTTACTTTTAATGCTAAGAACATCGGACACAAATATAAGAGAAAACATATTTCATTGTTAAAGTTATGTGATACCAGTGATCTCAATAAGATGATTTTTATATATTAACTCACAAACAAATATATATGATATATAAGTTAAGCAAGCAATAATATATTTCTATGCTATAATAATAAAAAGCTGAAAGCATTTTCGTTAAATTATATTTGAGATTAAAAAAATCTCTCTCGCACTTTTAGCAATTTTATGACTTCTTTACAATTAAAATTACAGTAAAATTACAATACAGAAATTGAGATCACTGGTATCACATAATTATTAAATTAGTATATTAAATACAAAAGTTTAAAAATATAATTATTTATAAATAATAATGTATTGAATAGTACTTACTAAATGCGTATCCTGATGATACAACAGAAAGTAAGATGCACAACATGTTGAAAGCAATGATTGTTCCTTGATGGTCTTTTCTACTTGTACTGATAAAACGCATATTAGTGCACTCAATATAATTCGAGTGAAAATAAATCTGACTTCCTTAGTGGATTAAAAGCTTCGGGAATGGACAACAACAAATATATTTAAAGACGCTTTATAGATCATCATCAAAATGAAAACTATAAAGTTTTTAGCGCCCTCTAGTGAATATAATCAACAAAATTTTATTTAAATGTTTTATTGTTTATAGCAAGCTAATAATATATTTATTTAATAGAATTTTGTAGCATAGTGAAAGGAACTTCCTTACGAAATAACAATCTACATAAGGGACTATTTAATAACTCACGTAAATATTTCATTTGTTTAAATTATCTGTAAGGTAATGGAAAGCATTTGAATTTCTTAAATAGAAGCTAAAGTAGTTTGCAAAACATTTTCTTTTGCAGTGTTTGAATTGTTGAAAATTATTTCGTGCAGATGTTTTCAATAGATGTTTTCAATAGATTTTTTTTCTTTTTTTTTTTTTTTTTTTTTGTAGTTTAATAAATTTTATGATATTGCAAAACAAAGAAAATCAGCTGCAAATGAAGAAATATGTTAAAAAATTTTAACTCATACATTTCTGATAGTTTGATACTGAAAGTATACCTCCTTTTTTTTAATCTCTAAGCGTAATTGGAAACATTTGAATATTTGAAATACTGGCTAAAGTAATTAAAATGTCCAATACTTTCTTCTGCATTTTCCGAATTGAATAACATATCACGCAGATGTTTTTAATAAATTTTCCCATAGTTTAATACACGTCATGATATTACAAAATTAAATAAAAATATTTTAAATTAAGATTTTTTTTTAATTTTTTCTCATACATTTCTGGTATGCATGCCTTTTCATTACTATGGTTTATTTCTCGATTGATGTAACATTTTACATGTGAAATGTACACTATTTTGAAATTCTTGACATTTTATGTATAAAGATAAAAGAAAACTTTCTTGCACCTAGATTCATGAAGTGGAGAATCGATCCTTTGTTATAGAAAAGTGGTCACGGTAAATCCAAATACAGATTGAATATAAAGCTATTTTAATTCGTATAATGAAGTAACGATAACAACAACAACAGCAACAAAAACAACAACAACAAAAATAAATAAATAAATAAATGCAGTATTAAAATGCGCTCGATTTTCCACTGCATTCTAGGTATCGTTTATAAAAATATAAAAGTAAATTCAAAGTGTAGATAAAACATTTTCTTTCGCGAAATAGCCTTTTAAAAGAGATCCGTCTAAGATTTAGTACTTATTTTGCACAGCCAAGTATCATTTCGTGGCGCATTTACGCAGCACCGCTAGATAGTTGCCTTGATGTAAAAAAAGTATTATAAACATACATTTTTTTAAAATTTTGGTTGAATAGCTTTGCTTTTGAAGGAAATTAATTTCCCGCATTAATAACTTAAAAAAAAAATACACACTATATACATGTATTCAGTACTCATTAAGTTAAGTTTTAAACTTTTTCAATTGGCACATATATTAGAAAGTATAACTATAAATAAAAGAACAAAACACCAATTTATAAAAGGAGATGCCTTTAAAAAAATAGAAATATATTCTGTAAGTATCAAAGTTTGAATGTATAAAGAATGGCGTTACTATTCTGTTTTATTTATTTGTATAATATACTATTGAAGCGACAAAGAGAGCTTTCAATAAATTTAACGTACTTAGAAGTTTTAAAAGGTAAGAGAATAAAAATATTTATTTATGTAGACAAAATTAATACGGTATTGATGATATGTAATATTTTTAAAAATTCACAAAACAAGTACATACACACAATTCATTATCTTATTTCTTTGAAATTAATCAATGTCGATAATGCATTTAAAATAAGTTGTTATTATACTTCGAGAAAAGGCAAAAATTTTCAATTTCATAAAGGAAATTTTCGCATAGCTTAAACATTTCGCGAAATATAGAGTTATTTTAAACATCTATTTTCATGAATTATAGCAGAAAATATTGCATTATCTGAGAGCAAGTTTCAGATTGGATTTGAAAATACGGGAAAGAATATTTTTCTTAGAAAGACATGCATACGCAAATAATTTCTATAAAAAATTACTAGCCGTACTAAAATTATTTCTGTTTTGCACAAAAGAAAAAAAAAATACATGTATATAATTACTAATTATTGTGAATAATTTACATCACTTTAACCGAGTACTTTTGTTTTTCGTTATTACATTGTATATAAAATTATTTTTAGATAATGTTCTGTAGTAAACTTCTGTAGTATTTTTCATACGTAGGACAATAAGAACACATTTTGACATAAGTATTATGCTTAAATGTTACTTTTAAATGCAACAACACTATACAATTCCCCAATAATATACATACGATATTCTTTTATTTAAAATCTCAAAAAATGATTAAACATATGTAAGAACAATTAATTGAAATATCTTACTTCGAATATTACAGTAAATTAATGCATTTATCAAAAATAAATAAAAACATACTACTTTTTAAATTTTCACTGTCTAAACAAGAATTTCATAGTGTTATCCGTAAATCATCTGTCAGTTATTTTCTGCCAATTCCAGTGTAAAATTTAGCTTTAAAAATAATAATCTGTGCTAATTTCGCATTAAATGTGTATGGTAACACAGATATTGTTATATATATATATTATGATAAAATAACATTGGTATATTTCTCAAATAACTGAGTATTAGTCCTTTGCATTTTTAATTTAAATAGAAAATTCTACGATGGCATAAACATACACAATAAATCATCAGGACTTTTCTTTAGACAATATTAAAAAAAGTATTTATAAAACAAAGTTATTAAATTCCCTCAAAAATTATGAGTAATAAGCACTGCGACACAAAATAGTGATTTAAAATTGATTAATTTATATTTGAGCCCTTTTATATGTTAGTAAATTAAAGCAGTGTAAATATTTGAGTCCAAGATTTGAAAACATCAATATTATAAAACTAAACATTGACATCAAAGATCGCTAGTTATCTGTGACTACATTTTAATCAAAGGTAAAAAATATTTATAACAAACTTAATAAATCAAATCAGTGGTACAAATTGCTAGCTTTTGATAATGCTACATAAGGTATTTTAGTTACAATATGAAAACATATTACATAAGACTGAATCATTTAAAAATTATTGATAACATAAGTTTGTTTTAATTTACAAATAGATAAAAATCGGAAACGGTACAAAATGTAAAATATCGCAACGTAAATTATATAAAAAAAGTTGAATACAATCACACAAAGTGTAACAGCGTCATACCATAATAGAATTTTTTATAATTTGTTTAAGAAGTATTATTACATTAAATTATTCCTTTAAATTTTCAGTAGGTCAGAAATAAGAAAAATGCTTTATTGGTCTCAGATATTTATTAAAATAAGTTTTCATAATATTTTAAAATAAAAAGTTTGGTCTTTCAGTTCTTTGGCTTCATTTATATATCTATATCTTGAGCATTTTAATTAAACAACTTAAAAATGCAGATTTCACTAAATATTGAAGGAGTATATTATAAATATAGAATGTGTCTCTCAATTAATACATCTTAAATAACAATCAAATTCTAAGATAGAAATTTATGAAACAGAAACGGAGAACCCAATGTTTATTATTAATAAGCATGTAACAGCAAACTTGAAAGATGGCTTCGGGGATGAAATAGTGAAACAAAGTAGCCAAAATAGTAAACTATTAAAAATGATAAATAGCCAAGCATATACTTATAAAAAAAGTTTCATGACAAATTTTCAGATTAATTATTTATTCATAAATATTTATTTTACATAAATCATACAGCAATATTTTCAATTTGAATTTAAAGTTTCTCACCAATTACTTTCAACACAGCAGACTTTTTCAAAGGATTTCCAACATCATTTGTTACTTGGCATTCATAAATGCCTTCATCTTTTTTCTTAGCATTGTTAATCTTTAATGATCCATTGGACAAAACAAAAATTCTTTCAGAATTTGAAATTTCAGACTCTAATGCATGAAACCGCCCGTCAATTTCTGAAAAGTTAAGTTCTATAAATTAAAAACTTAAATGTATTATACAAGTTCAGTCATTTATAATTTCGTATACAACTAATCTTTCGAACACAGAAAATAAATAAGCCACTATATAATTGTAAATGGTTGCGCAATCTGCTCGTAAGAATAGTCTTTTGTTCGGAAATAAAATATTCTGCTAAGTGCAATACTGCATTTCCGGAGTCTCATCTTTTAGCAAAAATGATAAAGACTGTTAAAATACAGTAATATTAACATTTAATGATAAGCTAGTAAAATGTAAATCATTTTAAATACTTAAATTCTGACATTATTTTTAAATAATAAAACATAAATAAAAGAAATAATTCATTCAGTGCATTACCTTACAAGACAAAAATCAATTTATAATAATTGAAAATTTGTAATTTATTTTAATATTAATAATTTATAAAAAATATATTTAAATGATTCAAATCACAACTTCTAAAATTGTGATTTATTTTTTTTATTTTTATCTTTTACACATGGCTTAAATGAAGAAAAATAGAAAGAAACATCAAGCTATATTTTTTTTCTGAAAGAAATTACAAAACTATTGCAAAATTTAATAGTTTTTAAAATGTTGCTTTCAAGTCGTGCTAAATAAAAATAATTTGTTTTTTATTTAATTTTGCTTCACCATTTAAAATATCAGTTTAAAAATTACGTGTCATGAAACATACTTTTGTAAATAATATTAAGTAATATAGTATCCCACAATTTATTCAGCACATGCGCAAGAAGAATAACAAAAAATGGTAATGCATTTATTATAATTCAAGAGCTTTATTCATGGCACCCTATCTAGTCATAATCCATAACGACAATAATGTTTTCCGAATTTTCATTACCTGAACAGAATATAATTTTTCCACAACTTTAATTTCATATTGAATATAATAGCTAAATTACTCCGTTGAAGTTTTCCATAAAATAGCGATTAATTACATTAATGACATTTAATTGACTACCGTGAATGCCTCATAATAGTTATAAATAAATACAGCTTAAATGACTGGATAGTGTGCTGCCATGAAAATGGCCGTCTTTTTTACGGAATATAAGAATGACTTTAAAAACACACCTATTACAACCTCAAAAACTGAGTATCAGAAACAGATGTAAATTCGTCAATATAAAAAAATATATTTTTTAAAGTAGAAGATTTTGAGGATTTTACCTAGCATATATGCTAAAAAAATTATCCAAGTCATTGAAACTGCATCACATTCAGATATTTCTTTAATCGGAATTACTTTGAGCGGGCTTAATTATTATTTAAGAAGTATTTAGTAAAATTTCAACCTTCATATGCATTACACATCATTTTGAGAAGCGAAAAATCGAATTTATTGTTCTATTATAATTTTGTTGTTGTTTTTAATTTAGCATTAACTGTATCTAAAATTTTATTTTTAAGTTTAAAAAAAAGTGTTTCGTTAAAATCACACAAGCCTGCTTGTTTAGAGTTTAAGACTAACTACTTTTAAAGGTAAGGTGACCAAATGTTTTTGAAATTCAACGATGTTCTCAAATTTAGGACAGCAATTTCGGTAATTTTTCGTTTAAAACACTTATTGCATTTAAAGAAGATGATAAATTCGTAATATATATCTATATACAGGGTGCCCACTAAAGTCCGTTCCCAACCTCTTAACTTCCGAACGGCTGCAATTACAGTCATAAAAGTGGTGTCTAGGTATATAGTAAAGTCGCTATGCGCTACTAGATAAGACCGCTTACAGCGCCACCTGATGCAAAACGGCAGAGTTAGCGTTCCTATCTCGACAACAGTACGAGATATGGAAAACAAGTGAATTACAAAGTTTTAGAACATCATCGATTTAGTACGAAAAAACACCGCGTGAACATGAATACTAAAAAAAAAAAGACTTAAAACGCGCATTTGTTTGTGAGCGATTTCCTACACAATGACCTGACGAAACGATCTTAGACAAAAAATAAACAACTATTTATCACAAGATACCTTAATTTTCTACGTTCAACCTTCTCTCCGTTAGCCACAATGTTCATCTGCACCCTTGTCTGAACTTCACGTTGAACACGTTGTAGCATAGCGGTGGCACATGGACTAAAGCATCTGTAATGCATCGTTGGAGGTCCTGCAATGTGGGGGGGTCACATACACCGGCTGTTTCGGGTAACTCCCACCCAGAAAAAAGTCCGTTGGAGTCAGGTTAGGTGAATATGGAGGCCACTCTACGAAACCACTATACCCGATTATTTGTTCCCCGAATTCCACCACCGGGGCAATTACAAACAATACCACTTTGCCATGATGCGGGCTCGTTTTTCGCCCGAAAGATAATCTTTTCTCCTTTCGTTCAATTTTCATGACGTCACAGTTTCGAAAATTACGAACAAACAAATGTCCATTTTAAGCTTTGTGTTTTTAACATTCGTGTTCACAAGGTGTCTTTTCGTACTAAATCGATGGTGTTCAACATTTTTGCAATTCCTTTGTTCCCATATTTTGTATTGTTTTCGAGATATGAACGCTAACTCCGCCGTTTTTCACCAGGTGGCGCTATAAGTGGTCTCATCCAGTAGCGCATAGCCACTTTACTATGCCTAGACATCATTTTTATGACTATAGCTTCAACTGTTCGGTAGTTAAGAGGGTGAGAACTGACTTTTGTGGGTGCCCTGTATATGTATATACATATATATGTGTGTGTGTGTGTGAGTTTGAGTGTGTGTGTATAAAGCTTTAAAAGTTATAAAATTTAATTTTATGAAACTTTTAAAAAGTTGTAGAATTTGATCACCCTAAATAAAGGCGTGTCGTGTTCGAATCTCGGTTCAGGCTTGGATGATTATAGTTGGTCAACTTTCATTTTAAATGGAGGTTCCTGCATGTTAAACCTTCGATTTCATAAGCTCCTCAAACTGACAAGTCAAACCTGTTTTTCTTTCTTTTCACGCATCACAATTTTATCTATAATTTAAAATATCAAATCTAATTTTTCATTTTGTAAAACTGGTTCATAGTCACTATGATATTCTCTTTACATGCAATGCTATACATAAAAACTTAATTTGTCTAATTTTTTTTATTGTTTTAGTAATGGAAATTAAAAAAATAATTTGTTCTATTGCATTGAATTGTAAAATACTATCTACATCGTAGAATTAAAAAAAAAAAAAAAAAATTCTCATTGATATTTCATAAGTTCACCAATTTCACGAATGAAATAATTTTACCATTAAATTTGTGCCACTGCATCACTGGCTTAGGTTTTCCGCTGGCAGTACATGAAAATTCGACATCATCTCCGGATAAAACATCTCTGTCTGAGGGACCGTTTAACCATTCTGGAGATACTGAAATGTAAAAAGAAATGGCTATGTGCTTTGGCATTTTTTCATTCGTTGAGAAATAACAAATAACAGTGCCATGAGAATTGAAAATAATATTCGTTAAGAGATCTAAAAGTTTAAGCAAACGTTAAAATAAAAATTAAATGCTAAAACAACCATTTCTTAAACAAAAAAGATTTTACAAAACAAATAAACAATCTCACTGCACACTTATATACATGTAAACGCTTTTCAAATTTTTTAAAAAGTTACTCCCTTTTTATCAATTAATATTATACTTTATCACTTAAACCTTATATTTAAAAAATAATAATTTGTTCCTCAACAAAAAGAATGTTCTAATAATCATCTAAAAAATAAAAGTACAAAGTTTATTAAAAATTCATTAGAATAACAAAAACCTTTGAGAAACGTTTAAAATAAAATTAAATGTTAAAAAACCTCATTTAATCACGCTTATTTCATTTCTGAAACATAACAATTTCACGAAACAAAATAAACTTATTTTTGGCACATTCTCATACTAAAATGCTTCTCGAATTAAAATGTTTGAATTTTTAAAAATAATTTTCAGCAATAAAGTTTTCTCACTTGCAATGAATATTATATTTTATCACTTAACACTTACACTCGATAAAGTTTTCATTTATCAAATTTTACAGCAATGAAATCATTCGTATACTAAACAAAAATGCTACTAAGAAAACAAAGCTATTAAAATTTTATCAAAATATTAAAATGTTTTAGCAAACATTAAAAAATATAAAATTTTTAAATACTTTTATTTCATAAAACAAATAAACATTCCCTTAAACATGTTAAATCTTATAAAATTCAAATTTTTAAACTTTCCAAAACATTTATTGGCTATACTTTCTTTTAAGCAATGAATATTATACTTTATAGCTTAAACCATATATTTAAACAATTTTAATTAATTTGTGCCTGTATGAAAGCTGTTCTAATAATCATTTAAAAAATAAAAATACAAAGTTTATAAGAAATTTATTAGAATAACAAAAATCTTTGAGAAACGTTTAAAATAAAATTAAATGTTAAAAGAACTTCATTTTACCCCGCATACTTCATTTCTGAAACAGAACAACTTCACGAAACAAAATAAACATATTTTCAAGACATTCTCATACAAGTAAATGCGTCTCTGATTAAAATATTTAAAATTATAAAAATGATTTTCAGCTATAATGTTTTCTCGTTAGCAATGAATATTATACTTTATCACTTAAAACTTATACCCGATAGTTTTCATTTACCAAATTTTACTGCAATGAAATCATTCGGATTATAAACGAAAATGTTATTAAGAAAACAAAGTTATTAAAATTCATTAAAATATTAAAATGTTTTAGCAAACATTAAAAAATATAATTATTCAAACACATCTACTTCATGAAACAAATAAACATTCACACTACGCACCCTTAAACAAGTTCAAACTTATAAAATTCAAATTTTTAAACTTTGAAAAATGTTATTGGCTTTAATGCTTTAATTTTATAAATGAATATTTTAGTTTATAATTTAAAACATGTTTAACACTTCCCTATTACTCAATACTTCTGTAAAAAAAATATTAATTTTATAAGTAAAAAAATTAAAATACTAAAACTGTTATAAAGTTAAGTAACAGATGAAAAAGTTAAGTAGCAAACGTTGATAGTAAACTTAAACGTTAAAAATATAGTTTTTCTAACAAAAACAAATTCATGAAAGAAATAATCTTGCTATACACCTATATACACGTAAATGTTTTTCGATTCAAATGTTTAAGTTACTGAAAACAACTCTTAGCTGCAATATTTTTTTTTGACGTAATACATGAAAGAATATTCCAGTTTATAACTTAAAACTTATATTTAATAAAACTTTTGTTTATTAGTTTATGCTTCACTGAAAACTATACAAATTATCAACAAAAATATTAAAATATATAGTTTAATTTTTATTAAAAAATATTTCTATTGGCTTTAAAATTATCTATATTGATAATATATATGTGTATTTATTAATAATTTACCATATATATTTAATGGAGCAATAAACATGTCTGTCATTCCTTCGGATACAGCTTTGCACGTATAATTTCCCGAATCAGATTCTGAAACAGGTTCGATGATAATTGTTGAAACGTCAGAAACACTAATCGTCTTTATGTGAGGCATATCTTTTACATCTTTCCCATCTTTAAGCCATTCAAAATGTAGTCTTTTACCTCCAGATGTAGTGCATACAGTTGATACACGCTGTCCAACTCTTGCACCACTTGGAAAGGTAAAGGGTTGAATTTTCCAAGAATCTATAAAGAAAACGTATATGAAGTCGTTGTTTTAAAATATTTTTATTTTATATATATTCTATTTTATGGCAAATAAATATCTTAATTCTGGGAGCTTTTAATGTATATTAAGTGCATTCAGAAAAATATTTTTATTATGATTTAAATGTGTATAAATCCACATTTTTATTTTTTAAGCATTTTTAAACTAGTTAAAAAAGGAGGGAGGAAAATCAAAATATAGTCCATCAAAACTGTCTCGCAATATATAAATAATAATAATAATTGTAAAATGATTGCAAATGTGCATTTGGATGGCTAATTTTGCATTCCAAAACGTGTAACGCGCAGAAAACGAAAGTAGGGTAAAATAATAAATATTACGGAATATTTATAAACAATATAAATTGTAAAGCATATGTTTTTTTTTAAATTTACATTTTAATCTGAATTGAATTATTACTATATTTCAAAGCTGTTCAATTGCAATTTACTTTTAATCCAGTAGTATATTTTTGAAGATGTCCATTTAATAAATCTATACTATAAAAGATACTTAATAAATGAAACATCACGATATTTTAAGTTTTCTGTTTGAAAAAATGCACGTTTAATATCTAGAAAATATAATATCTTCCATAAAAATGATTCTGTTAATATAGGTTTCCACTTTATCAAATTGGAACACCATAATATATTTAATAAAAATATAATAAATAACTTAAAAAAGATAATTTATAATTGAATTAACATAAATATAATCTATGTGTTTATTACATTTAGGAAAACTTCATGTTTTCTACTTACCAAACGCACAACATACATCTACCAGTGATAAAAATAAGCCATAAATTAGAACAAAATTTTCCATTGCAGAATCCGAAGACACAACAACAGTTTTTAATTATTGTGAAAAACGCATAACTTGTGGAAGGAAAATCATTGACTCTTTTTTTTTCTAACTACAAATTAACACTGATGGTATAGCAAGTAAATATAAAATGACGCTGATGATACTTCTAATGCAAGAAAAATTGGTTTGGAAAACATAGCGCCCTCTAGTGTTAGGTGATCAATTCACATTTTTATTAAAAAGTTTTTATTAGAAATTACATAGTTTTTAACTAGCGTAACAAACTAAATAATGCAAGAAACATAATACTTATTCATAAAATAGTGATAAAAATGATATATAATAGTTTAATTAAAAGAACTGCAGAAATTTTGAAATCTTTAAGTACTGGTAAAAAAAAGCATTTAAAAATCATTACACATATTTATAAAGTTATTTACTCCAAAATATTTTAATTACATTACCATTTTTTTCAGTAGATATACATTAAATACTCATATAAGTTGATATATTTTTTAGTTAAGTATGCACCATTTGTATGTAAGTTACAAAGTTTTCTTTACTTGATGAATGAAACTCGCAATTTTTCTTCATTTTATGATAGAAAATAAAATGTTAAAAGAAGTATTTATAATTTTAGAAAATTTAGTGACCTTGAATAAGTGCATATTTTATGACGTTCATTTAGAAGGTGTTAAAAATTGAGTTTAATTAATTCAATAATTTCTATCCATTTAATGCATTTTTTTCCTTATGTTTCTTACTATGCCAGTTATCACTATATATGGAATAACAACATATTCCGAGCTACGTTTTAAAAAATACATTTTGTAAAGAAAAAAGTGCATTCTATTCCACCGTCCGAAGTATATAGAAACTAAAATGCTCCCTGTAATTATAATTCAGCTCCTACTTAAGATCAAAGGAATAGCACTCGATGGGTGAAAAATTTTACTTTTTATTAGAATAGTAATAAAAAAGATACTCATACTGAGATAAGTATTTATAAATATTCTTTTTTTTTTTTCTTATCATTTACTTTTCCTTGAAGAAATGTTAAATATGTTCTTGGTAACGTACAAATTTCATAGATCTGAAGCCCAAAATGATTTTTTCTTGTGCAATCTAAAGTGCATCACCTAACTTCAAATACTAAATTAATTATTCGTTGGTACCATTTATAATAATGATGAATGTAATTTAAAGTGGGAAATTTTTCATTAACGAAAATTTTGTATTCTGAAGTTTTGTTGTAGTTCGAATTTAATTATGTTTAAATTTGTTACTACAGGGAATATGAACATTTTTTCAAGAATATTTTAAAATAAAGAATATTCAAGTTTTCATTGCGTGAGGAGTGTGCATGTTAAGAATAATTTTGAATGGTTTTGTAGGCTTAAAAATTTTCATTCGAGTTAAATCCTAAAAGTCAAAGAATATACAAGAAAACAAAGGAAATTTTTAAACAATAAACTAAATAATTTAACAGTTTTATTTGATTAAATAAACTTAAAAATCCTTAAATGCTACAGACAATAATGCAAAGAAAAATATGCATGGTCTTATATGTACTAATACTATTTTTAAAAAATCACTCGATAATAGGTACGAATTATTATTATTATATATACACAAAAATAAAAGATGCACAGGTGTTCCATACCTAAAAGTTCTTCTGATTTTTAAATTTACAGAGCATATAAGCTTTTGCCCGTAGCATTTAAAGTTTCAGAACGAATGGTATTTACTTTTAAAATTATACTTACTCATAAAAGTCTTTTGCAGCATCGAGATGCTTGAATGGAACTTATGCTTGAAATCTGTACCGTCAGTTAATCGAATACTTTGCTATTTTGCTTCATCTTATACTACAAAAATATTTTCTCCTCATTACCGTATATGAATGCGTGGATCGGTATTATTGATAATTATGCTGTTCAGAGTATATTTAAGAGAAGTATAAGATAATCATCCTTTACTACCATTTAAATAACTAATTATATTATGTATAACACGAACTCACCAATAACTTTGATATTAATATCTTTCTTTAAAGCCAAACCTACTCCATTCGAAATAATGCACTGATATGCACCCTCATGATCTTTGGTTATTTCTTTTATTTCCAAAGTTCCATTCATATGAACTTCGATGTTTTCTGAATTCGCCATGGAAGCAAGCTCGAGTTCCTGAGCTAAAAAAAAAAAAAAAAAATATTGTTTTCAGAATTGTTTCCAACATACTTGATATTTTTAAAATATTCATATCTCCACCTTCTAATAATCAGTAAAAATAAAATGATAGGTAAATATTTTTCACTGCAATAGTTACTTAATGATTTATTTGTTCAAAATTACTGTTGCTTATCCTTTCAAGCAGCCTCATCCAGCGTGCTATCACCTAAATGGCTGAAATTCAGTTGTTTGTGTAATCCCTTTCAACAAAGTTGAAACATTGAACATGCAACTTATTTTTATTTATTATTATTATTTTTTTAATTATTTTTGTTTAGTCTCTATATTTTTATTGTAAGATCATGTTTCAGCCTTCTTTTATATAAAGCATTTACATTTGTTGTTCAGAAAAATATTTTTCTAAAATTAATTTTGAAATCCTAAAGTGACCGATAACTTAAATAAAATGACTATTGATAAATTTAAAATAGGAAATGTTATTTAACTTTTTATTTCAAGAGATTTTTATTGAGATTATTATTTAAAGATGTAGAACACACTTTAGGTAAACAGATATTTTACCACAGTCTTTTTAATTTAGAGATTTTAGAAAAACGACACATAAAATTCCTATTTCTTATTAATTACAGTGAACACATATAATAAACTGCTTCATTCTGAATATTTTGCATTTAAGTAATATAATTTTATCTTTACCAGGCAGTTTAATCCATTTGAATGTCGGTTTAGGTTTTCCATCGCCCGTACAATCCAAAAATATAGTATCCTTATTCTTTGCTTCCACATCTGTCGGTTTATACTTCCAAGTTGGTGGAACTATTAAATAGAAATAACAAAAATTTAGATACTTCTTCTAAATAAGCATATCATTTCACACGAAGCAGTAATCTTAAAATATGTACAGCGGATACTTAAAACTACTATTTTTACATTTATTATAAAAAAGTATATGCATTTACAGAATTACCTCACATTAAAATTTGCCCATACCTCTAAAAAAATAAAAATCAATAGCTAATATAAAATCATTATTAAAAATTAATGATTAATAATTTAATATTATTCACAAAGATTTAATAATATTCAATTTTCAAATTCATCACAATTATCAAGCAGTTAGTTTGAAGTCTGTAGTATTGTACTAAGATGGCTGAATACATTAAAAAATTTTGTTTTTGATTTCCTAAGTCTTGTTTTTAGTTTTTATGAAGTGGTTTTATTCTGCAATTTTTTTTTTATTTATAAAACGTTTTTCTTTACGCCCTTGTATGTTTTTTCCCTAATTTTAAAAACGTATTTTTCAAAATTTTGTCTTTCAAATGAAATTTGCACCATTATGTTTCATGCAATAGCGAAATAATATAATGGAACTTTTAAAGAATGTTTTTGATGTCGTCATGAATTAAATTAAATAAAAAATTGAAGAATTTTTTTAAATTAATTTTTCTGTTTTAAAAAGCATTTATTTTCATTAGATATATATTTAATACTCATAGATTATAAGTTAATATTTTTTTAAGTTAAATATATATCATTTTTGTGTGGGTCGGAAAGTTTTCCGTACTTCATGAATAAAACTCTCAATTTGTTTTCATTTTGTGAGTGAAATTCACCTTTGAAAAGAAATATTCACAATTTTAGATAATTTAGCTATTTTTAAAAAATAACGAGTTAGCGTATATAGCCATTAATCACCGGACACTTTCAATTTCAGACATTTTGTCGAATATTTAAAGATATACTTGTTGGACTTCTCTGAAACTTTAGAATTATGAAGAAGATATTTGACTTCATATTTTTCAATGTCGATTTTATCAGAAGACCAATTAGGGGGCCCAACAACAACAACAAAAGAATAATATTTGGGATCACCCTGTAAAATAAAATGTACCAAATGAACTATCCCTATAGCATACAAATATGTGGATATTATACAACATGCGTATTCATTTGTGTAAGAATAGCATCTATATCCATAGAGATATGTCGATTTGTTTTAGCTTAAAAAAATCTTGCATGTTTTTTGTTTATATCATTGCAGTTTTTTGAACAAAATTTAACACCAGTTACAGAAAATTTTACAAAATGTAGTAGAAATAATATAGTGTAATTTCAATAGAAGTACATTAAACATTTGATGAAATATGAGCAGTTGTATGAAATATTTTTTTTATCTGCGCATGCGCGCATGATAACAAAGGTTTTTTTCCTTATTTAATAGTCTAACTATAAAGCAACTCGTATGAAAAAGCCAGTCAAATATCGTGAAAATTCAGAAAGATACCGGCGATAGAGTAAGCTGATTTTTAGAAGTTCTCTAAAAACAACTAAATGGTAAGAGGTTTTCCACAAATTATAGTTTTTAATTTAATTTAATTTTTTTTTAAATTTTTTATTGATGCTTTAGTTCTTCCTGGAAAACCACCAGAACGAGCCTATTCCAAGAAAAAAAGAAGTACCAAAATCGAAGTATTTGTTCCAAATCTACTCATTAACATTCATTAAAACTAAGTCCTTTACGATAAATAATAGTCAGTTAATGAAAAATGACAATTTGTGAAAAATCCCTTATCATTCAGCAGCTTTTAGAGAGCAACTAAAAATCAGCTCTCTCTATTGCCGATATCTTTCTGAATTTTCATGATATTTGGCTGACTTTTTTATAAGAGTTGCTCTATAGTGTTAATTATTATATCATGAAAAACATATTTGTTATCCTGCGCACATACGCACTTAAAAATTATTTCATACAACTGCTCACATTTCATCAAAATTTTAATATATTTATATTCCAATTGCACTATATTATTTTTACTACATTTTGTCAAATTTCTTGAAATTGGTGTTAAATTTAGTTGCATGATATAAACAAAAAAACAAGCAAAATTTTTTTGAGCTTTTAAAAAAAGTAGATATATCTCCATGAATAAACTTGCTATTTTTACGCAAATGAATGCACATATTGCGCAATATCAACATATTCGCATGCTATAGCGATAGATCATTTCGTGTATTTTATTTTACATTTACCCAAATATTATTATTATCTTTGATTTTTTATTGCTCTCTGATCAAATCGCCGTTGATAATTATGGAGTCAAAAACATTCTTCATAATCCTGAAGGTCCAGAAAAATCTGACAAGTATATCTTTAAATATTCAACAAAATGTCTAAAATTGAAAGTGACCGGTGATTAATGGCTATATAGTATACAATTGCTCGTCTTTCCTTTTTATTATAAAATTTGCTTTAGATTCTTAGATTACGTTAAATTAGATTAGATTTGAGATAATTTTGAAGAATATGATAACCGTGTATATCGGAAATAGAGATAGTCACATTTGAGATAAGGATAGGAGATTCAAATGTTACTAAAAGTGCTTTAAAAACTATTTTTTTTTTCTAAAAGCATGATATTAATAATTAATGTCTTAAAATTTTTAATGTTTTCCTTCAATATTTTCTCTAAAAAAAAAAAAAAAAAAAAAAAAAAATAAAAAAAAAAAAAAAAAAAAAATCATTTTAAAAAATGTCCCGAACGAAGTTAGTTACCTTAAATAAATTTCTCCCTGAAAAAACTAATGGTAACATACTTTAAAAAAAAAATAAGATAAAAAAAATGTTTAATTTTTATTTGATTCAGAATTATGTATGTAGTATATATATATACATACATATATTGTCAGAAAAAACTTTGTTATGATTTGTTAAGAAATGTATAAAAGCTATCCTATCCGTATTATTAATAGTAGCACAAATATATGAAATATATGACATTTCTTATAGCTTTTAAAGAGGAAAATAATCTTCTTACTAAATATTTGTCAGTATTTTATCGCAAAGTTAATAAGTGGTCGATGAAAATTATGCTAAAAATAAAAAGTTAATTTAAGCAGCTTCTTTTCACCACATTTACATTTACATGTAATTTTTTTTTAAAGTTTATTAACTAAATGAAAGGTTTTTATATTTAAATAAACTTTTTAAGAGATAACAATGAAAATTTTCAATTTTTTTCTAATTCTGGACCATTTATAATTAGAATACCTTATGCATTATTTCTTGAATATGTTTTCCCTTGAAATATATTTTAAATAATGGTAACTTGTACACTGTCAAAAATAATTTACTTAAAAATGAGAACTTCCATGCACTCGTATTTTTTTAAGTACAATTGTTTCAAAAAGAAGTACATTGTTAAAATAATCTTCTTAAAAATGAGCATTTCTATGTACTCATATTTTTTAAGTACAATTGCTTCAAAAAGGAGCATTAATCTACTAAAAAATGAAAATTTCTTTGTACTCGATTTTTTTGAGTAGTACAATTAATTCAGAAACGAGTACATGATATTTTGAAGTTGTGTATACTTATACTTGATTTATAAATGTATGCAGAAATGAATACATATATTTTGTATTTTAAATTCTTAATATTCATGTTTAAATCCTATGTGCTCAAAAATATGAGTTTTCTGATAAACACTTTTCTTATACCGAATTGACAGTAGGGATTTCCAAGATTTTATTTAAAGATATGTCTATCTTTGTTATAATTTTTAATTTATAATACACACTTTTCAAATTTATTTACAATTTCATTAGAAATGTTAAAGAAGAAAATTTAGTTTAAAAATTGTTTTATTAGAAATTAGGATATTTAAGAAAGGGAAAATTCATCTCTGCTGTTAACGATCTTCCGTCGCTGATTCATAAAAGGTGTCATTTGGAAGAAGCTGGTAACTGCTCTTGTAGCACAGTCAGTACAGTACTGATCTCCCACCTAGAGGACTCGGGTTCAAATCACGGGGCGGCTCATACACAACATTTCAAGAATTAAAATAGTAAGTTCGTTGTTCTTAACTCCAAAAATTGTAGTTCTTCGCAATTAAAAATGGTGGTTTGTCGGCTCTCTGTAATTTCGCTTTTTTTTTCTATTGTATGTGTGTTTCTATACATACTTATTTTCGAGTCCCTGTATATACTAAAAAAAAATTAGTACACGCGTTTCTCAAATTTAAGAGTTAAATACTCGGAGCTATTATAAGATCGGAAAGTACTCAAAAATAAGCACATTTTGCTTATTTTTAATTATCCAGTTTTAACAGTGTAGCAAAATTGTATTGAGATATAATATAAAAAGATTTTTGTAGAATATATAACAAAAAACCCATCTGATGTACGATTAATTTTATAACAACGACTTAATGTCTTCAACAAACTGTAGGTAGGTAAAAAAGAATTTAAGGAGTAACATCGCTTGGACGCCCTGAAATTTATGGCTCTTTCGGGATTTTTTTTAAAGAAATGCAAATTGTTTATAAAAACCCATTTACATTAAATTAATATATCCTTAAACAGATATAGATAGAAAACGGCAATTTGGTTATTTAATATGTTAAAAAATGCAACGTTACAGCTGATAGGTGGGAGCATTTCGAAAAATGGGGATATAGAGGTGGACAAGATAAATCATCGTAGACTTAAAAATGAGGTGGAATATAGTTTTCATAATCCAGAAGCTAGAGAAATGCGTAGATATTTTAAAAATATATGCATTTTTAGTGCAATAGCAACAATTCAAAATAAAATGTTAATTTTCAAACAAGCATTTCGTTATTTAAATTTACACAGAATAGCGACACATGAACATTTTGAAAAAATCCTTCGTATGTCGATAGAAAATATGTGACGCTATTCAAAATATCACGTTGATTTATAGATAACTAACGGAAGTAGTGTATCCATTGATTTTGAAAATGCTGTTCTGAATAAAACGCGCTTAATGTTTTCGTTATAGTTTGCTGCAGACAATTTTTTCGCTATGTCGTGTCGATCAATAGCTCCAAAAATCCCCTTCCGCTTATCGATTTTTAATTAATAAAATATGATTTTCGTGTGTATAACGATACTTTAAGTGAAAACGATTTTTTGAAATTTTAAATGGGTCGAAGTGATGTTACCCCTTAAATATATAGAGATACGATAGTAATAAAAAAATGTCTTGTTTAATGCTTTCAAATTAGCAAAAATAAATAAATAAATAAAAATAAAATAAATAAATAAATAAATAAATAAATAAATAAAAATAAAATAAAATAAAATAAATAAATAAATAAATAAATAAATAAATAAATAAAAATAAAATAAATAAATAAATAAATAAATAAATAAAAATATTAAAGTTAACAAATAAGAAGCATGAAGGCAAAAATTCCTGTATTAGATTTACATTTTTTAATTGTCTGAAATGAGACATTTAGCATTTAAAAAAGCAAACATTGAAATAACACTTACTTAGAACATTCAAAGAAGCTGTATAACTATTTGAAGCACCTCTAAAAAATACTGTGCAAGTGTAGTTACCAGAATCTTCTTCGGTTAATGGATCTATGATTAGATTTGATATCTGTGGGAATGTCATAATTTGAATTCTGTTTGATTTTGTAAGATCAGCTCCATTTCTTGACCACTTGAATTCCATTTTATCTCCTGCAGTGACAGTTGCACATATCGTGCTCGCTCTCTCACCAACCATCGGAGATGCAGGGAAAACAATGGGTTGCACCTTTAAGTTTCCTTAAAAAAAAAAAAAAAAAAGATGTATTTGAAATGTATTTTGAAAGAAAATGGCAAATATGTGAAAAGAATAATACGTCAGACACTGACACTAACACTTGATAAATTTTGTAATAAAATAATAGAATTTTTCTTATTTAAGAGGTGATGATAAGTCCTAAATTAAAAAATAAATAAAAATAAATTTTGTTATTAATGATTTTAAAAGTACATTTTTGAAAATTTTCTGAAATGCGTAGTAGCAGCTGCACAATGCACAGATTGTGCTAGCTCTCTCACCAATCATCGGAGATGCTAAAAAAAAAAAAACAAAAAAACAAAAAAAAAAACAAAAAAAAAAAAAACAATAGGTCGAACCTTTAAGTTTACTTTAAAGAAGATGCATTTGAAAATTTTGATGAAAATAGAAAATGTGAAAATAATAATACGTCATACGCTGACACTAACATTTCATAAATTTAACAATAAAATGCTTACATTTTCTTATTTAAGAAGTGATGTTAAATCATAAATTAAAAATAAATTAAAATTTTTTAAAATCAATTTTGTTATTAATGGACTTGAGAAAACTTTGTGAAATATTTAAAGCGATTAACTAAACCTTAACAGAGTGAGACATCAATTAGAAAATAAGAATCTTTCAAATCCAATTATAACACGAAACTTTAAACAAATTATCCGTATAACCATGTTTTAAAAGTCGGTCTGGATGCTATTTCAAGTTCTATTGTGTGTGAACTTATGTCTTTTTTTTTTTCGCATTTTAGGTGAGAAAAAGTAGTCCGTAAAATAAGGGCTTTTATTTAATATAATTCTTACGTACTAATCGTCTTGAAAAGAACCATTGTTTCAGTAAAAAATGGCGACTTTTGACTATAAATTTTTGATATTTCGTATAAATAAAATATACTTTTGAAAGTCTTGATTTAAAGATAAAATTTATACTTCATATGAATCAGTTTTATTATCAGATGGATCATATCAGAGCAGATTTGGACAGCGTAAAACCTTTTCTCATAAGCTCACAGCAGAATTAATGTACCGCTAGATTTTGAGATATTTTTTCATGAAAAATATTTTTAAATATAGTATTGCTAAAAAAAATTTAATGTTTAGAATAAACAATACTCTAAAACACATTTTTCATTTTAGACTTTTGACAAAGCATTACTTCTTAAACAAAAATAGTAAAAAAGCAACTGAAAATTTGCTCAGAATTAAAAATTTGTATAAGAGTAGCTAAGATTTTTTTAAAATAAAAAATTTAATTGCTTAAAACATCTTTTTTAAAATTAAAATGTTAGAGGAGGTTTTACTAATGATACAATCAAAAGAAATAGATGTCTTCATAAAGCTTATTGTCTTTATTATATCAACATACCTACTACAATTTCCATGTTCTTTTGAAGTGAAACTCAGTATTAATAAATAATTACCTTTTACTTATATATAGAGTTAAAGTTGTGTTAAAACATAATAAACGTAAAACAAGTAAGTGTGTTTTTAAAAGTTACTCATTTGCATTTCAATAACAACAAAGCACTTAATTTTTTCATTTTTTTCTGCATATTTTAAATTCATTTAATATGATTTTGCCATTAATAACATTCATTAAAAAATATATTTAGCTAATATTTTTTCCATCTGACATCTCTTTACTATAAAAGAAACATTTTCAAAATTTACTGGTTTGAAAATCTTTTTGAAATGTGTAAATCATGAGTCATCAGGCAATTTTTATAAGATACTGGTGGTTGGGGGGAAAGGCAACTTCGTCGTACATTTAAAAAAAGATATTTGTAATATTCTCACGCTATACTGTTTTAAAAATAATTTGTAATTGCATAAATCATCACGGAATAAATAAATATATATATTTTGCTAAAAATATACTTCATTGAAAATATGATTTTTACACCGAGAGTTTATATTACAGAGAAGTTTGTATAGAGATTGGTGCACAGAAAATTACTTTATATTAATATTTACTACATAAAACAAATTTGATAAATCCTGATTATCAGAGTGATCTGATGAACAAAAATTCGGAGAGCAATAATTTTTCTTTATTATTTACGAACAAAATATAACTAAAACATAATAATTAATATTTTACTATTTTCCAATAATATTTAATCCACATAGAGAAATTGATAAATACTGATACTTAGAATGATTTGATGAACAGAAATATAGATAATAAATTGTTTTCTTCATAATTTACGAATAGATTATAAGCAAAAAATAATTAATATTGTTCTTCGCATAAAGGAAATATGACTTAGAATATCTGTGTGTAAACATTTATAAATATATGCAACATCATTAACTATATAAGTTCTAACGGGAAAACAAACATAAAATTATTTACCTGTGCAGTAGCTTCTCTGTGTAAACCAGATGATGATCCAAAAGCCATAGACCAGTAAAAAAGAATTCCAGTTGTTTGCATACTTCATCATAGTAAAAAATCCAAAAATTGCACGGATTTTAGATAATAAAATATTAGAACTATACAAGACAATGGATAGATTAGTTAGATATAGTGTTACTAATGGCGTTGGTTATAATCTAAATCATGTAAAATGAGCTGTGTTCTCATCAGTGACAGCAGCGCCATCACTGTTCTAGAAATGAAACTATTACTAAAACTTTTTGTAAACTAATAGATATTATAGTTTTATAAATATAATTTTTTCAACAAAAAAGACCCAATATGTTATAAAAAACTATTATTCAACTATCAAAATAATACGTATTAAGAATAACAATTCTTTAACGTACCAAGTCATTTCGTTTGATAACAAAAATAATTAAAATGAATCGCATTTTCATATTTAAAATACGCATAAAGAAATCGTTTTATAAAAAATATCAACAGTATTAACAAATATATCGGTAAAATAAAAGTTCTCATATTCTAATCTAGAATATCTGATAATTCATATAGAACAGAAGTTTTGTACCTTTTATCTGATGACATACTTGAATGTGTACTTATACTTTCGTGCCACATTGAGTATATAATTATATTTCTGCGGCACACTTCAATTATGTTTATGCTGAAAGTTATGAAAAGAATATAATTCAATTTATTTATAAACACATACATAATGCACCATCACAGACAATAAAAACGTAATTGTTTTATAAATTGTAACATAAAAATAACAAACTCTTAAAAACTTTTTTCTTATATATTATATGTAATGATGAATCTGACAATGATATTTCTAGACTTTATGCTTTGCAGTATATGGAGTGCATAGGTAAGCGTAACCAAGAAGCTTCTTCAAAATGTAGGTGCAATAAATCAAAATATTGTAAAATTTGTTCAAAACTTAAAAAATAGAATTGACTTTGGTTAATTTATAAGTAGTAATTTATCCTCCTGCGTTAAATATATACATACCTCAGTTAATTAGTCAAATTTTGAAATAATGTTACTGAATATTTTTAAGGAACACAGGAGATCCTCTCACGGCACATAGATGTGCCATGGCACATGCCCCAACATCCCCGATATAGAGAGGTTAATAGTTTTAATATTATTTAGATAGACAAAAAAAAAAAAAAAAAGCTTAGAAAACTTTTTGTAGATGCTTTTCTTCTTTCGGTCATTTTAACATTCACAGAATAATCTTGACTGCTTTAAAATGTTAAAAATCAACGTAAATGGGATAGAAAACCATTACTATAGAAAAGAATGTAATCAAAAGCAAATGACGCAGTCTATCAGTTAATATATTTTTGAGAAAGGTTTCTTTACTATTATTGCAAAATAAATTTTAATATCATCATAATAAGTAATAAATAAACTAGTATATTTTTCACATCCTGAAACAGATATTTTACATTATCTATATAATTGTATATTTTTTAGATCGTAAAGTATTCCATCTCTACAACAGTCAAATTTTATTTTAATAGTGGAAACCTAAAAAAAATATATTATAATTTAAAAAAATGACAGCATTTGCGCATCTTACATGCCCATATACATACGGGTATACTGGCCTAAAATGTATAAAAACAATAAAATAACTTTTATTCCAAAGCAGTTTTAAACTAAATTACATATTTTAATGTATTTTTTGAAAGATAATGCAATATCAATAGTTTAATGATTCTATAAAATCCCCCCTTTTAAAATTTACTGGCGTTTTATGTTTTTTTTCCCTCTACTCATATTGTATTTCATTTCTTTTATAAATCGTAGAACATATTCGTATTCTACCAGTTTTCTCTCTGTAATTAAACTTTAAGCTAAGTCTGAAATATTTTTAAAACATCATTATTTCTAAAAACCATTTGTCTTCGCAAGTATCAAGATATTGTCTGAGTTTAAATATTAATTGTACCGTTAAAAAGAATATACTCAAAAATGATAACTAGGACCAGTTCATTACATGAAAAATACAATTTAATAATAAACGAAAGAATGACATGTTCATATATAAGTAATAATACGATCTAAGTTAAAACATTGTTGATAAATATAATTTCGTATTACTCAATTTTATATATTATAAATTTCAAGTGGAAATGTTTAATAAATGTACATGTACAATTCGGAAAATATTTTGTCCGAATGATTGTTTGTATGTTATAAATATTGCATTAATTTATCTCCCTTTGTTCTTAACAATCAGGACTTTAATACTCAGAGCTAAATGAAGAAAATACTAAAAAAAAAAAAAAAAAAAAAAAAAAAAACATATTTTGCTCATTTTTAAAAAGCAATTATTAAAAGCGTGAAATTCAAGGAAATCTGTTCTTATTTCAAACTTTTGCTAGAATGAAATATAAGCATATTATGTACGAATTATGCACCAATAAAACATTCTTTATTTTCTCAAATTCATTGGAAATTGATTGGTATAATTACATTACAGATCTAGTAATTTGTATCTACAGTCATTTCGAGAAAATAGCACTTTGTATACACTGACATAAAAATATCACATGAAATTTATCTTTCTTGAGCTTTTATTTTTTACTAAGCAATCAAAATTTCAAATTTAAAAGTTGCGCAGAATTTTCTTTATGAAAATGTGTTTCGAATACTGTAAGCTGTTTTCAAGAATGAAATAAAAATCAGAATTAAAAAAAAAATGTGTATGTTATTCAAATATTTCAAGTAATTTTACTGGATTATAAGTTTTCGTTGCATTTAGTTATATATTCAATGTGCGCATACCTATGATAGTTAATATAATAGATTTCACCAATTCGTCGCCAATTTCATTTGATATAATACACTTGTACAAGCCTTCATAAGTTTTATCAACATTCTTCAAAAATAAAGTTCCATTCTTTTCTATAACATAATGTGGATCAGAAAGTGGCAAAAAGTCTGGACTATGTCCTGAAAATACAGAAAAATATATATTATTGATATCTCAATTTTAAAGAACTTTTAAAATTATGAGTTTTCTTGCATAAAAATATTTAAATATAACAAAATGTGATTTATCTATTTCTGGATTAGATATTATAATTAATTTTAATTTAAGGAAAATCATACTTGACATCAAAAGTCAATTTTAAAGTGATTCTTCAATATAAAAAAATTGTAAATTAAAAACAAAGATCAGAAATACGCAAAATATCTGGACTGTGCCCAAAAAATACAGAAAAAAAGTGTCAATAATAACTTAATTTTTAAGAAATGGTGAAATTCTTCACCCATAAAAATATTTTTTAACTAAATGTGATTTATCTATTGCTAGATTAGATATAATAATTAAGTTTTATTATATAAAATCCTATCTGACTTATGAAAAGTAAGTTTTGAAATGAATATTCATTATAAGACAAAAACCCTCTAAAGTTTCACAACCGACTGAAAATATTAGAAAATATTAGTACGAATTACAACATTTAAAAAATGATAGTATGATTGTTCTTTTCTAGAAATATTCAGGAAAGACAGAATTTAGAGCATGATTGAATTTGCTAAGCCTTGTTCCTCTTAGCTATTATAAATATATAGATTTAAATTACAAAATATATGTTATCATGGTTACATGGTTTGTTCTTTTACTTTAACTGAAAACTTAAGTTAACGAACGTTAATCGTGTTTTCGTCAACACAGAGACGATTTCAATTTACGTTTTGAAATAAATTTTAAAAGATGCAAAATTAAATTAATAGTTATAATTATTTAATTAAATAGTTATTAATATCTACAGTTATTGATTATCAATTTTCATTCGTATTAGTAATCAAATGATAAATACGATTTTTCTGTATTAAATATGCGTTAAACAAAGATAATTTGATGAACTTTTTACTGGAATGAAAGTTAACCTTCAGGGAATATGAATTTGGAAATTTTAAATTATCACAGATATAGGAAAAAATTCGCGTTTTTTTACTCAGTTTAGTACTTAAAAGCGAATGGGTCATAATTAAGTTTGTAAGAAGAAAATAGTTTTACAATATCATTTTAATTTCCTTTTTAAATATTCTTTTCGATGAATTTTATCATGAATAGAAGTTTTAAATATGAAAATGATAATGATTATTGAAAAAGACGGTTGTGCGTGTGTAATAATGAATTAAGAGTCTTAGCGATATTAATAAGATGCTTTTAAGTTTTCAGATGAAATTAAATTGACAGCCTTTACTGTATAATTATGCAAAAATTTGTATTATAGAACTTTGTATTCGGTACATACAAAGAATTGGTCAGATATCATTTTAAAAATATTAGAGGATTTTATTTAATTACAGATTCCTTAATTCACAAAGAGGTCAGAAAAAAAAAATGTATTTGATGGCTTTGTGTCTATAGAAAATGATTAAATCAGTTTTTTTTAAAAGATAATCATTAAATGTATTTAAACGAAATAATTTTCTGCCTTATAATTCTGTTAGCGTACTTAACATAATAATGTATACTAACTGAAATTTCATGGGATTCAAAATTTAAGCGATGCTTTAAATTATTTTAGTTTAAATTTATCAACGTTTAGTGATAAAGATTAGTAAAAGATAGTCATTATACTGCTCTTAAAATGTCTTAATGAAGAACTATTTAGGCTGAAGTGATCAGAATTTTTGGTTTCGTGTTGGAAAAAAAAATTAGGTGTTTATCCAAATGATAAAAATCAAAAGTGTGAATTTCGGTTTCAAATTATCCAAGACTTTTCTTTCACTGAGACTGGTAAATATATATATATATATATATATATATATATAATTAAGTAGAATCATCATACATTTATAAACGTGCAACATCAATTACATTTTTATCATTAAAAAATTTAATAGAGATTCATAAACTAATCCAAAAGCGTGAAATAATGAATGCAATTTGATATTTGACTGTAAAACAAGTTTTAGTACTCCTTCAGTTTGATGAAGGAGAAAGCATTTTACAGGTAATATTGGTCAATAATACACGTTAATTATATACTTATTTGTTTGGTTGTGTTTTATATTAATTTTACTTCACTTTCATTTTTTTTTAATCTTATGATGTATGAAGGGGTGTACCTTGAAGGGGTAAAAGAATTTTTGTTTTAATATTTACAAAATTGCTCAAACATGTTACTGAATTTAATATTAAGCTTGCGTTTTATGAAATAATCGCGTTAATTCGATCAATGTTATATGGTAAGTTAGTTTTCTCTCTTTTTAGCAAGCATCGATATATGTTGCTATCTACTCGAAGATCTTTTTAAATTTCTAATTTATAGAGTATTTAACTTTAACACGTCAAGCGCCACGTCAGTCACCGGTGACTGACATTGAACTTTCAGTTTAGAACGCATCACTCACCGATGACTGACGGTCTAAATTATGGTATAAAACTATATATATATATATATATTGTTTTAAGTAATTAGTGAAAATTTATTTAAAATTTACTTACCTTTTATTTATTACAGGATTGTACTTTCTTAAAAATTACTCAAAAAATTGTAAATTTTTCACTTTCAGTGTCAGTCACCGTGGCACTCAACGTGTTAATATGTAAAAAATATTAAAAGTATTTTGTGAGAAATAGATAACATATTAATTCAATTTAATGCACATTAATTCAATTCAATGAATTATTAGTTTGAAAGCCATGTGTTATTTTATTAATAAGTTTTTAAGCAATATTTCTAATGTTTTATCCTCAGGAAAAATTTATTCTTTATTCATTTACACTACCTAAAGAGTAATTAAAGGTGATACCCTGAATAATTTATTGCTCAAATGAACAAATCAGAAAGTATTGAAAAAATCAGCTAATAAATTTTGTATTCTAAAAGTTATATATTTTTTGTAGTTTTTCCAAATATTTAAAACAACAGTTATTATATATATAAAAAAAAAATATTTTTATGCAAAAATTTCATCTGTATTGAAAAACAAACAATAAGAAATATTGTGGATTTAATTAATTTGCAAGAAATAACTATTTTTAACAAATTCCTTGATAAGCTATATTTTATTAGTTAATAAGATATTGTGGTACTAACTTGGAACGAGGCTTTTAATTTTTCACCTAAGTAACTGTTCCAGGATATCGAAATTCTTCCATGCTAAAAGTTTGTTCTTTTCTTATACGTAAATAGGAGCAAACTTTGAAGAATAATAAAAATGTTTGCTTTTTATAGACCACCATAATAATAGGTTAAATTTGGATACTATTAAAAGTGGTCCTATAGGCTTTAAATCGCAATTTTACCCCCCCCCCCCCCCTCTGATCTAATATAAAGTTCATATTTATATTTTTGTACAGGCTATTCAAAGAATCAAAGAACATGAAATCACCTACCTGTTGATTTTAACCAAGTGACTTTGGGTTCAGGTTTTCCACTAGCTTGACAGTTCAGTGCAACTGATTCCCCGTTAATTACTTCAGAATCAGATGGAGTAGCTTTCCATGTTGGTGGAACTGAAATAAAAGTTATATATAAAAAAAAGTGAAACGTTTAAAAAATAAAGTATAAAGTGAACAGAGATGATATTTTCCAAACCCTGACAAAAGTGATGCGCGTTTTTGTATTTATGTAAACTCGTCTTTTTTTTGTAAGTGTTGGTCCCATCAAAGTTTTATCTAGTTACAATACAATCATAAAAACGAAATCCGATGCCGAAAACAAATTACTTTGTAAAAGTATAATTGTGATAATCTTTCCGTCATCAGAACCATGGAAATTTTCCGTTTACGAGAGGATTCCCTCTTCACAAAAAAACTTCCAAAGAAGGAATCCCAAGGGACTATAAAAAAGTTTCATTTTAGACAGCTTTCTATCTCAGCAGATATAGATATGCTGCGTTTATTTCGTCAAACCTTGATTTTTCCCCCCCTATCAAGGCGGGATTTCCGCTGGTTAATGATTTAAACTTATGGAATTTAGCTTTTAAAATTTTCCGGTGGGATCTTCTGTGATTGGGACTACTGGTACCGTTTCGATCAGTGTTGACAAAGGACAGGACCTCCGATAGGCCGCCTTTTACGCGAAATAACAGTGTAAGTAAATTGTAAATTAGAGACACAATATACATCAAATATTCAAAATGCTTTCTAGTAGTGGATTTTAAAGGTTTTTTTTCTGAGTTACACATTGTGATTAAAATGCAGTAAGCGACCAACTGATTATTAAACACGTTACTAACTGTATTTCTTTAAATTTTAAATATATTTAATCGATGGGTTTTGTTTGTTTTTAAAATGTTCACCCTTGAAATCCATTATAAACAGTTATTTTTTAAATTCCGAGAAGTTATAACACGAAATACAAATATATTAATGTATGATGGGGTTTTTTTTCGATGTATAAAGAATACAAAGTTTAGTCATTTTAACTTAGGCACTAAATGAACTGGAATCTTTACACAGTTTTACATGCATATCTGTTTTATATATTTACAAAATCAGCTCGAACATTTAAGCTATTAGCAATCAGACATTCGAAGAATGCATATTTTTTAGAATACCTTTTGCACATTTTCCCTCTGAATTTTTTTTATTTCAAATATAAATAACAGTGAAAAAATTAGTATAAGCCCTTCAGATTTTATTTTTTACACTAAAGCGATTAAAAATAAATTTTTAAATACGTATGAAAATGTTAATATTAACATAAAAATACTCATGATTATTTACCCTCTAGATTTTATCCAAAAAATCTTCAAAAGATTAAAAAAAAAAAAAAAAAAAGTTATTTGTTTTATTTCTCTTATTTTTGGCTGATAAAAATAACAATGCTAATTTAGAAAAATATTTACTTTACTTTTGCATTTCTTTTTAACAGCGGCATTTATTACCCTGGTGTTTGTTTTAAGATTTAGTAATTTAAAAGGATTTTTCAATGAACATTTTTGATGCATAAAGTTAAAATATGAATCCATATTAAAAATGCAAAAAAGCATTAGTTTTATTTTTATTGTGAATAACCTTTTATAAAATTGAATGAATGTCTAAAATAAAATTTATTCGTTTAAATCTATTCCAATTTCCCAACAAATATTATGTATTTTCTTGTACAAAAGATAATAATATACATAAAATTTACAATTAACTACGTGATATGTTTTTGTCTGAATTTCGCTATTTTCTTTACTTTATTCAACCATAAAGTTGTGGCATGTTTTAGTAATAATGTGCACCTACTCAATACAAAAATAAAACTTATTTACTAACTTTTTTTGCGACTTTTACTTATTCTATTGTCATACTCCTTTCATTCACAAGCCGCCTCACAATTTTAGATCTCGTGTTTTAACTTTCATCCTCTAATTTTATAAAGTTATGTGGAACATTCATAACGTATTCTAAGAGGATACTTTTACAAGCTTTTGATTGAAATTTTCACTAGTTTGTACTTTTATCGGACTACTATTTGTTCTGTTATCCATTTGTTCTTTCATATAATAACTACACTACTAAATTGCAATAAATGGAAAATATTGCGAAGTAAAGTTTTATTTACTTACTCAGCACTTCCAAGGCAGCCGTGTAGCTCTCTGAGTACCCTTTCGCATTAGCAATACATGTATAATTTCCACTATCGTCTTCTGTTAAAGGATCGATTATAAGGTTTGAAAACTCGGGAAAAGATCGAACTGTAATTTTGGAATTTTTAGAAATTTCTCTTCCGTTTTTCAACCATCTGAATTCCACTTTTCCACCTGTACTAGTTGTACACACTGTAATGACACGTTTTCCAATCACAGATGTCGATGGAAAAGAAAAAGGTTGGATTTTAAATGCTGCAAAACCTAAAAATACAGAATGCTGTGTTTTATAATAATAACGTATTCGTATAACATTTAGAAAATCTTTTTTATATACATAATTTAAGTAATAAATATTATAAAAACTAAATTTAAAAACTGCAAAAATTAAATCAAAGAAATATTAGGTAAATATGTTTATTTAAAATTTTATCGTAACTAACTCCATTGTATAAACAAAGTTAAATAAAAATTATAATATAAAACAGCTGTATTTAAAAAGCTTTCAAAACACTTAAAGGAAAGCTTTTTGACGAATAATTTAAATACATTGATTAAAACATGTTTTAGTTATGTTATTTTAAACGGCACTTATATTTTTCAACAAGCTTACTAAGTGCAAAATTTTATTCATATGAGGTGAGACATTTAGGAAATTTTACATGCACGCAATTGTTCACGCATTTTCAAAGCTTTAAAATAAATGTTACCAAATCGTTTGCAAATAAATTTAATGTTTTGTAATGCAAATGGAATTTTTAGCTTAAAACAGCTGTGCCACATTAAAATCTTTTCTTAAAACTAGCTATCTAATTTTTTCAGGGCTTGTATAGATATTATTTTTAATAACAGCTTACAAATATTATATTTCCGCTGATATGCAAATTGCACTTCTACTTAATACATCTATTAAATCTAGTAAACCGAAAAAGAAAAAATACATCAAACTTCTTTGCAAAATTTTAAAAGACAATTTGGCAATTAGTGTAATTATTAATATAAAGAATATTAAGGTTTAAAATTTTAAATATTTATTATTAAAGTGTTTGTTTAGCTACTATAACAGTATTATATAATTAGGTACTATTTTGCTATAACAGTTTATAGTTCACTTATCACATGCAAGTACTAGTCTTGTGCAGAGATTTATACTACCAAAATAATAATTTGATTTAAATAAATGAATAAAATACAAGCTTATTAGTGTCGTTTGCATGTATATTTAAGATTTATATTTAAGAAAATGTAAAGACAATAGATGAATTTTTAAAAATGTTACTTACTTGTAAAAACATCAAGAATCATAAATACGAGAAATCTAAATAATAAATCTTTCTTCATAATCCAGCTTCTGTGTTTCATTCTTTCTTAGTTAGATCCTATTTTTTAAAACAGTTCTAAAGAAAGTTTTATTTTTTTAAACTCTATAAAAACTTTACTGAGTATCATACACATAGACTTCTGTAAAGTTATAACTATACTCTTCACATCACAAAATGAATTAAATGGCGTAAGCTTACATATATGAACATTTTGCGTACAGTAGCGCCCTCAATGATTGCCAACTTGAACTAAATTTTATAAAACCTTCTAAAATATATTTTTTTCTTTTTTATTATTTATCTTTTATTAATTTTATGGAATAATATGTAACTCACAAGTAAATAATGATTTGTTGGTATTGCGTATTTCCAAACAAATACAAAAGTAATTTACTAATAGAGTAGTTTATACATATACTCTAGTTGATTGAAACACATACGAGAATAAATAAATAAACAGATAAATATGAATAAAAAAATGATAATACAACAATGATTAAACCACAAAAAACCGTATGCAATTTTATGTATTAACTTATATAATCTGTCCAATTTGATCATCTGAAATACTATTTTGATTTTTATTTATTATAAGTTTTTATTTAATAAATTTCATCAGACTGTGCTTATTTAAAAGTACATTTTTAACGATTTGTTTAAAATTTTAAACATAAAAAACATGTACCGTTTTACAAGGAATGATTTATATTTCTAATCGGAATGTACAAAATAAATAGCAAAGTACATTTAAAAAATGATGAAAATAAGCTAATACTAATATCAATATTTGTCTTCTTATTTATAAAGAAAACAAACTTTAATATAAAGAGATACGTCTCTAAAACACAAATTGTATGTTAGGTACCAGGAGTTTTCATATTATGTACAAATAGCATTATAAATTTTTTACAAAATAGATTAAAAAAAAAAAAAAGGTTGCATGTAGTATGAAAATATGAGTGCAATTGTTGAATTAGTAACATTTCCTTTTTATAAGTCGATTAAAACAGGTTAATTTTTTTATACATTCAGAGCTCTATTTCATCTACGTAACACAAATACTTGATATTTATTGAAATAAAAAAGATTACGAATCATCTATAGCAATACAAATATATAAACATACATACATATAAAAATGTATAAAAGATGACATACACATGAACATACAAAAACGTTATATCATTATTCGAGAACATTATTACTGTGAATAAAATTGTATTTCCGTCTAGACAAATAGTCGTAGTCAAAGATTTCTTGGACACAGTGATTAACTCACAGATTTCATCGCTCATTTACACTGAAATCATCCTGAATTTAAGTGTAATCCGAACAAAATGCATAAGTTTCATAGAAAAATTGTTGTATAGATTTTCCTGTGTATATACATGGGAATGAATTCACTTAAACATAAAAAGTAAGTGCGTTTATTTTTTGTAGATTCGAATATTGAAAATTTAAAATTCATAAAATTTTAATAATTTGTTATTTCTAGTTTTCTAAAATTAAAACACACCGTATAATATATTCTGCTTAATCTTTCATGATGGTAATGCAATCTTTTTCTTTAATGCATGGTTCCAAAGTATCCCGAATTATTTGTAACCGAGTAACTTTTATTTATATTATGAACAGTAAAACTCTCAGAATATGAAAACTCTGAAACATATTTTTTTTTAGTAAAACAAAAATGCACAGTTGCACATTATTTATACTCTGGTGATTGAAAAACTTTTTTTAACAGCGCAGAAGTCTTCATCTCTTTTTATTTCATCTCATAGAAATTTCTCTGATCATCTATGCATTTACTTAGCTAGATTTCCCCACTAATATTTTATAAAGAAGTCATCTTATGTTGCTGTAATGTTTTATATAATAAAGATTTTCTTTCATTGAAAAGTCATTCGATTCCATAAAATAGGAAATAATAACATTTTGTTATCACTAACGTTACAAAATACGTAAAAATTAAAGAATTCGTAAATTAACTCAAAAGTAACAGTTTTCTTGATCTATAGTGAATACTCCTTTTTGCATTTGCAAATTTAATTTCATGTCATTGAGCAAAATAATGAAATAAATCTCTCAAATAACTTTTGAATAAACATTGACAAAAGTATTTATAGATATAATAAGCAATTCTGAATATAAAATTATTTTAATTGATTAGTACATACTAATCGAGTCTTTTAGATTTTTACATTTAAAATAATTTATATTACAGATTTGTTTCCATGAAAAATGTTATATGTTTCAATTAATATGCAGTTTTTATTTTAAAACATTTGAAAATGAATAACAAAAAGAAAAGAGAAAATGATATAGTATTAGAACACGTACTAACATTACGAGAATCCTCGAAAAGTTAGAATTCTATACTGACCAATACAGTATACTCATTGGTCAAATTGCCTGTAAAACTCGTTTTACAGAAACAATATGTATGCCGCGAACTCCTTTTTATATTTTGTATCTATAATAAAAATTTCGTTCAGTTAATAAAAAAGCACATCAATCAATAATGGTATTATATTCGAATTACATTGTGTAACTATTGTAAAAAAAAAAAAACCCGTAAATATTATGCATATGGTTTTAAATAGAGAACATGCTGTTGTGAACCAAAATTAAAAAATATTTTTTTTTTTTTTGTTAGTAAGAGTTTAGAATTATTTATGTGCAATATAGCACACCAGACCATTAACACCCATAAAGCATAATGTATCCTAATTCTTTTGTATAATATTTATATTATACAAAATAAGTGTATATTGAAATTTTTTTTATAAAGGAATATAAATGCTCGAACTAAAATTTTCCATAAGAAACATGCTATAGTCACTCTTAATGATATATTTAAATTTTTAGAAACTTAAACATATTTACGAAAGTTAGTTTGCGAAAAGACATATTTTTTTATAAAGAAATATAAATGCTCGAACCAAAATTTTCAATAAGAAACATGCTATAGTCACTCTTAATGATATATTTAAATTTTTAGAAACTTAAACACATTTACGAAAGTTAGTTTGCGAAAAGACATATTTTTTTATAAAGAAATATAAATGCTCGAACCAAAATTTTCAATAAGAAACATGCTATAGTCACTCTTAATGATATATTTAAATTTTTAGAAACTTAAACACATTTACGAAAGTTAGTTTGCGAAAAGACATACATACGCACTTACGTGAGAAGACAAATTTAAATTACAAAGACTTTCTAACTATGTTGAAAATTTTTAAAAGGACGATATAGTACATAAAACCAAAACAATTTTTACTCAAAATTCACCTTTTAAATAAAATAGCAGATAAAATGTGAAATTGTAATTTTATCTTATAACGTTTATAAACAGCACACTACGCTTACAATTTGAAGAAACCATTCATTTACTGCCAAATTCTTTTTCATTTTTACTGAGATGAAATAAGAACTTTTTTAGGCTATTACTTTTTATCCTGCAAGCTATTGTTTTCAACACCATTTGCAGAAATTCATTATTTATTTCAACAATTTACATTCATTAAGAAAATGCAAAATCCATGTAATGGCAATGGCATTCAGAATATAATGTAATAAATGTATCTCAAGCATTGTTTACTGCAAAAGCTCAACACCATTAGAAAAAAAATAAAAACCATCAACGCCAAAAAAGATTCTTCAATTATAAATAGTTGCACTTAAAATAAAATGAAATTTATACAGTAACTAAGAGCAGCATTTAAAAAAATTATTATTTGGAAATTGCTTTTTCGCAGATTTTCAAAATTTATTCTCGCAAAGGTGATCATCATATTCATGAATTAATTTCAGGGAAAACAATTCAAGATAAGCAACAAAGGAAATGGTATTAAAGTTCACAATATCACATAAATTCCATCATCATTTATCACGTACACCAATTCGCTTTGTGACATGTCACTTAAGTTTATTTTTTACTAAAGTGGTGTAAGTTACATATATTAAAAAAGAACGTGCATGAGTTGTAGCTTTCAAACTTTTCCAAAATAAAAGATTTTACCTATAGTTTAACACATATAAAACCCCCTACCTCAAAATATCATTGGAACAAAACTATAAACTTAACCCTAGATCTACCGGGAATTTTATTCAAGTTTTAATAAAACGTTCTACACCAGAATTTTTATTTAAAACTATTTAACTTATTTATTTACCTTATTTTTGTCTGGTTTATATACTTAGTTTATTTTAAAGAAATTTCTGGTTTGAATGAATATTTTGTATGTACCTGTCGGGTCCAATGGACCCGTCTGGTAGACGGAGGGTTAATTATGAGAAATAGTAATTAATGTTAATAGTTGATAAGAATATACGAAATGAGGAAAATCTGTCTTGGCAACAAAAATACTCAGAAATATTTAGAAATATTTTCTTTTTCAAATTTTTTCCATTGGCTCGATATTGTTACGTATAGGGAAAAACTCTGTTCCACATTTTATGAACTTATTTTCAGAGATCTTCTGATTAAAATGCTAAAAAATATTTCTACTATACAGGAATTATTATTTTATAAAAAATCCAAAACAAAAATTATTCCCTAAATTAGACAACTAGATCCTTCTCTAAAATATTTTTAAAGTATTTATATTTGAATAAATCGTACATCATGTAGGATAAGTATTCCTTCAATTTACTTTAAGTATAGTTTTTAAACTTCTGGTAGAATTAGAAATATAACTTATAAGTCCACGCGATGCATCATACGTATTTCATGACCACAAATAAAAAACAACAACTAAATATTTCAATACCTTTTCAGAAATAATTTCTTTTATTTAAAAAAAAACCATTGTGCTATAAATATATTTAACGTTGGTTAATTATTTATTAAAAGTGATAATACTATTAATACATCCCCAAAATACGAGTATGTTAAATGAAGCTGTGAAATAAACTAAACTAATTGCAACACAGATAGTATACATGATAGTAGATGGTGGAATAGTATTCAAAATTACTACAAATTATTTAAGCTGAAATTTTAAAATATTGACACATAGAGAAAATCTTACGAAATGAAAATACCGAACATTACAATGATTTAATATTTACTAAATGAAAACAATGGTTCATTGAGAAAAAAATTTTAAACAATAATTCCGTTGTAAAATCGCGTGAACTCATGAAACTTACCGATCACTTTAATATTAATATCTCGTTTAAGATCAGAACCTACTCCATTTGAAATAACACACTGGTAGAAACCTTCATGCTCTTTTGATACTTCTTTTATTTCTAAGCTTCCATTAGAATGAAGTGTAGTTATTTCTGTGTTTGGTAAAGCATTAGATTCACCACCTTGAGCTAAAATTTGGAAATACATCACAATAAGTAAAATAATAGTTAAAATACAAGAATTGGTAATTAATACTATTCAACTAGTTACACTTTTTACGTACCCACAAAAGACTAAACTTTTTTGTTAAATATTTGATCTACCACTGAAATGTTTTTCAAAACATTCAGATGAAGAAAAAAACGGTATAAATCTTTGAAGAAATATTTTGTTGAAGTAGATTCAAAATTTCTATAATTTATCGATAATTGCACGATCTATGATAATCTTTTAAAAGTAAAAACTGAAAAAAAAAAAGACGATTTCATGACTAAGGACTTTCAGAGCAGTTTTAATACAAAAATTGCTTTTATTTTAAAGCACATAAATTAACGTCTGAATTCCATTTATAATTATTAAAGGTACACATATATTAAGACAGACAATAAATACAATTAAATACAATAAACCCAACTGGAGTGAAAAATTAGCCGGGGTCAGGAGTTGGGTTTGAGTCCTGACCCCGGCTAATTTTTCACTCCAGTTGGGTTTATTGTATTTAATTGTATTTATTGTCTGTCTTAATATATGTGTACCTTTAATAATTGCTTTTATTATTACTTAATTTTTTGATGATGCTTTTTCGCAAATGATTTAATAATTCATTTTATGCATCATATTCAAAATGTAAAATATCTTTGAAATTTATTGCGCGAAGGGAATAGGTTTTTAGATGAGGGTGGAGCTCTATATGCATTAAAGGAATTTTCAGATAATAATTAGGTTTTTCATTAATTTTTAAAAGAATTTTATACACATTTCTTGTTTTACCTTCAGAGGATGCTGAGTCGTTCATAGTAAGAATTTTCTCTTTTCATTCAAAAGGTCGAAAAAATGCTACTGACATGAGACAAACACTTTCTACAAGCGTATAATACGTTATGAAATATTTTCTCCGCAAAATATTATCAGATTTAACTCGGACGTCAGGTAATATTTCCGCCCATTTGCTTAATGCTTAAAAGAGAAAAAAAAGATGTGCAAATTACCAGTATTTTGATTGGTATTTGAGTAGATACACACACTCATGTAAAATATTCCATTACATACTTATGGAAATTATTGCATTCACAAGCGTTAAAAAAGCAGCTTATAAAAATACTATATATTTATATCATGAAATAGTAAAAATATACATAAATTCCATAATTTTGATACACCAGATTTGTAATTCGCCAAATATAGGACAAAAAAATACAGGGCAGAAGTTTAAAAAAAATGCATAAAAAATCACATTTAAAAGTAGTCTATGCAATTTCTAAAACATCTAAAATTAACAAATATTGTCATATAAGCTAAGCTTCTAAAAATACCCATATTTGTGTTTTCATTTCAATATACATAAAATATTACTAAAATTATGGAAATATAATCCGAAAATAATGCAAACTATCTAGATTAATAAGTTGGTTTGATAATTATATCTTTGATAAACATATGAATATTCATTTATTTAAAAAATAAAACCATTACCAAGATGGTAATTTTGTATGGGATTGTGGTGTGTGTGTGTGTGGGGGGGGGGGGGGGGGGGGGCGGGGGATGTTATGGACCATTAGCATGAAAAACTTTACAAATTGCTGATATGTCAGATTTTACAAATAGGACAAAGTGAATACAGATAACTTATTAACTTATTAAACAAAACTCAAATAAAACGCGATTTTTGTTTTCGCGTTTAATTAAAAATTTTAAATTTTGCTCATTTTGTAACGTCCATGGTTCTCATACGATGCGCAAATTTCCCCCCATTAATATTTGGAATATTTTCTTTGAGTGAAATGACATTAATAGTACAAAACATAAAGACTTCTTTTTAAAAAAATATTATTGAGGACGCACTCTTTTTTAACGGAAATATTTATTAAAATATCCATACATACATAACCTGTTTATAAAACTGGCAAAAATATTTATTTTGTTTGAAACTTTAAAAATATATTTCCACTTTTAATTAAAATTTTAGTGCCATAGTAAATGAATTTAGATAATATTTTAAAAACAGTAATGTATTTAAAAACTTAAATATTTTATATTTTCATTTATTTATTTTTATTGATACAATGTGTGAAAATTTTCATTTACCAGACATCTTTATCCATTTTGATGACGGCATAGGCTTTCCTTCACCTCTACAAGGCAAAATAATAGAATCACCACTTTTAACTTGAATATCAGAAGGTTTCATCTTCCATGTGGGAGGAACTATTTCATAAAAAAAGCATTAATTAAATTTTAAATACATGCAAATATTAATTCTTCATTTTTAGCCAACTCCTACAAAAAGTCACTTTTTTAAAAGTACAAAATAGAGCAAGAATTCTGAAATTCTATACACAAAACCGCTGTAATAATTTTTTTAAAAGAGATATATAATAATAATGAGTGAATGTGAATGTTTAGATTACTTTTTCTTAAATATATTATATAACACAAAATATATATATGAATAAACATATATCGTTGGAAATGTGACATTCACCTTGAAAAATAGCGAAATAAAATTAAAAAAAATTGCTTAAAAGGTACATTTTATATAAAAGATGTCACAATATAAAAGATGTTATTATGAATAGTATAACATGTAATAACATCTTTTATATAAAATGCACCCTTTAAGCAAATTTTTCTTTGATTTTATTTCGCTATATTATATAAGTACATAAAAAGCTACATTTAGGCTGTCTGCGAAAAAATTAGACAGAATATAACTACTATTATTAAAAACCTAAATTCATATAGGTAGAAATGATTTCTCATCACTATGCGTTCAGGATAGTCCTAAAATCAAATAAAAACATGATTCATGTAAACTACTGAATTGCAATAGATCAACGCCTTTCATCATTTTTATAACATTTAATAGTTTTTATGCTTTGATAAATGCCATATTTTTCTTTAATAAATATGTTTATGACTAGAAAAAACGTTAATAATATAAAATCACACTACATTTTAAAATTAGCAATCTTAAACTAAAAAACATTAATAATCTAAAATCGCACTTCATTTTAAAGTTAACAATGTTAAACTAAGTTTTTAAATTTCTTTGCGGCAATTATTAGTCTCGAGAAAGTCAACTTCTGTAAGAACAATTTGATCGTGACTAACATAGCCAAATCAGGGAAGCAGTTCATCTACAATCCAAATAGTGAAAGAGATAATTGTTTCTAATTTTTATAAAGATAGATATAAATTTAATGAAAAACAATTTTTCATTGATCCTAGTGCGATCATAATTACATCATATCTTTATTTATCAAAATATAAATTGGTTTTGTTTAAAGATTGCTCCATATGTTAAAAATATTCATTTTTCTTTATTCTTAGTTATTTATGCTTTCTTTCCTTTTCTTTATTTTTAAATATATATATTCTAAGAAATGATTTTATAAATTAGAATAGATTTTTACACAAATTTAAATATATTTATATATTACTCCCATATTTTTGCAACGATTGTTCAAAAAAAATTCTTTCCAATCGATTAAAAATAATTTATTTATAATTGTTTTATTTCGAATTAATGATGTAACGTTTCATGAATCTAAATTGAAGATCATGTTAAAACATTCTGAATAAAATAACTACAACGCCTATTACATTAAATAATTTTAACAGCCCCAACCTTCACATAAGATAATTTTTTTTCAAAAATCATTTCACGATTAATTTATCAAAGGAGAATTAACCGTTACTTAAATTAATTTTAACCAGTACTAATTTTTGTACTTTTATTTAAATCGTTTAGTTATTCTTTCTTTTTTTTAAACTGAAAAACCTAATTGAATAAACTTTTTTAAAAACTTTCTGGTCTTAATTTTGTGTAAATCATTTGGTTATGTTTTATTAATTAAATAACTTTTAAATATATATTAAAGGTGAAAGTATATTGGAAATTTATGGTTCGAATATGAAACTTTCTTTCCTATCAATATTTTTTTCATACATAGCTTTTTTTTTCTTTTTTTTTTTGACAATAAAATTTTATTAGTATTTTTCTTTAAATTAAGCAGAGAATGTGAAATTTTAATGATATTATTTAAAATAGTCATTGAAGAAATAATCTGATGTAATCAAAGATTTTAATTGCAATTTGACACATTTTGACTGTTTGTCAAATGTTAAAGGAGAAAAATAAAACATTTAAGCTATTTCTTCTTATATACAGTCGGACCTCGTTTTCCCGACACCCGGTTTTCACGTTACTCCGCTTATCACGTCAGTTTTTCAAAGTCCCGATTTTCTATATATGGTTTTAATGTAAATAAACTCCGGATTTTACGTTGTTGAATAATTTTCAACTCCGGATGCCCCGACGGTTTAGGAAAATTGTCCACTTTTCATAATCCATCTCATAAGCACGGCAATTAAGCGGTAAGAAATGTCTTAGCCAAACTTTTCACAAAAGTGTCTAAATTACCCATTGAGATAAATGAGAAATTATACTTCAATCCTTTATCTAAATAAATAAACACACACACTATGAATGAACCACTTAACCTCCAGATAGACGTATCAGTCTACTCGTGGTCATTTTGTTCTAGTCAGGCTTTCTTGTGGCTACACGGCGTTTTTCCTCCGACTAAAACCGGAGCATTGCATTGCATTGAAACTATCAGAAATTATCTAACATCCATTTCTGAAACAGCTAATATTGATTACAATTCGTTGCATAATAATAAAAAAATAATTGTAGGAAGCACATCTAGGGATAAACAATCCTTAATTAATCACTATTTCATGTAACAATAAAAAAAAACAGTCATCATAAATCTGATTTTTATTCTTTTAAATTTTGTTTTTGTGTTTATTTTGATTAGTAATAAAGTTTTATTGCTTAAAACTGCCAGAACAGTTATGAATTTAAATTTGGCTTAAATTAATTAAAAATACAGCTTCTTATAAACATATTTTTCTCCAACTCCGGTTACCGCGACACTACGCTTATGACGACACATTTTTCTGCACATTAGAGTGTCGGTATAACGAAGTTCGACTGTATTTTGCAAATTTATTTTATCATTTAAAAAGCTTCCATACAAGTATTCCACTTTTGCGTACTATCTAGTCAAAACACAATATACATAAAATGAAATTATATGAAACCTTTCAAAAGTATATTAAATTTTTTTTTCTCACAAAAATAGCTAAAATTGTCTATTTTACTTAATCAAAACGGAAGTTGAAGCCTATATTTTTTTTTTCTTCCTTTACAACCAAAACAGATACCCGAATGAAGTTATATTGCCGCAAAAATTTGATCTGAGCTGAATAAAAAATAGATAGCACAAGGCAAACAAGTAACAAACTTAAAATTTTGAAAACTGAAACTCTTTTAATATATTAAATTACTTTGAAGCATTTATATTTATATTTTATATTCAATTTATAATATATATTTTTTTTCTTCAATAAAACTTATTAAAACCCTCATATTTTATATTTTTCAACGAAATATATAATGGAGAACTAATTTCTCTTTGTAAACTTACTTAAAACATTCAAAGAAGCTGTGTAGCTGTCAGATGACCCTCTTGACATGACAGTACAAGTGTAATTTCCAGAGTCTTCTTCAGTTAAAGGATCAATCATTAAAGTAGATATCTGGGGTAGTGAGACAATTTTTATGCGGTTGGAATTAATTAGCTCCGCTCCATTTTTGGTCCAGTGAAATTTAAGTTTGTCACTAGCTGTGATGGTGGCACACATGGCATTTACCCGTTGGCCAACCATTGAAGATGATGGAAAGGCAAATGGCTGAAGCTTTATGAAACCATCTGAAACATTTCATTAAAATAAGTTCGATACTAGAAAAAAAAACTGTAAAACAGTATTATTAAAAACATAAGTTACCTTTGCTTGCAATCTAAGTGTTCATATTTTCTTACTCAAAAACAATAAAAAAAAAATACAGAGAAATAAGTGTACATTTAACTTTAATTTTTTCTGTAAAACAGTGTCTTTTAATACTTTATAAGTCTAAATGCAAATTTTCTATAAAATAAAAGTAAAAAATCAGCCCAACGGAAAAGTGTGCATTAGATTGCAAAATATGAGTTTACATTTCATTTTATGTTAAATTGATTATGAAATTTCATGTAAAATGAAGCAAAGTTATTTTTAATTTAAACATAATATTTTATTTTTGGAATAATTTGCCTCATTTTTTTAAACGAACAATTTAAAAATTGATATTAAGTATTTTTATATCTGTTAGAATTTTCTCTATATTATTGAAACTTCTCCTAAGGTAGAGTTGGATAATTTAGAAAATGCAGTTTTGAGCTTTAACAACTGAAAGAACAATAGCCTACCATGGACATATATTTTAAAAAATTGGTTGATAACTTATAGTTATTAGCTGATGGTTTTTTGATATAAATATATTTTTGGCCTTACACTTCTATAAAGTTTTAAATTGACATTCTAAATGATTTCTGATTTCTTATTAGTGACACCTCTAGATTTTTTCTTACTACAGTTTTTTAACAAACGTATCATATGACGTTATTGATTATCAAGAATAAATGTAGAATTTAAAACTTAATTTTAATATTTTTCCTACTAAATACATATTATGATTTTATTCTTATACGTAAAAAAGTTAAATATTATTATTAAATTCAAAGAATTACATTTTTCATGGTAACAGCTAGTAAAGTATATGTCTGTAGGTTGTATATATATAAAACTTATAGTGGTATTTTTAAATCATTGCAAATATAGCGTAGCTATAAATTACAGAATATTTTCCTTCTTAAAAACTAAAACGATAGAAATATGTTTTATGCGTGTGCAAGATTTTGCTTTGAAAAACAAGTGGCTCTAAACTAATAAAGTTTTTTTTAAATATTATATAAAATATCGTGTAAAATTTATTTATTTATTATTTCTAATGTTCTAAATATTAAATATTATGAAATAGATTATATAAAGTATCTTGTATCTATTTTTTTTTTATCAGAAATGTTCGAAAACTTTTTAAAAGATCATGGTTGAAAAATATAACTTCTGATAGAATTAAACGATGAAAAAACATACATAAAAAATGAATTCCTACAATAAAAGCTTAATTATTCTACAAAAAGTAATCGTTTAAATAAGAGAAAATCATCATAGGAATGATCATTCTCTCTTTATTTTATGTCTACTACTTCAGTTCTCTTATTTTATTTTCGTAAAAATTATTGTAAAAATTATCGTTAAAAGAATTCATTTTTTAGGTGCATAGAAATTTAATTTAAAAAATTGTATTACAAATATTTATGCATCTATTTAAAAATCTTATTTATTTATAAGTGTAATAAAAATTTTGAAAGCATAATATTACAATAATGGATACTTTTAAAATGCACTTAACAAAACAAACTGAAAATTTAAATCATAGTACAACGTATAATAGAATAATAATCATCCACTGCTTAATAAGGCTTTCAATTAGTTTATTTAGAATTTTATCATGCTACTAATCTATAAAAATATTCCTTCGTATGAGTTTAAAACGTATAAGAAGAGCGAAAAAAAATATTAAAAAGTTTTCATACGTTAGTTTTCTGAATGCAAATGACAAGTTTTGTAAAATTTATTACAAGTAAATAAACATATATTACTTTTGTTTTACTAAAAATGCATCATAATATCAAAACAGTGAGCTTTTCTGATAAATTATAAAAATTACTTAAAACGTTCAAAAATTTTATAATCACAAGCATAAATTTATCATTCTTAGAAATAAAACAGTGTAATTAATTTATTATAAATATCTATGTTGCTGTATATATGTCATATATAAATAATAAGCAGTTTTAAGAAGTATATTTTTAAATATGTCAAATATGAACTTACCTGCACAGTGGCTTCTCTGTACACAAACAAAATATGCGAAAATTACAAGCAGGTATTCATAGCATGTCCATAAATGTTTGTTCATGATAAAAACGGAATTCGGTAATGAATCCAAATTTAAACAATAAATATCAAGAAAATTTTAGAATATATTAATAAGACTTAAGTTCGAGAACTTTTACAGTTCTCTGATAACGATGGCGTATATAGTCAACTAAAATCTCAGTTCATCTTTTTCACTCTAGTAGACAGCAGCGCCATCAACATTTCAGAAATGTAACTACGTTATTTAATTCACTAAAAGAAAAATTATTGTTTATTAAAAAATCAATGTAAAATATCAATAATAAAAAAGATGTAATATAATTAATAAATTATTCGAATATTAACTTTTGATTTTAAAATTAAATCAATCGCAGAAATAAGAAACAAAGACGACAGTCATAATCTCTTTACAGGATACATTGTTTTAATTACTATTTTATTGTATGATGTAGTACGAATAATAATTTTAAAAAAATCAATAAATACAGCAATACATCAAAAAGATAATACTCAAAAGACATAATATAGTATTTGTGATTTCATCCGAATCTCACTGATAAACTTTACTTTTCGCTTTAAATTACAGAGTTACAACACAGTATTACAGAACATTGATAGATTGGGCATTGAATTTGGCCCATACGATTATGAACTCATATTTCAAGTAAAATATCACGGATTTTTTTTTCTTATAATACTGATGAAGTATAAAATCGTGCTAGCACAGTACATAAATCATATAAAAGAGGGAAACGTTGCGACGTTGAACAGATCTTAAGTAACAATATAAATAAAGACAGCGTAAAAACATATGATTTTTAATGACAATAAAATGATAATTTATTAAAAGATTCAAAGAAAAAAGGAAACATTGCCTCTATATGTTATTAATTAATATATATATATATATATATATATATATATATATATAAATAATTTGTACTTCAAATCTTAAGAATAACATCTTTTTTTAAATGAAAATTTCTAATACAGTAGCAGTGTCTGAAAAAAAAAAAAAAAAAAAAAAAAGATGGTAAACTGAAAATTGGTAAAACGGTATCAGAAGATGCAATAAATAAATAAATAAAAATAAACATATATATTAAACGAACATATTTCCGTGGTAGAGAATTAACGCTTCGGCTTTCCAACCCAGACATCCCATTATCGAATTTCCAAAAAATAGAGCGAACTGAAAAAAAAAGTATATAAATAATTTGTGCTTCAAATCTTAAGAATAGCATTCCTTTTTAAACAAAAATTTCAATTACAATAGCAGCGTGTTTGAAAAAAAGCATGAAAATTGGTGAAACGATAGAAGAAGAAGCAATAAATAAATAAACAAATAAATAAATAAATAAAAATAAAAATATATATTAAACGAACGTATTTCCGTGGTAGAGGAGTAACGCTACGGCTGGCTTTCCAACCCAGACATCCCATTATCGAATTTTCAAAAAATAGAGCTAATTGAATAAAATTAATTTTATTTTTATTAATAGGTTTTACAGATTATCTCTTCAGGAATGTTAGAGTGTCGACGTTTAATTTCCAAGCGCCCTACTATCGCAAGAAAGTTTCAACTTACGCAAAGGATGTAATACTTCATGCTATGCTGGTTTAATATAGAGTCAGCAGTTGATAGGAAAAAAAATTTTTACTTCAAGTTTCGGTTTATCTGGATACACTTTCAATTTTCTTTTTCAGTTTCTTAATGAATAATTAGACATTATTTAAATAGTATAATAGAGTAAAGGCAATTTTAGACTTGCATACTGTGCACGTGAAAAATTTACGATTATACAAAAGCGACTTAAAAAGCTCAGTTTTAAATAGAATTTGCATAAATGACGCATAGAATTTGAATTTTAATACTTTAAAGCTAAATAAATACTTTCTAAAGTAATGAAATAGTAATGAAAATAAACTAGTCACTAACAGAATTGTCTCATAATACTTATGAAATTAAAAATCGCAACATAAAGTTATAGATGAGATATAATAAATTCAATACAAACATCACATTTTATCAAAATCATCAGCCATTTCTTATGTTTGTCTTTGCACAAATACAAAAAAAAATTCTTAATGATAATGGTATCTATAGAATATGTTTTCTTTCAAACAAATTTACGAACTGTAAATAGATGTTAAAGATCATTGAAAAAATCCTCCATTCTTTTTAATTCAAATAAATACGTAATATGAATTTATCAGTATACTGTTTAAGAAACATCAAACTTAATTTTTTTTTTATTCTGTAAACAGCGCGAGGAATTCATTTTTATAATCAACATAATTGCACAGAGTTGCAAAATCCGAGATCCCCCCCCCCCCAAATTTATTACCAGAACACCCAGTTTATTCGCAGGCTAAAACCGGGTTTCTTCCAATATTTCAAATCTAGTTGCTTGCACACGCACAAGCACACACATATATATAAATATGCCTGATAAATAAACGATGTAAAGTGAAAATATTTATTAGGCCAAAATAGGGGAACATTTATTATTACATTTTAAAGTAAATTAAATACAAAATTAAAGTTTCAAATTCATCAGATAAGTAACATCTCACCAGCTCATAAGAAAATTAAAAAAAAAAAAATAACGAAATTATATAGCGCTTTTAAATATTACTCAACATTAAAAAAAAAGTTTTTCACCTATTTTAAGTTTTTGATACCATACCTATGACCTTTACGATAACTGTCTTAATAAGTGAATCTCCAATACCATTTGATATATTGCACTTATACATCCCTTCTGCCGTTTTGTCTATTTCTTTCAAAAGAATACTTCCATTTTTCATTGGCAAGATGAATGGATTTGATAAAGGCACGAATTCTGGATTCAAGCCTAAATTGGAAAGGAATATTTTAATACAGTATAAAAATAATAAAAACTACAGGAAAGTATTTTAAATTTATAAAAGTTTGATAAACAAAGAGAGAAAATATGAACTCCAAAAATGAAAATATGTGTTGAAAATGTCACATTATATAATTTTTCATCAATGATTTGTTATTTAATCTCTTTATTTGAGTCGTAAATTCAAGGTAAAAAAGAACTTGGATTATGATTAATAACTCTTATGAATATTAAAAAACATTACTTTACAAACCAAAATATCTATTTATAACTGCTAACAAATGATACTAAAACATTTTTTTAATTGAATGCCAATCATTATATTAAGGATACGGATTTTTTTTCTTTTTAATTTTAACTATTTCTGTATTTTCAAAATTGTTTAAACCTGAAAACTCCACAAAACAGCAATGGAAAAGTATTCTTTCTTGGATACACGATGCTTTACAGCGTATATATTACGTTTTATGTAATCAATACTAATTTCAGTTGCAATAAGAAGACTTCTTATTCAGAAATAACTAAAATATTTGATGAAATATTTTGTTTATCTTGAAATATGTTTAAACAGTAAACATCCATAGACTTGTAAAGATTTCATTAAAATAAATTAAGAACAAAGTACTTGTGATAGGAATATTAAAATAAACCATAGGAGATACTTTTTAAAACATTACTTAACCTAAAATTAAATCGGAAATAAAGAAATAGTTGTCTGTATTCCCAAGATGACTTTGATAACAGACTTTAAAATTAACTGCAGTTTCTTAACACATTTGGTTTACAGTGGAAATTTTTAACAAACGTTTCATATTTTTAGGAGAGAAGACGATTCCCGAGATCATTTGGGGCAGAAATGATGCGCGGTAAATATATCTCAATCCGAGTAGAGGTTGAAATAATCAAAAATTTTTTCAAGTATTCTATATTATACGTGTCTGTGCACGAACAAAGTATAAACAAGATAAATTAGCGCTCATAATGACGTGCTGATGTTAATTAGTTAAAGGAAATTACCTTACATATTCTTATTTAAGTATCACAAATTGAAGTAATTGATCTTTAAAATCTGTTTCAAAAGCTATTGGTTTATATACTAATGCACTAATGCACGAAATTAATAACCATTTATCTTAATTTTACGGATAATATTAAGTGCTTATTATTAGTATATTACAAATGGAGTGAAAAAAAAGAAAAGGTCTGATAGTTTCAATTCTGTTTAATTAACATCTTCTAAGTCATTACAAGAAGAAATAAATAAATATTAATGGCGATTCTACAATTTTAGAATGTTCAATCAACTAATTAACACCATTCTATTTAAAAACTGACAGAAGAATTGATAATCGTATATTTTGGATATATTTTTTTATAGTATAAAAAGTCTTTTGATATAGTTTTCCTCTCGAGTTACATTTGAAAGGAAAATACCCAATGTTTTATTCAACTCGTTTCACATTAAACGTGTAAATGACGTTGTATGACAAAATAAATCTTATGTAATTTTACAAAGAACCTTTCTCAAATCAAAACGGAGCTATTTTTATTATATAAATTATAAATGAAGATAAAGCATAAGTTTAAATTTTGTTTCTTATACACAGCACGTTATACGCAAATGATATATTAGAAAACAAATGTCTGAAATGAAATAAAGAATGTTTTGTTTACAGATGGTTAAAGGGTGTTTGTTAATCCCTGTAGCCAAATATTCTTATACATTATACCTATTGTAAATACTATGAATTTACCTGTACTTCTTAACCATAGAACAGATGGTTCGGGTTTCCCAGAGCCTTCGCAGTTCAATAAAATGGAATCTCCATGTATAGCTTCGATGTCTGTCGGTACTGTTTTCCATACAGGAGGAGCTATGCATATTGGAAAAGAAAAAATAAACCTGTATGTTAAATAGTAAATTTAAATCTTAATTTTCAATTTTAATAATTTTTCAATGTTTCTTTGTATTATATAGGGTAACTCTAGGATAGATGGCCATAGAGGAGAGATGGCCAGTGTAAATAACTCCGAAACTTGATCATAGATTGCAATATAAACATTGTTGGTATGAAATAGTTCAACGAGTTTATTTATTGCGACGTGAAGTTGTGTTTTTCTATTATAAAAAGTAAGTGTAATTTTAATGTAAATTAAATAGGTGATTGAATTTTTTTTTTTTTTTTTTTTTTTGAATTAGGTATCTGAATGTTTTGCAGTACGTACGTTATATATATTTTTTACTATATGGACATTTAAGGCACATCTAATCTTTACTTCTAAGACTAAAACAAATATGTACAATGGCTATTGATGCTTAAATTGGGCGACCATCAGTCCTTCAATTTCAGGAGAGATAGCCACAATAAATCGAGGAGAGATGGCCACCTTTAATCAATATTTCAAACTTATAATTAGTGATGATTTTAACTAAATATAATTAAATTTAAAATAAATATATAACGTTTACGTTTATAAATACATTAAATGATATAATTATTTAAATTTTAAGTAATATAAATATTTTAATAATAATAATATAATAAGACCTAACGATTTATTTGTTTCAGAAAATACTAAAAAACGTCTGAAACATTCATAACAGAAACTGATAAAGTTGATAAATAAACTAAATTAACGTAATAAATCTACAATTAACGCGAGAAAAAAACACGACAATTCCAGTAGCGAAGAAAACGAAATACATTTAAATTATCAGATTATGAGTAATTAGAATTGGATTAGGATCATTGTGTTGGTTGTGCAAAACAATATAATATCATTCAAAAAGAATGTCTGGATACAATGCATAAGGTACCTGAAGTGGATCCATGAAACGTGTACAAATTATCAAGACCTTTGCAAAAATGTGGTAATATTTTACGAAAAGTGAAGTATTGAAATTATACTTCAAATTTTGTTTATTCGAGTTTTCTTCACTCATTTTCCATCCTATAACTGCATCTTTTCAAATTGCTATATGTTTTTCATGATTAACTATATGAAATGTGTTATTTTTTTGCTATTTAAATTAACTTTTTCTTTCTTGTATTGGATGGCCATCTCTCCTCGACTTGAAGGAGAGATGGCCATCTGCCATTTAAATTTCAATTTTGTTTAACACTTTTTGTTTACAATATTTAATTATTTTTTGCATAAAATATTATGAGTATATGTATAAGAATTTTAAATATGCATCAATATTTCTTGTATTTACATTCTAAGAAATTTTATTTAAATCTTCAAAAACTATGGCCATCTATCTTAGAGTTACCCTAAATGGATACCAATATACGGCATTTATAATATTCTACAGGATAATTGGAAATATTTCAAAATTAGAAGATTATACACCTGATTTGCAATACTGGATAACACCAAAGGAAATTATTGTATTTACTTTAATTACTAAACATTTTAAATTGGAGCTTTTAAACTGAAACTTACTTGTAAAATTAACACTTATTTATAACTTACTACTTATAAACTTAAATATAAAAGTATATTTCATGGCTGTCTTTTTCAATGAAATCTTATTTATCTAGACGAACTCTGTTTGTATAGTTTTCTTTTAAATTCATCTCATAGCTGTATAAAATCCATCCTCTTCATAATACGTCACATAAAATAATATAAAATTAAAGTTAAACTTTGACATTTATTGAAAAAATGATAATGGAAGAAATCGAATTAATTTAGTATCTGTCCAATTTTATTCAGATTTCAGATGGAAATAATGAAAATCATTCAGGCGATTATTATCATACATTTCAAATTAAATGACAAAATGTTATTTTCTTAAACTTCCTTCTTCCCGTTGGAATACCATAAGGCTGCTAGTTACTCAAGTTCCGAATTCTCCTCACTAATGTTAAGTCTATGGGCGTTTGATGCATTCGTATATCTAAAATATCTCCTCGGGAAACTAATATTTTTAACTCGTTTTTTCTGCGTATTCATCTTAAAGGATGTCACTTTTGTTCTTAGTTTTCAAAATATTTCTAAAATATATATTTAATTTTATATGAAGTGTTAAAATCTTACTAACATTTCGTCAGCTTTTAACGCATAAAATACTAAATTAAGCATAGATTTTAGAAATACTTTGAGAACTAAGTAAAGCATAAAGTTCTTTTAAGAAGAGTACAAAAAAAAATGCAATTAAAAACATTAATTTCCCGAGGAGATATTTTAAATATACGAATGCATTCTACGCCCATAGACTTAGCATTAGTGAGGGAATTCGGAAGTTGAGTGACTAGCAGCCTTAAAGCCTCTTTAAACAAATTGTCCAATTACAAGACATCTTTAAGCGGCTCTCAAGTTCAACAAACGCGAAACTTTCTGACAGATTTTCTAACTCAGTTTTGGATGCAAAGGCAAAAAACTGGCAGAGATAGCTATTGAAGCGATTTGGAATCAAAATGCGTTTCCATTTTTTGATAAATAAATTAGTTATTGAGCATAAGCTATTTTTGTCACGTGGTGATAGGTTTTTCTTCTGTCCAGCACTATTACATTTGGAAATTCTGTTCAAAAAGCCAACTTTCACAGTATTTTTTTAAATATCTTTTGACTTTACCAAAAAATGGAAAACGCTACTCGATTAAATAGTTTCTAAATAAGAACTCCTGCCAATTTCACACGTTTCCGAACAAAAAGGAATTCAGAAATGTGTCAGAAAATAACTGCTTTGGATTTGAGAATAACCTTAATTATTTATATGAATTTAAACTTACCTAAAACCTCTAATACTGTTGTATAACTTTCTGAAATACCTCGAGCAGTGGCGGTGCATGTATAATTTCCACTGTCATCTTCAGTCACTGGATCAATTATAAGATTAGAAAGTTCAGGGAAAGATCTGACGTTTATTTTGGAATTTTTAACGATTTCTTTTCCATTTTTTAGCCATTGAAAGTTTACTTTTCCACCAGTTGTAGTAGCACACACAGTAGTGACTCGTTTTCCAGTAACTGAAGTAGCAGGAAAAGAAAAGGGCTGGATTTTAAATGAAGTAGCTCCTAAAAATTAAAAAGTAAGATTTTACACAAAATTAGGGAAAATTTATAATGATTAATACTTTACAAAACTACAAGATTTATAGTAATTTTACATTTTAAAATATAAACAACAACGTTAATTCACTTTTGATTTTAGAGCAAGTTAAATATATTTAAAAACATTTCAGCAAAAAGTTACGCCAGTTATGGTTTCAAGTACTTTCGCTTTACTTCATAATACACATTTGTGTGAGCTAATTTCATGCAGATTGTTCAAGCATGCTATTTAATAAATACTCATAGATACATAATAATTATGAACAGACACTATTACCACAACTAATAAATAGTTTAAAAAATATTTAGTTTTTAAAATAATTAAGTATTTTATTAGATATTTCTGCAGATCATGATTAATAATATAGAACTTTTTGCTACGGTAATTTGCACTCACTCTGGGAACAGAAAAAAAAAAACACCCATAATAAAGGGTTTCAAGGGACAAATCAAAAATTAGTAAAACAAAAAAAATTAAATTGCTTTTAGTGCAGGTGGAAAAGTAAAAAAATTCCAGAACACATAATAGAAGATAGATTTTCCTTAAATCGAATCTCATTAAATCAAACATATCATATTTATGACAAAGGGTTTTTTTTTTGTTTTGTGTGTTTTTTTGTTTTTTGTTCATCATTCTAAATTGTCTAATGGATAGAAGTATTTAGAAAAAAAAGCTGTAACAAAGCTCAGTACAATAATAAAGCATTTGTTTTCTTTTCAATTAAGGAATCATACTCATTACAATTAATATATCACTACAATTAATTTACTTACATTATTATACTGGAAAGTTATTTTTTACGAAAAGATTTGTTCTTAAATTTACAGATGCAAAATTATTAATTTTATACAAATCTATGATAAACTAATTTCATAAATTAGATAAAATATTTTATATCGACTAATTATTTAGTATTTTTTGTGTTGGATACTGAATTTTTAAAATAATAAAGAACAAATTAAAAATATACACCGTCAGTAAACAGACTGAAAACTGCAATAATTTCAAACACGTTTATCATAAATCTCAGAGTTTTTTGCATATCCTATAATTATTGCTAATGTGGGTTTGTAAAGGTAATATACGAAAAACTAAATAACAAGCCAGAAGCTAACGCAATACTTAGATAAACATGTGTTTGTTTTTTTTTATTTTGCCGCTAAATCGAGTTTTTAGTATTACTAATTTTGCAAGTTATTCATTTTCTGAAATTATTTAATAATTTTATTGATTATAAAAATGCTATTAGTAAAATATTTTTAAACAAAATTGTAAACACATTTTGTTTGTTTCGCAATTAATTTAAACTAAAAATAAAATTTCAGACTAAAAGAATAAAAATTAATCTTCCGAAACACATTTTAATTTATTTTTGTAAGTACTTTAAACTTTATAAAAGTAAAACTTTTAGTAATTTACTTATGAAACTTCAATTTATTTATTAAATTTTACAAACTGCAATACCCGAAATGAATTATTTTCTTTATCGTTTATATAATAATATAGTATTATTTCATGCAATGCAGGAAAAATGCAATTAAATATTACATTTTCTTGCATTTATTTCAACCTTTCAAATTAGATGCAATGACGTATTCCCAAACATCTTTTAGTAAAATTTTGACTTTTTTTTTCTGTATATATAAATATCAATATTTTAATTAGCATTATTTGTACATGAATAATCATTAACATATATAATGTATTCAAAATATCTTAAATGGGTAATATTATTAGCACATAAAAAAAAAAAAAAAAAAAAAAAAAAAAACACAAATATTAAAATTCAGAAATTTCCGCAAAGACAGAAAAATGTATTTCTCAAATATAATTCTTTCATACAACAGACAAATAAATCAAAACATTTACTTACCTAAAAATAGAGTTGTGAGGAATAATAGTAATATCATATTGTCGAATAATCTGTTCATCATGGAATTTCTGCAGTTTTCTCTCTTTTATGAATTTTTACACCACACTTCAGGAAAATACCGATAAAAAAGTACCAATATCACATAAGCTAAATATACATTACCGAAATGGTACTTAAACACACATTAAAAAACAATGTTAACGTCTGATTTTCATGGACTTTATTAAATGGCGGTACCCCAATACATATATAAAGCTTAAGACTTGCAGCGCCCTCGTTATTTACCTTATGGAACTAAAAAATAGAAAATTATAAATACAATATAACATAAGAGACATTTATATTTTATTTAAAGTTCAACATTTATACATTTGTTAAAATATCTTATTAAATAGTCATGTATACCTTGTTCTCGAATTTAAAACATAATTTAGATTGCTATGCATAACATACACATTCGTCAGTCTTTCTTTAAAGCAACTGAAAACAAAGTAGAATATACACTCATATTAAAGCAAATTTTTAACTGTAAAGAAATCTTCAGTCGTTTTACAAAAAAAAAAAAAAAAAAAAAAAAAAAAAAAAAATCGATTTGTCTGAAACTTCTTGGCAATAGTTATTATGTAACATCTTTTATAATCAAGATATATATTAAAAAGTTTGTGAATACTACTTCAAAAAAAGATTACATAGTTTACGTAGTATTTTAATTTATATAATATTTTGGGGTACTGTAAATTTTACTTTTTTAATTTGGTGTCAAAGAACATTTCTGTGATTGTGTGGAAATCATTTATAAGTTTAAAAACACATTATGCACACATTGCATAATTTACGTTATAAAACATGTAAAAACAATCTGATTTTTAAATATTAGTTCTAATATGACGATTTTTAAAAAAGTTTTGTATTCCGCAGTATTTTATTTTGGAAAAAAAAAATATTAGGTTCTGCTCGTGATTTAATAAGTTTTTTGATAAATTAACTAAAAAAATTCAATATAAAAAATAGAACTCGTAGTATTATGAAGAATGATTTTTAATTTTTAATCGACAGGTATAAAATAGGCTGGTTATGTCTTTAAAAAATGATGAAGATAGTCTGATACTATTCTTTTTATAAAGAAAATAAACTTTAATACAAAAATATGCGTTTCTAGAAAACAACACTATATATGGTATGTCATAGGCGTGTCCTCATATTACGTATAATAGAACAACGAAAAGCTATGAAAATAAATAAACGAACTTTGATGTACGTTAAAAATATACATGCAACAGTTAAGAAGATTTTATTTTCAGAGTCGATTAAGGTATGTTTAAAATGTTGGTAAAATAAGAAAATATTTTATTTGCATAATTTGAAAATTTACTTTCTGCAAAAAATGAACATATTTTGAATTATATATAAAGATTCACAAATATAAAAATACATATAATATGACATACACATTATCATTAAAAAATATGTCATTATTTCATGATAATATTTATTGCCAATAAAGTTGTAAATTCGCTCAGAGAAGCTTTAATATTTTTTTAACTAAGAGTTCTTTTTTAACACATCAGTTAACTCATATATAATATTTTATCCCCAATTACAACATAAAACGTATTTAACATGAATGCATTCCAAACAAAATTAATAAGTTAAAAAGAAATATTGTACAGATGCGCTTAATTTATAAACAGAAGATCAAACTAAATTACACGCAGAAATAACTTTATGTATTGCTTTTATAAAAGGATAATTTGAGTATTTTAAGTAACTTTTTCTTTTAATTACAAACAACAAAGTCCTCAGAATATTATAACTTTTTAAATATATGTTTTTATTAAAATAATAATACTCAATTGCATGTTCTTTATACTCTGAATTAATGCAGAAAAGGAAGATTACTGAACTTTTCGAAGAAGTTTCTCAGATTATCTGTGCATGAAATAAGAGGTATACGTAGTTAGACCTTTTTAAATTATATTCTATAAAGAAATGATCTTCTATTTCCATAATTATTTAGATAATAAAAATTTTATTTCATTGAAATTTTATCAGAAACTGCCAATAAAATAAGACGAAAAAGAATATACTTTTTTCTATTTGTACAACATTACTATTTAACACTAACTATTAAAATATTATTAAAATATTTGTAAACGAGTTTTCTTGATAGGAACTGTCAATACTTGATTGTACAATCATTTGAGCACGTTTTTATAAATATATTATCATGTCATAAGGCAAAATTATAATTTAAATCTAAGTAACATTTAAACAAACAAAGACAATGTGCAGTTTGATATAGTTATAAGATTTCTCAGTGCAAAATAATTTTTCACTTGTAGGATGTTTACAAATTTAGTTTTTCTGTGTTATGCATTATCAAATAATTTATCTTCATAATCAGTTCGCTTGAAGAAAATTATAGATTTCACTTAACATGTAGTTTTGGTACAAAAGTTGTTTAAATCTAAAAAAGCAAGAAATAAACAAAAATTATGCTTATCGAAAAAAAAAAAAAAAAAAAAAAAAAGGAAAAAGAAAAAGAAACTATCGCGAAGTCTTCTCAAAGTCAAACTCTCTACATCAATACATTATACCCATTACGCACAAATCCCTGTAAGAGTCTTTAACCATAAGTAACAATAGTGAATATGCCACGAACTTGTTTTGACATTTTGTATCTGTAATAAAACATCGTTCAGTTTAAAGTCGTGTAATATCACTAATAAGCATTTCAATTAATAATGGAATTGTATTCGAATTTTGTGCGCTCTTGTAAAAGAACCATAAATTCCATGCATAGAATTTAAAATAAAGAATATCCTGTTGCAAACCAACACAATATATACCAGTTTCATTCTTTTAGAAAGAGTTTAATGATATTAAAACACCATTGAAATAATCTAATTAACGCCATTAAAATGTATATGAAACAATTAACGCCATAGACCGTAATGTACCCGCATTCTTTTGTGTGTCTAAAAGAAACAAATGCTATGGGTATAATTTTAAATAAAGAATGTGGTGTAACCAGCATAATATATACCAGTTTAGTTCTTATGTAAAGGGTTTAACTTTATTAAAACGCATGTTAAACAATTACCGCCCATCTGTTAATCGTCCGTAATTTACCCGAATTCTTTTCTGTGTCTAAAACAACTATAAATGTAAAAGCAATAAATGCGATAGTCAATTTGCTATAGGACAACGTTTCGCTATGGTGAAACAACTATAATTGCTATGGGACACCATTTTCAATGGGGAACATTCAGTGGTGACTTTTAATAACATATATTTATTTTGTAGCAATCTAGGCACATTTACGATAGTTAGAGGGAAAAGGTATATTTCTACGTCCACTCATATATTAGATACGAATTTAAGTCAAACGCTTTTCCGCATTGGTAGAAAGTAATAAAAATGCCATATCTTACCTTAAGTCATACATTTTTTATTACTCTTTTCAAACAAATAAAACTGAAAATTTCAGTTTAATATTAATACATTTGCAAAATAATGCTTTGGTAAAACTATTCATTCACCGTAAATAGTTTTCTTTTTTTATAGAAGTGAAAAAAGATCTTTTAAAAATATAAGTACAATTTATTCTACACACTACGCTTATTCAACTGCGTTTGTAGAAAATCATTTTTCATTCTAACAGGTTATATTCATTAACAAAATTCCATTTTCACGTAATATCATGTTCATAAGGTTACTTCGAATGCAATTTTATAATTTTTATCTGAAGAAGCCAATTAATGTAAAACCTCTTAACGCCGTAACGATACAAAATTTTCAATGATGAATATTCGTATCTGAAAGGCGACGAATATAATCTACTGCAACAGTATTCTTCAACAATTCGATTTTGAAATTGCTTTACCATAAGTTTTAAACAGCTATTTTTTTCTTAAAAATACCAAGAAATATCATTAAAAAAACCATCTTGTTCATAAATTAGCATGTGAAAAATTCCAGATACACAACAAAAAACAATATCAGAATTCATTAAAAAAAAAAAAAAAAAATAAATCCATGAATTTTTCTTGCCCGTATGAATTAGCTTTTTCGCATGTTACTTTAACTTTTGGTACATAATTGATACACGTTATTTACAGTGAAAGCAAACACACAAGAGTTTCAAATTTCAAACCATTCCAAAATTAAAAATTACATATAATTGGTTTCTTAGTTTTTTAGGCAATATAAAAGAGTATGCTGAGTCCATCACAAAACTGCTCCTAAATTATACTAATATAGTTATTTAAATACTCTATATACATCTATTAAACTTGTGTTTTATTTATTTATTGGGAAAGTTAAATTTAGTTATGGATTATTATTCGGAAACAAATGCTGAACTATTTACATCGTTTTAAATATCAACAAGTTAATCTTTCGGAATCAGGCTGCATGCAATAGCGATAGATTGTTCTAAAAATCATGCTTCAAAACTGCTTTAAAAAACTATTTATAAAAATCAGTAAATTAAGTTACAGTTTTAAAACAAATTACAGTTGAAAATACACTATTTTCTCTGTTCGACGGTATAAAAATTTAAATTGTGAGATTTTTAGAAATTAATAAATTTGGCAAAAAAAAAAAAAAAAAAAAAAAAAAAAAAGAATTGAACTGAAATATTTTCTTTATATTAATACATGGAAATTATTCCAGAGAGAAAAATTCGCCTTGGACTGATGGCCCGGGTTCGAGTCCCGGCTTGGAATCTTTTTCACTATGTTGGCCTTTGCGACTTTTAAGCAATTACTTCGAAATTTGATTTTCATTTGAAATATTTTCTTTTTAAAACTTTCCTATAGGTACATTCGACATTATTACATACAGAAATGATGCTGTCCAGGGCGTCAATTTATAATACAAAAATTCCATATAGATTTAAAATCAGTGTTATTTTAGTAGAAATTACTAAAACACTTTTCCATAAATTAAACATATACTGCTTTCTTTTTTTTTTTCTTTTTCTTAAGAATGCTTTTTCATAAAACATACAATACGAAAGTGAAGAAATTCCTTCCTTTCGTTTTTACAATTTTCTCTCAACTTATGGTAGAATTAACAATGTAATTATGTTTCAAATGACACACAATTCGAATTTTATCGCAGAAAAATATAAAAATCCTCCGATATGCCGACTAATTCACTGAAACACTTTTTAAGAATGATTTCCCAACATTTTTAATTAATTTTGTATATTTGACGCCTGTTAACGAAAAATGGAGAAATGATATTTTCTCTCCATTTATATGAATAGCATATTACCAAATTTATGATAAATAAAACTATCGACTAAACGGAACAAAATGAAACATTGTTTAGGCAAACTTTATTCGAAGAAAAATGTGTCAAAGTACGTTAATATATAAATTATGAATATATATTTGTATATATATAAAATATAATGAGAATTTCTGACAAAATACAAATTTACAAGCATTTAAAATTTACGGAATGAAAAATGAGAGTTTGGTTTGTTAAAATAATAAACAAAGAAAAATTGTATAAACAAAATTCCAATAACATTCATTTGATAATTTGATTAAACTCACCAATCACTTTAATGTTAATATCTCGTTTAAGTTCAGAACCTACTCCATTTGAAACAACACACTGGTAAAAACCTTCATGCTCTTTAGACACTCCTTTTAATTCTAAGCTTCCGTTTGCATGAAGTGTCATTATCTCTGTGTTTGATAGAGCATTAGATTCACCACCTTGAGCTAAAATTTGCAAATATATCACAATAAGTAATATAAGGTATACAATACAAGAACTGTCAATTGATAATATCAAATTATTTACGTTTTTAGTACTCGTACCTTCTTTTTTTCTGAATCCACGAAAAACTAGTTTTGAGCTAAATGTTTAATCTATCACTGAAATTTTTACAAAATATTTAAATTAAAAAGAAAAAAAAAACCTATTAAATTATTTTAAAATCACTAAAGAAATATCACTTTGAAGGATATTTAAAAAAATCTTTAATATATATATGTAATTCCATGTTCTATAGTAACCTTTTAAAACCTAAAAAGAGGAGATTCGTGACTATTAAATTACGTCTAAAGGAGTTTCAATGTAGTTTTAATCTAAAGTTAAGTTAGTATTAATATTTAATTATTTTTTATGATTACTTTTGCAAATATTTCAATGATTCATTTCATGTATTCAATAAGGATAAGTTCGAAATGAAAAAAATAAATAAAATAATTATGATGAGTGCATAGTTAGAGTTACAGTTTTTTTTTTTTTTTTATGTGCATTAAAGACGTTTTCGCAAAAATGAGATATTTCGCTGTATTTTAAGAGAAATTTCTCTCAGCTTTCATCCTTTAAAAAAATTATTCACAGAATTTATCCACCAAAATGTCGATCCATTTTATTAAAATAAAATGTATAATTACTATTCAGACTTATGCATAAAAATCTGGAAGATGTACAGTCGTGGGAAAAAAAGTAAACACCCCCTACTAACTCCTCAACAAATTATCGTAGACAAAAGTTACTGGTACCGGACGATTGGAAATAAAGTCTACTTTTAAATGGTGTGTATAAAATTTGCTTAGGGGGCCATCTACATATTAAAACAAACCCAAACTTCATTTTTTTCAATAGCAGTACCCAAATTTAACGAGATATTTCAAATCTTCGGTTCAAAATATGCCTAGAAACCAAATTTCAATTCATTCGAATGATAAGTTTTTGAATTATAGACATTCAAAATTTAGTACTCCTAATGTTAAATTACATTTTCATATTTTTATTTATATCTCCTGAAATTATGCTCCTAATGAGCTAATTTTTTGTGTAGCAATAATACTAATATACCTAAACATAAATACGTTGAATATGCAATTTTTATAATTTTATGATATGAATTATGAATTATGAAATTAATATTCGAAAAAAATATGAATTGCAACATACAATTTTTTTGATGAATTTAGATTTATTAAGTCCTGCTTTATGGAAATCCAAAATTTCACATTTTTCTTCCAAGTAGTTTTCAAATTAGGCTTAAAAAACGGCAAAATGATGGTTTAAGGGATCTATGATAGAAGTGAGTAAATTTTTGAAATTTATTCTGCTATCCTATAATCAAACAGGTTTCATTGACGCTTAAACGTGCCTTGATCAAGAAGGCGGCTCTCTCGGTTAACAATCGAGTTCGTAACTTCAATTTGGATACAGCCCTTAAAATACGCTCGTTTTAAAATAATTAATTTCAAGGAAACTTATGGCACGAATTGCATAAAAATTTGTTTATAGGCTAATTGAAAGGTGTAGAGTTCATTTATGCTGTCAGAATTGTGTACTTCTATTGAAAAAAACAAAGTTATGGTTCGTTTTAATATGTAGATGGGCCTCTTAAACAAATTTTATATACATCATTTAAAAGTAGACTTTATTTCCAATCGTTCCGTACCAGTAACTTTCTTCTACGATAATTTGTTGAGAAGTTAGTAGGGGGTGTTTACTTTTGTTTTCCACGACTGTACCTAACATAAAGTACTCTTTCTTTGTAAAAATAATTATTGGAATATAACATGTTTGTAGCACTTAAAAAATACATTTTCACTTCATTCAGTAATCATTTAAAAAAATGAAAAATTAGCCTAATTTTATATGTCATGAACTTTGCTTTGATTTCATGATAACAATAACTAATTAATAAGAAATATTAGAAGGTTTTTTACTGGAAATTTAATGTTTTGGTAAAATGAGGTGTGATAATTTTATTTACCCGATATCTTTATCCATTTTGAGGAAGGCATGGGTTTTCCTTCACCTCTACAAGGCAAAAGAATAGAATCACCACTTTTAGCTTGAACATCTGAAGGTTTCATCTTCCAAGTTGGTGGAACTGTTTAGTGAAAAAAAAAAATGTAAAAATAATAAAGAGTATATTTTATGGTATAACAAGTATATTTCATAACCACAAGGACAAGTCAAACAAGAAGTCACGACATTTCATAGTATTATCCTACAAATTTGATAAAATTATAACAGAAATGAAGTCACTGTTATGAAATAAGATTTTCCTGTGAAAAATGTATTTAAAACAGAGATCGTATAGTAATAATAATAATAATAAAGAATGATACTGATTTTTAGGATTATTCTAAACTATTTTTACTCATTTTCTTACGCAAGATAAGTACATAAAATATAAACGTAAGTTATCTTAGTGAAACTTAATGTACACAATTTACTCATTATGACTGTAAACTTAATACAGGTAATTTCTCATATCTGTGCTTTCAGAAACACTCCGCAATCAAATGAAACCCTTATGTTAAATTACATCAATATTTTTCTTATCATATACTTACCTGAAGAATATAAAAAAGAAATCTTGCTTTAACAATATCACCTTTTTCATTATTTTTCACGATTTGTTTAGAACGAAAAATAATTTATAACAGAAAATCACACATTTAAAAAATAGAAACACTAAAAATTTTATTTATATTTGCTTTTAGAATAATTATTATATTCAGAAAAAGTTTCGGTAGAAAAAATCAGCCTTTGTATAACGTGAGCAAGATAGATAAATGTCTAATGTTAAACTATAATAGCAGCAGTGAAAGAGATGTTTCGAAATTTTACAAAAGTACGTATAACATTAATGAAATATATATTCCTCTTAACAAGATTATAAGTGAGATTATAAGTAAAATATAGAATTATTAAACTAAAAATAAATAAATAATTGCTCTATCTGCTAAAAATATGTTTTTATTTACTATTTATTCAACTCCAAATAACTGAAAATCTTAACAATGGATAATTCTAGTTCCAATCCTAATTCCTACGTTTTGTAAATAGCCTACATGTAAAATATGTATTGATTTATTTTCTAGGAAATGATTTTATAAATTTCAGTGTATTTGCAATTTTAATGTTTATATTATTTAAACTTGAGACTGTAAAAAGAAAAAAATTAAACCATTAAACAAAGCTTTTAATTCCATCTTTAATGTAAATTTTACTGTTTATCGAATAATAAAGGAGAAAAATAGAAATATTAAATTTCCTTCCTTTTAAGTTTTAGAAGAAAACTAATATAATTGCTACAAGCCTTAATGAATTTCCTATAGTGAGCAAAAATGAAATCTGCTGAAATTAAATGAGCAACAAAATTATAAGTAAATAGTTTCTTTAATTGTCATTTTCCCAGTAGTTGATCAATCGAAAAAATCAGTCAAAAGATCAAAAATTAATCTTTAAAATGTCATGCTTAAGCTTTGATTAACAATAATTCATATAAAACTATTATTTGAAATAAGCGAGATGGAACTGGATTATTTTAACTTACCGTAATTGTCTCCAACTAATCAAAAACTAAATTTTTACATTTTCTAATAAGAAAAAAAATTCATAAAATGGCTTCTCTTACAGCAGGAAGCTGACAACAATGTGACAACAGGTGTTCCAACATTCAAATAAAAATATTATGTCTAGTGCCACGTGTAAAACTCATTTCCGCCTGAAATGGCACAATATTTCAAAAATTTTATTAACTACTGGAGAGGTATCAACTACTGGCGCAGTTACCCTATATATTTTTAATTTTACAATAACGGAAGCAGAAAATAATAATTGTTAAAATAACCTTTATTGGATTTTAAGGGAGGATTTTCCGTCTTTTTTGAGAATTTCTTTTCTTCGCGTTTTAAAAATTGACATAGAAATATTATTTTCATATTATTTGTCCAAAAACATAAAATACATAAACTGGATTATTTGAGATATTTTTGAAACGTATTCGATTTATATCATTATAAAAAGTGCGACATTGTGCATTTTAATTATAAAAGACACGTACATATTTTAATTTTATCATACCTGAGAAAACCTACGGTAATGAAGTCACAATGAGACAGATATATGATTTGAACTCCTCTCCCTCCCCCTTCTCCCGAAAAACAAACAAAAAAGATAACATATATATAATGCACTATATATTAAGCTTAAAGTTTTGAAAGCCGATTCAAAAACTTGAATGATTGATACATTATTTTGAAAGCTTTTTATGTAATAAAGTTAAACTAAAACACCGAATTTATGTTACAAATTGTCATTCAAATCGTAAAATAGAATTTTTTATTCAGTAACACACATTAAATCATTCATATTTTATCACTATATATATATTTTTCAATTAAATGTAATTTGAGAATTAATCTCTTATTAAAAACTTACTTAAAACATTCAAGGAAGCTGTGTAGCTATCAGATGATCCTCTTGACATAATAGTACAAGTATAATTTCCAGAATCTTCTTCAGTTAAAGGGTCAATCATTAAGTTAGATATCTGCGGCAGCGAAACAATTTTTATGCGATTGGAATTGATTAGCTCAGCTCCATTTTTGGTCCAGTGAAATTTAAGTTTGTCATTAGCTGTGATGGTCGCACACATGGCATTTACCCGTTGGCCAACCATTGAAGATGATGGAAAGGAAAATGGCTGAAGCTTTATGAAACCATCTGAAACATTTCATAAATATTAGTTCAATAGAGAAAAAAAAAACCTGAAAACAAATAATATCTGTAATTTTTCTGATTAAAACCATGTTACTTTCAATCTTTGTTTAAATTAACACACTTTCATTAAAATATCAAATCATAAATAAGCTAAACGACAATTTAAAATTTAAACACCAAATTTATAGCTTTTATTAAATCCAAGAAAATAAAAAAAATAATTTAAAAATACTGTCTTGAAGTTTTTTTCCTAAATTTGTGTTTCTTAATATATGGTAAAGTTAAATGTAAGCTTTCCATAAAATAAAAATGAATATTCAAACAGTAAAGAAAAAAAAATGCACGGGAAACTTCCGTAAAATAAAGTAATAAGTTTCTGCTTAAAATAAGGATAATTTGTTATAAAATTTTATGTATTATAACGCAAAATTTATTGCATTAAAACATAATATTTCCCTTTTTAATAAAATTTGTTCATTTGAGAAGAAAGATTAAAATTTAAGCTAACTATTTTTATATTTTATACATTTTCGAATAATATTGCTCAAATTTTTCTTAACTTAGAGTTGAAAATTTTAGAAAGACTCCCACGGCTTTTAACTTAAACTCGAAAAACTTAAACAATATCAGGCTACTACGAACAATTTTTAAGTAAATAGTTTGAATTTTTATAACTTTAATGTAAACTCTTGTTTACGTTTGTATAAGAAATTGATCCTAATTTTTCTAAAAACTTCTAATTTCTTATTTATGGTACCTCTTGTCTCTTCTATATAAAAGTACCATGTGACGATACTGATTTTTAAAATAAATTATGGAATGTAAATCTTAATTTTAATGTATTTATCACGAAAATGTCTTCATCAATGTCATCGGGATATTCAACTTATACGTGAAAGTATTAAATGATATTACTAAAAACAGGAAATTAATTTTTAATGAGATTTTAAGTTAATGGAATATATGCCTGTATTATGTACGTATAAAATAATTTATTCATGGTATTTTTAAAAAAAATTGTACAACTATTGTAATTATTAATCAGCGATTATTTTTACGGAAAATTTATATCACAGTTTAAATTTATAGTAGAAAAATAATTCATAGTACAAATTTTAAATAAATTTATTTAAAATTTCTCTATGCTAGTAAGCTAAAAATATTTTTCTGACCAGAAATTTTATTAATTTAAATAAGAAAAAAACATTCAAAATGTTGTAATATCCTAAAGATGTCGCGCGTTCATTTCATTGAAAAAAATGTGAAGGTTTGCAGATGTTTTTTACAAATAAATAAACAAAAATTATTTCTTTGTTCCGTAATGAAATTTATACCGTCAAATATCTTTTTTTCCGATAAATTATGAAAGTAATAAAAAATTTCATAAAAATATCTAATCACGGGTTTATATTATTTTTTCTTAAGAATTAAGCAATATAATTGAAATTGTTAAACGGTTTTTCTTTTAATTTTATATAGATTATATATAATGAGTAAGTAAATTACTAAAATATTTTTAATATGTCAAATACACACTTACCTGTACAGTGGCTTCTCTGTACATAAGCTAAAGATGCGAAAACTACTAGTATGTATCCGTAGCATGTCCATAAGTGTTTTTCCATTATGAAAAGGGAATTGACAATAAATGCAAATTAAGAAGCATCAATAGAATTTAAAAATATATCCATAAGAAGTAAGATGCCCAACTATTACAGTTATGTAATAACGATGGCGTATATCGTCAACAGACATCTCAGTCAGTCTTTTTTCACTTTAGCAGACAGCAGCGCCATCAATATTTCAGAAATGGAACTACGTTATTTAATTCACTAAAAGAAAAATTATTGTCTATTAAGAAACAAACGTAAAATATCAGTAGAGTATTAAAAGGAGGCAGTATAATTAATAAATTACTCAAATATAACCATTTGAGTTTTCAAAATTTAATCTATTGCAAGAGGAAACGAAAGCAACAGTCGTAAACTCTTTAATTCGTGTAATTCGTACTTCAATCTTATAATTACATCCTTTTTAAACGGAAAATTCTGATACGGAGCCAAGCTAGTCAGTAAAAATTCGTTTTGAAAATTTGATAAAAATAAAACACGAAAATAATGAAAACTCAGCCCGTACTAGAAAGACAGCGAACTACATGAAATTAAATTTATATTTATTAATAGGTTATACAGATTACCTGTTCATGGATGGTTGTACGTCAATGTTTAATTTTCAGGAATCAAGTGACATAACATAGCTTTAGCTCAAGAAAAGAGAAGAATAGCACATGCCCATAGCTGTAATATAGCGTGAACTGCTGATATTTATTATACTACGTTATTTAAATAATATATTACAGAAAATATAATGTCAGAGTGACCATCATGCACATAACAAATTGTGAATATACAAAACGACCTAAAAAGCCCACTTATAAATAAATTATGACCCAGAGGATTAACAATTTAAAAGTTTATACATTACATCTAAATAAATACATTTCGAAACAATAAAATAGTAATGAAAAATAACTAGTCACATATAACATATGAAATTATATATCGCAATACAAAAGTAATAGGCGAGATTTAACAAAAAAAAAAAAAAAAAAAAAAAAAAAAAAAAAAAAAAAAAAAAAAGAATTTCACTCACTTAATGTATGAAATTAAGTATCAAACAAGTATCAAGATTGATTGGTGATTTTTATTGGTGATAATTATATTTCGTGATTTTCAACGTACAAATACAAACACACACACACACACACATACACACACACACATATATATATATTAAAAATTTAAATCATTTTTCAAGTTTTATCAAATTATACAGACTTTTTGGTGTTTTCCTTTATAAAAATACAAAATAAAAATAGACCACACATTTTCATTTTGTTAACAAATGTATTTTAAAACACTAGTCACTCATCGAAACCGTCTCATGTAACATATGAAAATATAAATCGCAATACAAAAGTAATAGGCGATATTTAACAAATTCAAAAACGATTTTATATAACACGTTTTAAATTTTTAAATCAAGGAAGTTCTTTATTATTAATTTCCAAAAACAAAAGTAATGTATATATATATATATATATATATATATATATATATATATAATAAAATAACAGAATACATAACATTTTAATAATAGTGCTAAAAAGAAACGATTTTAGTTACAAAATTTTGTAAATATTTTTTTCGGCAGTCACTGTTTAAAAACGCTATTATTTGAAAGGAAGAAAATGTATTGTTGAAAGCTATTATTATTTTTTTTTACACGCATGAACATAGGCACTTATTGTATATAATCCTGAAAAAAAAAATGCTTAATATCATTCTGAATAATTAATAAAAAGCAACTGAATAAGAAACTATTTGATATAACAGTACGGCAATTTAATATTTTAAAATTGAAAAATAGCTTTAAAAAAGCCGTCATTTTAAATTAGCATAGTTAAATAGAGAGTTGCAAAAAACCTGGTTATTGCAAAGTGCATAAAAAAATAAATCATCGATGAAAATCAGGTTTTCCTCAAGTTGTACACTTCTAATTGTATACATTTATAACGCTAAATAAATAAATAATGCTCAGTGGAAATTTCTAATCAGGTCACAAGGGAAATATTGTTATTAAATTTTCAAAATAAATGTTGTACAAAATAAAAACTTCAAATCCACTAGTAAGTCTAAAAATAGAAGATTATTATTAGCATCCCATCACTTAGAAATAATTCAGCAAAAAAAAAAAAAAGAAAAGAAAAGAAAGAAAAAAAAAAGAAAAAGATTAATGATTATTAAACATCTTATGCAGTCTTGGTTGCACTAAGTATTTTATACCATACCTATGACCTTTACTATAATTGTCTTAATGAGTGGATCTCCAATACCATTTGATATATTGCACTTATACATCCCTTCTGCCGTTTTATCTATTTCTTTCAAAAGAATACTTCCATTTTTCATTGGCAAGATGAATGGATCTGATACAGGCACAAATTCTGGGTTCAAGCCTTAAATTGGAAAGGAGCGTTTTAATAGGAGTATCAATAAATAAATAAAAAACAGAAAAATAGTTTTAAGCTATGAAAATTTTAGAAACGAAATAGAAAATATATACATAAAAAACGACAATAAGTATTTGTAATCGTTGTAATGTATAATTTTTCGTAGTGTTTTGGACTTGCGTTATGAATTCATTTGAATTTTGCGTCATAATTAAAGTAAAGTGTATCAATTGAAATATGATTAATATTTTTTATTGATCAGTTATTGATATTTAAAATATTACTATATTATGATCTTAAAGGCATAGATATTAACAAACGATACTGAAAGCATTTTTTTTGTTAATATCGAATACGAATTTAAAGATATTTAGAACATTAAAATTATTTAAAAAAGTAAATTAAAGAGTCAATAACAATTTATATGGCTTCAGCGTTATTTTCTAAAACTGTAAAATTAAAACACCATATATGATAGGAATGAAAAATTTTCTTTCAAGAGTCAGAATTTCTATTTAGTTTTATCTATATAATAATACTATTATGTATATAGTATTATACATATAGTTCTATTTAGTTTAATCTCATCAAAATTATTTTCGATTACAAAGTTGAATGAAACCGAACTTTTTTTTCTTCAGGAATAACTAAAGTATTAAAAAAATTGATGTGCTAAAATATTATTTGAAATCAATTTAAAAAGAAAATTTACGCAGTTTCAAAATGCTTTTCTTTTAAATACATTAGAACATTGTACTTTTAATAGCTAGTATTAAAACAAAAAAAAAAAAAAGAAAAATATTTAGTTAAATATTACTTATGCTAATTTTTAATCAAAGGAATCAGAAATAATAAATAGTAAATTATAAATATATTCCCACACTCTGTGTAAGTTTTAAGATATTTAGAGATATTTTCAAAGGTTCATATATAATTGATTCTGGTTAATTGGGACACATTGGCTCAGCACGATCTGTCCCGATAACGAAACTGACTTAATTATCAAAAGTAAAATTAATGGTATTTTTCGATTTTGTTGTTCGCATTTTTGTTCCAATTAAATGACTAACCAGGATTTACGGTACTAGTAATGAATGCATAAATAGAGATTAAACTAGTTCATACTTACCCACTTGCAACTAATCTTCCGTAAAATATGGTTTAATTTAACCCGGGTTAACCAAGCTTCAAACCAGAAAATTTATTTAATGAATCTTTATTTATAATAATTTAATGTTTCTACGTGCAATATACTTAGTTTTATTTCTTTAAAATATTTCCGGTTCGAAATGTGTTTAACCTGGGTTAAATTAATCCATATTTTACGGAAGATTACCTTGAAGTTGGCAAGTATGCTAGTTAAAATGAGTGTCTTTATGTTAAAAAAAATTTAACAGTTAAATTATATGTTATACATTCCAGATAAGAAAAACAATGGTAGTTTAATATAACGACTACATAGTACCCGTCAGGATTTGACGGTAAATAACTTGAATATTCCATTAAAAAAATTCTTGAATTTTGAATTAGTTGCTTTTAAATTAATTATTGAAATCCTGACAAATTTTTATATTGTATAAGTGATTCCTATTTCTTGAAGGCGAGCTAGAGGGTGTGTCAGTCTAACTGTCTAACCTATTGAATGAAGTGAAAAAAACTTTAAGTTTATAACTTACAACCAATTATGCTTGCCTTTTATCAGAAATTTACGAAAAAATACTGGGCAGAGCATTTATTTTTACTTACTACAATCTCATTCTTTTTTGTTGAAAAAATAACAATATCTATTTTCATTTTTTTTTTAGCTACACGACCTTTAAAAGCTGCCATGAATTTTATTTATATCAGTCAAATTCTCTAAAAGCCTAAATTTGAAACTTGATGCAATTAAAGATTTATAATATATATTTTTTATTACTTCAATTTTATTTTACTTTTTTCTTCATTTTTTAAATATTAAACCGTGGATATCATTATAATTTATTTTATAGTTCTTATATGAATATATATATATATATATATATATATATATATTTACGGAAAATAATGGCAAACTTTTCTTTCTGACTCACACACTTATATATTCTTGATAGTCGTCAAAAATATAAACAAAAGTTGTAGATCAGCTAAAATTATTGAATTGATAATTACATGCAAAATATTTTAAGTTAGATATTTTAAATATAAAATTATTTTATCAAAATATTTTTGAGTGTTAAATTTTATTTAATGATAAACCATTCAAATATTAATAAAATCAAAATCATATAACAGGATCGGCGAACCTTTTTACGTGCGCGTGCCAAAAATTCACCAACAATATCTATCAACCATGTAACGTGCCACATTTTGACATAAAACAATTTTGCAACGAACGGTGTTTATACAATCACTAGTTAAATCAGAGTCTTTCATGCACTAATAATTAATAATTTAAAAAATATTAAAAATCAAAATGCTATTTCTCTGTATATTGGAATAGGCCATTAAATTAACGAAATTTTAATACGTAAATATAATTCATTTATGTAATCATATTCACTGTAATAAGGAAACAAAAATACGAATTTTTTTATCTTATTATTAATGCAACATCCAGTTATAATTATCCAAGTTGCATTAAAAAATACATCAATAAATTATTGATGATATTTTTGCTGTTGTATGTTCGATGGAGAATGCTTCATACCTGATTCATATTTTGGTAGTTTTATAAATATACATATAAAAGTTGCATTCATTTGCCATCTTAATGCAGTGACTGTCTAAAAAAATTATTTGGAAAATTACAGCGTTATAAAATTGTATAAAAAGGCAAAATACATGTCGAAAACGCTGCTTCATCACAAGAAAAGAAACTTCTTTTGATGTGTTCATTCATGCAAAAATAATTGCATTATTTGTGATAGTCTGTCCGTACGAAACACAATTTTATCGATTGTAATACAAACTAAATGTTATCTATATAAGAATTATAAAAAAATAATTTTCGTGTGCCAGAGAAATTGTTTTACGTGCCAACTCTGGCACGCGTGCCATAGGTTCGCCAATTCTGTCATATAACTTCTCCTCTAAAATATGTCATTATCGAAATGAATTATCGCCAAAAATGGTACAGAAATTATTTTGCCGGGCGTTGGGCTCGAACCCGCGTCGTCTACAAAAGTTCAGAACTAGCGCTTTAGACCACTCGGCTAACCAGACCTGTTCTACTTTTCATTTAAATGGAAGATGTAGTAAATTTAACTTCGCGCATGCGCAAATGCGTGAATAGTTTAGTCTTATCTTACAGAATCAGGTTTACGCTTTAATATATATGATGGTACAGAAATTATTTTGCCGGGCGTTGGGCTCGAACCCGCGTCGTCTACAAAAGTTCAGAACTAGCGCTTTAGACCACTCGGCTAACCAGACCTGTTCTACTTTTCATTTAAATGGAAGATGTAGTAAATTTAACTACGCGCATGCGCAAATGCGTGAATAGTTTAGTCTTATCTTACAGAATCAGGTTTACGCTTTAATATATATGATAGTATTTAAATCTTGATTAATTTATATGCTAATGCATAAAATTAATTATTATTCATATTAATTAAATAATGCCTAAAGTATTGATGATATATTAAAAGCTTGGTAAAGAAAAAATAAAAGCAATTCAATTCTATTTGAATTTTGGTAAACAACTTCAATTCTAAATGATGCTAAGAAGAAATAAATAAACATCAGTGCCAATGTTACAATATTTGAATGGTCAGTAAAAAGAGTAACATCATTGCGTGAAAATTTTTTTAGAAAAACTGATAACTGTATTTTATAGAGATATGTATATTTGTGTTCTCATATAGTCTTCATATTGCGAACAGTTTTCACTTTCGAGCTATATCTGAAGTAAAGCGCACAATGTTTCATGCAAAATAACGTTTTCCGAACGGTTTTCTTTAGAATTAAGTTAAATATTGATCAAACGCGTGATTCGGATACTGAAAGTAACTGGATACTGAAAGCAAGTGAAAATAAATAAATAAATAAATAAATAAAAGACTTTTTTGAAAAGCTATTTTAAATAAACAAGAAAAGTTTTTTCAGAAATATTTTATATAATGCAATAAAATGTAGGCACATTAATCAGTTAAAGAATTTTCAGTAATAGTTCGAAAGCTTATTCAAAGTTTATGAAAATTTGTATTTTGGCCTTTTTTTCTTCTTTTTTTTTACATTCGGAACTTAGATATTTAATAAATTATAGTTTTAGTGTTAGGCTTTTAAAAATTAAGCTCAATTTTAATAAATAGATGAGATATGATTAACTAAACCACATACAAGAACATCTGTGAATTAAAGCGGTACTTTTTAAATATCATAAATTAAAATGGAAGTTATATCTTCTGTTCGAATTTTTTCCATACTGTATAATTATAGTGTTATGAACAAATAACTGGGATCATATTAGAAAATATAGGTATAAAATTAAATGAAATAAATATTTCGTTTGAAAATTATGAAAGCTTTTCAGTTAATTATATGGCCAATATTCAGCTGTAATGGACCTATTGAAAATATATTATGAAGTTACCTGTACTTCGCAGCCATGAAACAGATGGGTCGGGTTTCCCAGAGCCTTGACAGTTTAATAAAAGGGAATCTCCATGTACAGCTTCAATATCTGAAGGTGTTGTTTTCCATACAGGAGGAGCTATGTAAAATGGAAAATAAAATAAAAGTACTATATTTACTTTTAAATAGCTTGTGAGGCGGTTCTGAAATCCCCTGCTCAACAACGCGAAACTTTCCGACTCATTTTTAAACGTAAATGCATAAAATTGGCAGACCTGACTATTGAAGCAATTTGGGATCGAAATGAGTTTTCCATTATTATTATTTTTTTTTTTTTCACAAACAAATCACTTGTTAAAAGCAATTTTTGTCACCTGACTGCAGGTTTTTCTCCTTTCTTGCGGTATCGTGTCCGGAAATTTGGTTCAACTTCGGTATATTTGCTGAAAGATCTATTACAATTACCAAAAAATTGAAAACGTCTTTCGATTACATTGTTTTTGAATAAATACACCTGCTAATTCCATGCGTTTTCGAACAAAATGAATTAAAAAATGTGTCAGAAAGTAGCCTCTTTGGATTTGAGAACAGTCTTAATATAGAATAAAAAATTCAAATATTGATAACTAGAAACAAAATTCAAATATTGATAACTAGAATTTACAGTTATAAAAAAGTTTTGTAAAATTGTAATCAATGCAATAGGTTTTTGGGGAAAATATCCTGTTTAAAATATTATTCGAATATAAATAGTAAATTTAAATCTTAATAGAAATAATCTTTTTTAAGCTTCTTTATATTTAATATACACGTAACATGTGCCATTTATCATACTGTGTGCGATTTCTTTTGAAATACTTTGGTATTCGAATATTTTATACCGAATTTGTTATACTGGATTGCGCTAAAGGAATGTTTTGTATATATTTTTTAGTTACCAGATTTCGTAAACAGAAGCATTTGATACAAATTTATTTATATTTCATGTTGACATTTCTTATTAAATTCAAATTCTTTGCACTGCGGAGTTTTCTTTTAAACTGACCTTTCAATTAACTTCTTATTAATTGACCCCATTGCTCTATCATGGCTTTTTATGTTCAAAACTTACAAGATTTGACGTAGTTTATTTATGATTCCAATCAATTCAAACAAAAATAAAACATCTCGATATATTTTAGAAGAATGTGTAGTCTTTGCAAAGTAAAACGGAATAAAATTAAGCTTTTACATTTCATGACTAATGTAATTATGTGGGAAAAAAATTAAAACTTGGCATTAATAAAAAAATTTAAATGAAGAAATCTAATTAATTTAATTTCTTTCCAATTTTATTCGAATTTCAATTGAAAACAATACAAATCACTCTAGCGATTATTTGGAATTACACGCGAAAGTTTTATTTATTTTAACTTCTACAGTTTCATTCAAACATCATAAAATTTCCTTTTTAAAATCCCGTACTTATTATGAATTTTAGTTATTTGCAGAAAAAAAAAACTTACCTAAAACATCTAATACCGTTGTATAGCTTTCTGAAATACCCCGAGCAGTGGCAGTGCATGTATAATTTCCACTGTCATCTTCGGTCACTGGATCAATTATAAGATTAGAAAGCTCTGGGAAAGATCTTACATTTATTTTCGAACTTTTAACTATTTCTTTGCCATTTTTCAGCCAGTGAAAGTTTACTTTTCCGCCAGTTGTAGTAGCGCATGTAGTAGTGACACGTTTCCCAATAACAGAAGTAGCAGGAAAAGAAAAAGGCTGGATTCTAAATGAATGGGTTCCTAAAATTACAAAAAATGTATAAAGTGTAAGTTAATGCATAAAAATATGGAAAATATTAACACAAATAAAACTTCAAGAAAATCATAGGATTTAGATTAAATTGTACATTTCACAATACCATCACCAACGTAATAGACTTGTGATTTTAGTAGGTTTAAATTGAACAGTAGAAACTAAATTAAAGTTATATCCATTTTTAACAATCTCAGCAAAAAGTTTATATCTTTTTTTTTTTTTTTTTTTTTTTCATTTAAATATTGTGATTTCATCTCATTCTATAATTTTTTACGATCTTATTTTTTAAAGACTGTTTAAATATGCGTTTCAAAAGATAAGCATACACATATAATATTTATACGCAGACAGTGTTATCATACATATAGAATAATATTTAACAATATTTTTGTTTTAATATAATTAACTTGGGCTTTAATTTAATAAAATAATTAACCTAATAAAAAGAACAAACTTCAAATTTTAATATATTATCTATACTATGATATTTAGCTTTTTCTATAGTTCAGATGTGTTGCTCCTTTAAAGTTCCACTTCACGGAGGAAAATGTTTTTAGGAAAAAATACTAACAAGGGTGAGAATTTTATTTTAAGGTATCTATATTAACTTAAAGCAACAACTGTTAGGATTTTGTGATTGAAAATTCGTATAAATAATTTCAAGAAACTCTGATTTTGCTCAACTATTTAATTCTAAGAAGTTTTTGAAATATATATATATTAAACAAATGAAGAATTTTATTTTTCAGTTAATGCTTACCCATATTATTATCAAGATTTTTTTTAACTCTTTATAAAATAACAAAATCTTTAAAATAAAACCTGAGTATTATAAACAACCTAAAAGCTGTAATAATTTTATTACCAATAGCCATAAATCACAGTTGTTTTTACCGTCCCATAATTATTTCTAAAACAGAAATAAAAAGGGAAAAATTATTCGTATGTGCATAATTATTTTATTTAATTTTGAATCAATAATTTGCATTTTTTTATGTGAGATAATTCTTTTTATCTTTTTGTTTCTAAGATAAATAAACAAATAAGCACATCGCCAAAATTTAATTAACTGAAATCAGGGTCCTTAAATTACTTTACGATAAACCATAGATTTAATTTCAACGACTACTTTGTTAGTGTTTCAACTTAAAATTTTTACATTAACATAGTTTTCAGTATTACAAGTTTCTTCGGGAAAATTAATTAGTAATAAGTTTACTGATAAAAAAAATTTCTATTCACAAAATATTTTAAATAAATTTGTTGCATTTATTGTTTATTTCACAATTTATTAAGACCGCAAGCGTTAAAATTTACTGTTCATTGAATAATTGGGTAAGACCGTTAATGTTAAAATTTAATTTTAGAGCACTATTTAAGTTTTTAATGTACATATTTAAAAGAAAATTTTAGTATCTTACTAAATTTAAATTTTTTTGGCTCCATTTAACCAAGTTTTGATAAAATCCATCTGTTATACCGTGACTTATCATGCATTACATAGCATTATTTTATACAATGTAACAAAAAACTAATTAAATTTTATATTGCCTTGCATTTATTGAAATATTTTTTTAAATAATCAATGCATCATTTACATACTTTACTTTAAATAAGATTATAATTTACTTTTCGTAATGGTATGTATTCATTAATAAATTCATGAATGATCATTACAATTCTATGTAATGTATTTCAAAATAACCTAAAACATCTAATATTCTAAATATATCATAATATTATATCGTTAATATCAGAAAAAAATTACGTAAACGTAAAAATTCAAATATAGTTATTTTGACCAACACAGATTATATTAAAACAAAAAAAATAGTTGTAAATATATTTATCAAAAGTAATAAAACATTTACTTACCTAAAAATAGAGCAAACAGGAATAATAATAATAGTACATTGTAGATAAATCTCTCCATCATAAAATTTCTACTGGCGTCTCTATTACTTGGGTTTTTGCGTCGCGCTTCAAAGCTATTCCAATAAACAAGTTGCTAATATCGAATAAACGAAAAATACGATACTGAAATTATATTTTAACAAGAATGGCAAACAAATCTAACATTTGAGTTTTATGAACTTTATTAAATGGCGGAACCCCATTACATATATAAAGCATAAGACTTGCAGCGCCCTCGATATTTACCTTGTGGAACTAAAAAATAGAAATTTATAAATATATTGCCACAAAAAAGACATTTTATTTAAATTTCAATATTTATCCTACATTGGTTGAAATATAAAGTCTTCAATTACAGCATTGACTAAAAAAAAAAAAAAAAGGATTAATTAGAATATACGTAGTAATTCTTTAAAATGTCTGAAATATAGTAAAATGTACACTTATAACAAAATAAACTTTAACTGCGAAGAAAACTTAATTGTTTTTACAAAAAAAAAAAAAAAAAAAAAAAAAAATCGATTTGTCTAACATCTCTTGCTAGTGGTTTCACAAAATAATGTAACAACTTTTATAATCAAGATTTTTTTTAAAGTTTGCTAAAAAAAATTATGAAAGATCGAGAATACTACTTTAAAAAAGGTTTCGGTTTACACAGTATTTCAGTTTATATAGTATTTTTGGTAATTGTAAATTTTGTATAGTTAATTCTTTGACAAATAACTTCTGCTTAAAAATCACTTTAAGTTCCCAAACACCTTTTACAGCTATTGTATATAATTTATAAATTTACAAACATATTTTGCAACTATCCATATAATAAAACATATATAAAATAATCAATTATTATTTTAGAGCTCTTAAATGATAAATGGCATAAAATGCGTATTGATGATTGTTCAAAGCATCAATTGTCCCAGCGACGTGTATAAACTCCGTGCAGAAGCAAAGAAAAAATTTACATTTTATATTATTTAGAAATCAATTGCTCCGTTTTTATTAAAATACAAAAAAGTTCTTGGATATTACACAAATATGTCCTAAAGGTACAAAATAATCATATAAAAAAAGTAAGAAATGGTTTTATAATGGTTACAAAAATAGATTACCACCAATTTTAATTTTAATTAGAATTTACCAACTTAAGGAACAACAAGTCCAAATATAAACCAGCACACACAAACAGCCACAACACATTCATTTTTTTCAACATTTTCTTTAAAAATTAAATAATAGATGACGTAAAACATTGAGAAAATAAAAACAAGTACAGAATTCGTTGGTTCGTATTTTCTTCTTTGTTGCTCGAATAACTACGAAAGTCATTAGTTAGAAAATCTAGTCAATACAAAAGTCTCGAAAATCGTCAAAACTAAAAAAAAAAAATGTGGTTAACGCAAAAACAATTATCAGAGGTGTTTATAACACCGTGTTTGAAGACGTGTAACGTCTGTGTTCATAAATAAAAGTGAATATTCAGTATGTTAACAACATTACTTTATAAACAATACTCATTTTAATTATTTAATACGTTTACTATCAAAAAGAATCTTCTAGAAAAAAAATAGTATTGCTAGGTATATAAAGAAAGTCTTTCGGTAGTAAATTTGGTACAACCATTGTTGCAAATATCACAATACACTCACACGTTTTAAGTTTAATTCCGAATTATAAACGCATACACACTCACACAATGCTTAAAGATCTCAATTTTAAAAGAATATTATTATTCAAAAGAATTATAGTTTATGAGGAACATGCATTATGTTAAAAGCTATTAGAAAGGTGTGGATTTGCAGGCATAAAATTTAGGTAGACAACACACATTTTAAGTGTAAAATGCAACTAAGTGATTACAAACGCATTTCAGAAATTAATGTTCTTTTCGCTTCAGAACATAAATAATTTCGTGAACTTACAATTTTTATCACAAACAACAAATACAACAATGCAGATTAGTGAACAAGTTTTATACTTTCAAAAGAAATATAGAAAATTCAAAAAAGTTTATATATATGTATATATGTGTGTGTGTGTTTCAAATTATCGTCAACAAATTTGAAAATACAAATTAGAAACGATACGATTTAATGTTATTCCTTAATCAGAGATGGAACAGTGGCGCAGTAGATGGGTATTTGTCACCATTAAATTTTAATAGTATTCTTCTCCTTAAACAATCTCAGAAAGTATACCAAAAATAAAACGAAGAATACTATTAACATTTAGTGGTTTTAATTTATTCTCTGGTGCGCCACTGTTCCACCACTGCTTAATCCGTACTTAATTTATAACACTGAAATATAAGTTTATGTCCAAAAATGTTTACATCTACTCAAGTAACTGGGAGCTGAAAATTTAAATTCAAGTTCTGTAATCCGTGGAAACTATCAAAAAGTCATGTTACAATTTTCATAATTTTTTGCACATTTTTTTCCAATGACAGTGAAACTTTTTCCAGGGTTTTTATTAAATTTTACCATACTTTCATATTTTATCAAATCCAAATTTACATATAAAAATAAGTTCAAAATTCATTGATCTATAATACAGTTTATATAATTGGAACAATGTTTTTAGTTTCAGATAAAAGCACATCCTCAGGAAAAAAACTAAACAAAGATGCATATATCTTTTATCATTAACATGTCTAAATAAATTTAAATAGAATTTGCATCCACTGTATTAAAAAAACAAGAAAACATAATTATTCATTTTTAAAATTATTTTCGATGATGTGACAGTTATTATATTGTTAAAAAGAATACCTATAACTTTTAACGCAATTGTTTTCTCCAAAGGCGTTCCGATACCGTTGGATATGTTGCACAGATACATGCCTTCATCTTCTTTGCTGACAGAACTTATTTCTAAGCTTCCATTAGGCTTTATGGTTGTCTGAGAAGAATCAGCAATAGTCACAAATTCAGGATTATACCCTAAATTAAAAAATGGCTTTTAAAATTTATTTATACTTATAATAATATTTAGCAGTTTTTAAAGTAATGAAAGGCTAAATATGCATATCAGTTATCATTAGTATCAACTTTTTTGTTTTGAAAAATATTATTTGTGTTTATGTGTAGTCTTTTCTATCCACAGAAAGATACTGTTTACAGGAATAGTTCAGTAATCAAAGTAATCAAAATCATCCACTGATATTGTTTTTATTTTGTTTGCTCGTCATTTTAATAATATTGGCTGCTTTTTCAAGCCTTCTTGTTATTTCTGTAACTAGGGGTTCTTATCTCTACGAGAAAGGCTCGCGGACGCCGTCCAGATCTCGCGGTCCATAAAAACACGCGAACTGACTCTGTTTCAGAAAAAAGAAGAAGAATGACTGAAAATGTCGGAACTTAATATCCATTTGAAGAAATAGATTAAAAAGTGTTAAAAGAGCATTTTAATTTAATTATATGTCATTGTCTGCTTCCCCTCCTTCAAAAAATAAAAGAAAGAAAAATCTGGGAAAAGGAACTATGTACAAGTAACTTTGTGGAATATACGCTCTTTCGTGTAATTGTAATAAAATATTTAAGTTTCTGAAAATATTTAGTTTTCTAGACTTTTAAATATGACGAAATTTTCACTAGCGTAAGCGTTAAAGTTCATGATTTATGAATGTAAATTCATGTAATCTGCTAATGGCGTAATTTTGACATATAAACATCACATAATTAATGTTAAAAAAATAATGTATTAATCCTTGCTCATATAGCAAAAAATACGATAACAGGAAAAAAAAATAAATTATACTGAAAGTAGAATAAGAGTTCAAATAATCTTTAAAATCGAAATTAGATATTTAAGAGGAATGTCGCTTGTTAACCAAGGCGTGACTTAAAATTTTCCTCTATGGTATTGTTTGTTATCTGCGCCCCATGCATCGTTAAAAAATATTTGGTCGCATGAAAATGCACATATCGTTACAGCGTCTAAAAGGAAAGGCTTCTTCTACACGCTATAGTATAGCTTTAAATATAACGCAAATTTGACCGTCAAATGCTTTTCGCAACGTAATAATTTAATTATTTTAAGATTTTTTTTCATTTTTAATATTCACGTATAAATTAGATTTCAGTTAGATTTCAATTAAAAATACATTGTTTGGAAATATCATTATTTGAGGGGTTTTTTTTTTTTAAATCTAACAACAGTAAATAAAAAAACGGCCATTTCAAAATATGAATTAAAATAAGTAAACTTAGAATTAAAAATAAGTAAAATAACAAAACTGACATAAAATTTAACAATTTAGAAAATTTTTTAACAAGTCATAATGTTTCTTAATTTCATTGTTTTTTCATTAACAAAAATTTTAACATGCTGAAAGTCTAACAAAATATTTTACTTGATGATCTAGACCATACAATCATCGGCTGAGGTTTACCAGTTCCATGGCATTTTAGATGTATTTGCTCGCCGCTGACAGCATCTATATCAGAAGGTATAAATGTCCAAGTTGGAGGAACTGAAAGCGAAATGTGAAATGAAATGCAGCTGTTTATTCAATATTCAACCACTTAACAGTTTTTTCAAACGACTCACTGGCAAAAAAAATAAATAAATAAATAAATAAATAAATAAAAATAAAATTGCTATAAATAAAATCAAACATTAATTAATTAATTCAATACTTGTATCCGTTTTGAATTGAATTTATATAAAAAAATTAAATAAAAAACTATAAAAAATGTGCTTATTTATAACACAAATGGCAGAGAAGGGAAACTGTCAAGTGGTTGAAAATAGACAAATTAGAAACAAAGGATTACAAATTTTTATTTCGCGCATTTCAGTTTCATTTGAAAAATCAGTAAACTTTAATATAGTATACATTCGAGGCTAACGAGAAAGACAGGCTACCGCGGTGGGTCCGATTCTTCTTTTTTTACAGACCGCTGTAGTCACGTGATGCTCGAATGCATCAATGAAGGTGTGCGAAAAGAGCATCACGTCACTACAGCGGTCTGTAAAAAAAGAAGAATCGGACCCACCGCGGTAGCCTGTCTTTCTCGTTAGCCTCGTATACATTCTACCTTTAGTAACAAACACCTGTTAGTTATGTTAGTTATATTGAGGCCCATCATTGTGCCAATAGTGCATTAATCGAAAATATTTCCAATGAAATACCAATATTGGCTAAATATTGACTATATAGTAATATTTGATATAAAATACCACTATTAGAGAAATACTACCTCTATACCGAAAATATTTTCAACAAAACGTCAATATTGCAGAAATATTTGCTATACATTAAAAATATTGGCAATAAAAGGACGAAATATTCCTTTAAAATATTGTCAATGTTGGCAAGATATAATCAATAAAAACCATATTGGTTCAATGTAGTTTTGATATGGGGATACTCAGTACTCCTTTTAGTACAACTATATATGCATTTAAAAATGTACAATTAAAAAGTTTCTACAGTTTTTATTGTGTATACAGTACAGAAAATATTCGTAAAAAAATGATTTAAAAAAAAAAAAAAAAAAAAAAAAAACTTAAGGTTCTTATCTATGTCTTACGACTATCAAAATTAAGAGTATTTTTAAATATCTGCATAATTGTTTTAGTAAATATTATAAGAAAAATTTGAGGAAAATACAAGAAATTTTAATAATATAAGAAAGCATGATACTTAAACTCATAAATAAATTGGTATAAAATAACAATTACTCTCACAGTTGCCATAAGTGACGTTGGTTTTTTTTTTTTTTTTTAGTATGTTGTCTACCACTTTTAACAAACAATAATCTTCTTAATAAATTTCTTGTAGAAATCTACTTTGAAGATAATTGTTTGGAAATAGTGGTACACAAAATAATAAAGAAACTGGTCGCCTGTGGCAACCTTATTAATATGGAAAAGTAATAAACGTTACGCGTGTAATAGGTAATACTATTACCTAGAACATTTAGAATTGTTGTATAACTATCGGTATAACCTCTGGAAGACGCAACACAAGTGTAATTTCCGGCATCGTCTTCCGTCAAAGAGTCTATGATGAAAGTAGAAAACTCTGGAAAAGAACGGACACTGGTATGCTGGAGATTATTCATCTCTCTTCCATTCTTAAGCCATTTGAAATCAACCTTTTCATCAGATGATGTTGTGCAAGTAGCCACAACGCGTTTTCCAATAACAGAAGTGCTGGTAAATGAAAATGGTTCTACTTTTATAGACATGTCACCTGAAATAAACATTGGGATAAAATGATTCGGTTATTTATTGAACAGTGTTGTAAACAAACACAAGGTGATTCAGAACGCATGAGCAACATTTAAAGCGGTGGTAGAGCACATTACAATAAAAATTTGTTGTACAAGAAATCAGGATCGTTATCTACTTATTTAGTCAGAAATATAGGATATCTCATTCCAAACCAAATTCAAATTTCCATCCAAAACAAAATAGTAAATATACTCTCAAAAAAGCATTTTGTATTATTTGAAAAATGAGGATACCACGAGAAGTGCTGTAAATGGCCACCATCCATTTCCGTGATGAATTAAGGGTGAGGCAAGGAAGGGCATTTCCCCTTGGAGCATCGAAATAGCCTTTCCACAGAAGATTTGAAATTTGATTCTTATTAATAGTTAAAAAGTGCACATTCCGTTCTGGAATTCTATAATATTACCACCCCCCCGCACCCCCGCACCCCCAAGAGCACCAGAAAACCTCCAGAATAAAATTTTGAATTGAATATCGATTAACTTGAAAACAATACTGAGCTACACACTCAGGTGAGTCTTTTTTACCATGCAATTTTTATTTTCTTGTACTGTGTTCTACCATGCCTTATAATTTTGCCCACGAGTTCTGTTGTTATTATTGTTGACTGATCTGGAGACCTGATCTCGAAGACACAGGCAAAAGTGGGGAAGATTCTATTGTCTGTTCAATTAATTCTTTATGTACTGAATTATGAATTCGTGAAATTTTTATCTTCTAAAGCCTTTTTCGTGAGTTGTTTAAACTATATTAGAAAATTTACACAATCATTTAACAAATTTTAGAAGGATTTTAGAAGGATTGAAGGATTTAGAAGGATTAATTAAATTAGAATTTATAGGGATTTTGTGTAATATTTACAAACCCACTCAAATCTTTTATTTTAAATATTTTTCGTAGTATTTTGTAGAATTAGGAAATGTACAAATATAATGTTCTTACATTAGAAATATAGAAATATTTCCGAATTGAAAAATCCCCCCCCCCCCCCCTCAAAGCCAAGAAAGCTGAAAAGAAGCAAAGGCAAAAGAAATCCTCCTTTTAAAAATATTTTTGTTTTGTGTAACCAATAATGCTTTAAGAACAAGATAAAGTAATGTATCTATAATTCATTCTAAACTGTATTACAACTAATCGATGTATTAAATGAATTTTATAACAAGTTATTTTAATGGTACTTGTAAGTACCGTCAGTAGAGAAATGGTTAATAACATGTATAAATTCTAAGGGAAAGATTAGTTTAAATTAAAAAATACACGAACTAGGACTTTTTTAATCCGATAGTTACATTCGGTGTTTTTAAAAAGGCTAATAAATTTTGAACTACTCGGTATATCTTAGTGCTTCAACAGCTAGGACACAGCTCAGAATAATAAAACTATTTTGTCTCGTCAGTTTTATTAACAACGTGTATAAATTTAGGTAAAGACTAGTTAAAATAATTTAATTATAAAGCACACTAACATGAACATTTTAAATTCGAAAGCTATTTTGATGTATATAAAATTCTTCAATTATTTTAAAAAGTAGTTTATAAAATGTCTGGGAAAATAAATTTGTACTATTTAAAAATGTTTACATTTTTAATAGCAATCCATTTATATACTTTAAAAAAATATATCAATCGCATACCCTATTCGAAAGTTTGAGAAATTAAAATTTGTAAAAACTTAGTAAATTTTAACTTACGACTGAGATAAGGAATAATATTTTTTCCCTTTAAATCAAAGTGTGAATCTTCGCGATAAAATGTTTCATTTGAATTGCACTTTTCCATTTTACATGTAGTAATTATTCAACAGTTTTGTTTGCATAATAATCTGAAACAATTAACTTCAATAAATAAATTAAAAATATATCAAACTCTTAAAGTTAATAAATCTGGTATAAGTTAATCAATTTTTTTTTTTTTTTTACATAAAACAGATATTTTCTTTTAAATTTAGACGCGTTAATAGTTTAATAAAAATAGCAACTAGAAGATTTTCAGCTAAAAATAATAAGCAGTAATTAAAAAAAAATCACATGTTATATTTTTAAATTAACGCAAATTTTATCGCTTTATCATTAATATTATACTCTGCGTGTACAAAACTTCTTATCGTAATAACGATTTTAAGAATTTATTTTTCTTAATGAACTTGAAAATCAGAAAATCATTTTACGAGTACTGACAAATTTTTAATCCATATGTGAAATATAGAAGCAATACTCTTCTGAAAGTAAGTAATAGTTACCATTTATGTTAAGTAAAGTAAATGTGACAGAAATCAGTATTATTCATGTAATTAAAAGATGTATATGCATATATAACATTAAATATGAAACAAGGTTCAGATAGAATGTTTTAAATGATATATATATATATATATATATATATATATATATAACCATTAAATAAACATTACCGACCACCATCAAAAATTGTGATTATGAATGAAATGACAATAATACAGTTTCCCGCAACACACTTAACATGGATACCGATATATATATATATATGTATGTATATGTGTATAAACCGCGTATTACCACTGCATATCTAGAAAATTTTATAATGTTATTTTACTACAAAATCTAAATTATATGTATGACAATTTTATAGCAGATTTAAGTACGTGAGTTTTTTTAACTTTAGAAAGTATCGAATTTACTCAATTGCAATCTCTCTTATTATCTGTAAATTATTAGAATTTATTAGTGAAAATTTTGAATCAATGAAATTTCAAAAATGAGGATTACCTTTATAGGTAAGTTCATATTTAAGAACATATAAATATTTACTTAATTTGTGCAAAAAATATATGCATTTCTTGAAATCAATTGTTAAGTTTAGTAAACTGAAAATATAATTTAACTGATAAATAAATATTTTACAGGACGCTTACATATATAATTATTTTTAAATACATAATTGTTTAATGTTAAATAAATTAACAAAATAACGATTATTATTATTATTATTATTATTATTATTATTATTGCTATTTTACTATTATTATTTTATTTCAGTCTATTTTATTTTATTTTTTGCATGAAGGAACTTCAGACTTATTAATACATATTATCATACAGGATTTACACGATAGAGTTTGCTAATGTTGATATAAGAAATTCTTACTATTTAATTACATTTTTAATTTTTGTATCTTTAAATACAAACAAACGAAAAAAAAATACATTTGTTTAGAAATACAAATAAATATTACTCACCTTTTGTAAGCAGCAAAACAGATACAAATTGAAGCAGTGCACAAAAGGAGAAAATCCTTTGCAATCTACAAGCCACCATCGTTGATAAGTTGGGAAAAATCTGATTAAAATCAGTTAGTAATATTGACTCACTTATGGCTATATACAGTATGTTTTTAAATATATATATCAACTTTACAGAACATAATTATCATGAAAAAATTAATTGAAAAGAAGCGCAGTGTATTTTCTTTAGACAATCCTTTGAAAAACTTTGGTATTAATAAAATGAATGGCGTTAGAACATCTTGCGGCCTGGTCTTCACAGCAGCGCCATCAAGTTACAAGTATCAGTACTAAAACATTTATATAAATATCACATATCCTCATCCAAAATATGTTACACATTTTAAAATGCGAATTTATCTAGCATCACCTATATTTTTATATATGGCACACAAGACACAACTATAAGATCTGCGTCTTATTTTGTAATGCACAAAAGTTTTTATGTAGCATTTTTATAACAAGTTGTTAATAACAATTTCTTAGTTGCAAACTATTCATACATACAAATTAAAACCCATAAAGCGTAAATTTTATGATAAAAGGGGAAATATTTTAAAGGTAATATGCATAAATTATTCGTTTTTACTATTTAGCCACTTTTCCAGTTTGCCTTTATTGCTTTAAAAAAAAATATATATAATAAAGAATAACCAAAATGCATAAACAATGAGCTTGAATACGTCGCCTGATTTTTAATCCTAGGCATTATTAATACTTTCATGGTATATTGTATTATTATTATTATTATTATTATTATTATTATTATTATTATTATTATTATTTATTTATTTTTATTTTTTTTTACTTGTTGGTGTGACTTATATGCATTCATGCTTCAATGCATTTATACCTCCTTAGTCAACCTTAGAACAAGAACTGATAACCACAGAATGGGAATCTCTGCATCGATCAAGTTAAGTTTGTTGTTAAAAATATATTTAAGGACTTAGCAAAGTATATGGGCACCAACTCATAGGCTTATGGAAAAATATGGAGCGAGCAATGACATAAGCTGTATTTGCTAAATTAGCAACTTCATCAATTTTTTTCATACTTATAATTCGTAATAAACGTGGTAATACAATTTCACACAGTTACTAGTTACAGAACACATTAAATTACAATTCAAGCATTATTTATGAAAACGATGTCTGTTTCGACATATAGATTTTATATTTTCAAATATATATATATATATATATATATATGTTTGAAATTTTTTTATTCTAATAAACTTAGTGTTCGTAACGTTTAAATTCTTTAATAATTACATTCTGAAAAGTTTTTATAGTTCAAATTCAACATCATACATTATGCTTACTATTAATCTAAAAAAAAAAAAAAAGAAGATTGTTATAAAAAAACATACTCGTACAGTATATGCTTTGAAGATTGAACGAAATTTGTTACTTTTGCCACATTCCGCCATTAAACAATTAGTAATTTCGTTAAACTTTAACAGAACAAAAGAGCGTCATCAAATCACAAGAAAATTCAGTTCATCGTAAAAAATCATGCAAGCAATTAACGTATGATTTAAAATGAACTATAAGTGTGAATTTGCACTTTATTTATTATGAATATTATTATTTTTATTATTTTAACCTGTGCAAAATTTTAAAAGAGTGCAATTAACTGACATCTGGAAAAATGAAAAATTATATACATATATTTTTTCTATTACAGCACGTTTCCGTTTACATTTTTTAATGAAAATAAATGAATGAGACATATATTTACATTTTAATTTACAATTTCTTGCGAAACTGTAAAATTAAATTTTGTAAATACTGTTTTTTAAAGTTTAAAACGAGCAATCTATAAATGAAATCATAAAAATTCTTATTTTTTTTTTTGTACAGAGATGGTACACATGTTCAACCCTAAAGTAAAACAATTAATTTACAAAATACTTAAATTAATAAAACAATTTCGCAAGTTATATAAATCAGTTTTTAGTAATTATCGATTACATTTACAATCGTAATTCATGATCACGCATTTCACTCCAATAAATATGTGTTGACGCAGCATTGTCCCTTAAGAGATTTTGCGCCATAAAAACCTCATACAACCAACTAACCAACTAATAAACATATTAATATAGAATCACATGAAACGCATTTGCAGTACATTCAATCGTTTTGTAACATAAACGTTGAAGTTTTTTAATTTTCAGCGTAGTAATTCATAAAACGTCATATAAAATAAATAAAACAATCTAATTCATGACAATTTACTTTTGAGTTGAACTATGATTTTGAATTTAAAAGAAAATTCTTTCAAGTAATAATCCGACTTACATTCTTATTTCAAAACGTAAGTAAAAGTAAAGCAGGTATTCCAAACTTTTGTATTAACATAACAAATTTGATTTTTTTGTAAACATCTTCGCATGCGCATTAGCTCAGACACAATTTTATATTTATTTATATATGTTTGTATCGGATTCACATTAGTGATGGGCGATATCGATATATTTATCGATTTTTTGGATAGTATCAGATTTTTATTGATGTATCCAATAATGATGGGCGATAACGATATGTTTTATCGATTTTATCAGTTTTCTATTCCTATCCGATATCCAATCCGACCTTGTCAAGCAAGATCATCTGTGATGCCAATCTATGAACATAATAACAAAAATATACACAGTTCCATATATGGGTGGATATAGATCTATATTTTCAAAAACTCACTCGTGTAAAAATGTAACAAATCTTCCTTTTAGCTAACAATAATTCAAAAAATGAAACAATGCCCAAAATCGTGTATTTTTCAACGAGAGTGAGAATTTTAATATTTTGTTTATGACAGATAGCATATAAAAAAAATGTCAGACAAAGTATATTTTCATTCAAACCATATGCACATACATATAAATTTATAAAGGCTTCGTTGGCGCAATAAAATGGTACACGAACACAAATGAGCCCAAAGACTAGAGTGCCTATGCTGGTATAGTTATACTCAACAACCAGCTAAAAATCCGCCATGTACGCTAATGCCACCTTGTGCATGTAAAATCCGTCATGGGTGCAAAGTCCTCCAAGTTCCCTATGAGTTATACCTCTGTAGGTGCTTAGTCAGGTGAAGGTGTCGTCACTTGGTCAAGTTTCTAAATTATAAGACCAATTTGTGTAGGGAGAGCCACCCTTCGGGTGCTCGGCATGATGTATAAGTGTGCGATGCAGAGTGAAAATAAGCAAATAAATCCACTTTAAGTATATGGCCAACATATAACCAAAACGAAGTAAAACAGAGCTGTCATTAAGACGGCATACGTGCACAGACCGCCGCCACGCGGCGATCAGGCGATTTCGCCACGTTTCCAGGCGCTCAAACCCGTAAAACTGGGTTATAGCCCGGTAGGTAGGCGCCTACTTAGCGGTTAGAAAGAAAAAGTTATATCCGACAAAAAAAAAAATTCGCTGACACGAAACCCGACAAATTAGTGTGTTTGAACCGCAGCTAAAGAAAAATGATCCACAAATAATGTAATTATGAAAAAATAGTCTATAATCATATCTCTAATATAATTTCATTTATATGTCGAAAAAAGAACGGTTAAAGATTCATTCATATTCAGATATATAGCTTTTCACTGAAACAGTCCTCTAAATTTCTTTTCAAAAATCATGTTAGCCAAAGTCCGACCCGAAGAATCAGAACTCAACGGAGCCTCGGCTCGAACCCGACCAGCAAAGAAAAAAAGTAACGCCAGCCATATTCGACCCGAACTATGGGTCGTGGTCGGGTAAGGAAAAATCGAGTTACCCCACCTGATTAATGACTTTAGATGGTTGAAAACTTCTGATGATGAGTGTTAAAGCGAAGAATTTCAATCATTTTCTTTAAAGACATTATAAGTATATTAAACGTATTAAGGACGTATTTTTTAATAAGGCTGCTGCACTTGTACTGACATTTCTTTACTCTAGCTACCGTAAAGAGGTAATATATTTATTACGCATGAGTGTATTGATTAGAACAGGAAGTATTGACTGTATGGGTGATTCTGTAAATCGCATTTATTTTTATTAAATATTTAAATCAAACATGCTGTTATTCGCTATCCGTATTTCAAAATATAAATAAAAATTAATTTCAAACAAAAGTATTATTATTGTATATTTTCTTATTTTAAAATGCCATTGGAACTTTTATTCACTACACATCTTTTTTATAAAAAAGAAGTTACAAACTTCATTCTTATTATTAATGCATTTCTGTAACATAAATTCTGGTGTGTGTGTGTGTGGGGGGGGGGGGGGGGTAAAAATTCTAGAAATTTGAAAATGACATTATTTAGCAAAGCGATTATATTACAATAAAACACACATACTACAATATATATTAAAACACACATACACACATAAATAACGCCTGCATTCAACTGTTAAAGGTATATATAAATATTATACAGACATACATACCATAAATACAATGTATGTCTGTATAATATTTATATATACGATTATATTATATTTAACAAAGTGTTTTAAGATAAAGAGATTTACCAATATATGGACAAATATGGATATAATTAACTTAAATATATATATATATATATATATAAATTCAGTGTAAAGCGAAAATAAGCAAGAGTCTTATACAAGGAAATTATACTCCACTATACTGATAAATAATCAATTTAAGATTCCTCGTGAATTGTAAAATTCACGCTCACGAATATTATGCTCAAGTATTAAAAATAACTAGTCTTCCGATATTTTATATTATCCGATATTATATTATTATTTATATTCCGAGTTCTTTATATTAGTTTTTTGGATAATCGTATATATGCTTTCTAAATTTGACATTGCTTTCCATATTTTACAAAAGTTACAATTCAAGGTCACGGCATTTGTACCCATATACACAAAATGTCATTCATTATACTTGACTGTCGTTCATTACACATGAAGAAATAAAATGCAATCTTTTTGCACTCAGGTACTGCAGCTTTTACATATGCCTACTTTTATAGTCACTATATTTAGGTACTGTTTATAATTTTTTAAATCATATTCAGAATAAAATAAAAATAATAAAGTTTATAACAAAGTAAAAATTAACATTTTAAAATTATTTCAGAAAAATTTCCGTTTGTGTACATTTGATTTATTACCAACGAGGCATAGAGTTTCTTTTTTACAAGAAAGCTTACTTATTAGTATCAGAATAAAAATACATTTCCTCAAGTTTATAAAGATTCTTTTAATATATTATAAACGATCATATATATTTCACATATATTTAATTTTCGATATATTTCGTCGAGATTTGTCGATTTCTTTATTGAAAGGATGAAGGATTTTACTGCACGAATTGAGAAATTTCTGGGTTTATAAACACATATACTCAATCAATATGTACATGCATACATACATATTAGTAGGAGAATAATGTAATATCTTTTCAAATTTACAAAATAAGAAGACAGCTACACAATATTACAAAATTAATCTGAATTTCATCGATATAACTATACATAACCAGTTTCATTTTATAAAGATTTGGGTATAATTAGCACTAGAATTAAAGGTTTTAAAATGCCTAAACAAAAATTTCACTTGCTAATTATAGATAGCAAAAAATTAACATTGAATACAGTACAACATGTGTTTCATGTACGTTATTTATGATGTATGCAATACCATACCTATTACTCTAACCATTACTGTTTTTATAAGTGCATTTCCTATCCCATTAGTGATGTTACACTTGTACATTCCTTCATCTTCTTTAACTATCGACTCCAAATACAAACTTCCATTGCCATGAACAACAGCTTGATTTGTCAAAGATAGTGGTGAAAAGTCAGCTCTTTCTCCTATACAAGAAATAAAAAACGATAATTAAATATAAAACTTAGTAGAATGCCAGATATTGTATTCTTCGATTTTATATAATGACAAGGATCACGTAATATTTTTTTTTCAAAGTCTAACTGTTAATAAAAAACAGGGAACAAATATTTTTATACATACAGATACAGACTTTTATGTAGAATAGCCCTTATTAAATTTCTAATAATATTTACCCATTATAAATAACTGGCATAAAAACTTTTCTACAAAAATTTAACTGTCAATGACGGGTAAGTTAATGCATCAATATTTATTGAACGGTCTGACGTGGGTTGGGTTGGGTTGATTGTTGACGGCCGATTATCTACTCGAGGGATATAGGCCCGAGGGGGAGTGCCCTTCGTGGGGGTCTTTCTAAGGGAACCTAACCCGTATTTACGCATGGAAAATCCAAGGCTTCGAAGAAAACCACGAAAACTCCGAAACGGTTAGGCCGACGGGCGCGATTGGGATCGAACCCCGGTCTGACGTGGAAAGCCGAGTTTTGAATAGTTTGGTGTATTTGTAAAAAAGTTTCCCTTTAAAGATGTACTTTTGAATGATTCTTTTCAATAAAAAATTTCAAACAAAAAGACTATAAAAAATTTTAATTCCTGCTTTCTAGTCTGTAATTGTAATGGTGTGCTTTATTTAATTTTTAAAAGAAAAACTGCAAATTTATCTTTAACATTTTTAAATGCTATAACTATGTAAAGAAAAGGGTAAATAAATAAATAAAAGCAAGAAAGAAAGTTTTAATGTTATTACCCATTTAACACAATAGAAAACTCTGAAAATAGAATAATTATGACTATACCTCCTAATTACTCCAATTGGGAGGCAACACACGTTTTATTTTTTTTAGATTGAATACAAAGGAAAAGCATAAATATTATGCTCATTTTCATTGTCATTTTATCATTGTTATTTTTTATTTAAAAAAAGAAAAAAAATCCTGTTGTATCGAAATTTTAAAAACGCAACTCAAAATTTTCCGATTCGACCCTATATACTATATATATATATATATATATATATATATATTATACAAGCATACAGATACAGTTAGATACAATAAAGTAATTAAACGTTTTTATCGTTTTAGGTTGCTATGGCTATTAATTTTTTTAAATAAGGCTATGATTTCGCAAATTAGGCAAAAAGTATAGAGTAGTTATAATAATTTGCATCTAGATATATTACATCTAGAGGTCTTAATATTACATGTAGAGATCGGTCGCAAATTAGGTTCAGTTTTCGTTTTCGGCGCAAAATCTGAGTTTCGCAGAAAATTCTTTTTTTGGCAAAATGACTGCCGAAAATTCGTCCGGGACCGAAACTCGAACGAAACTATCTGTATTCCAAAAATCTCATTTCTTCCTTCAGATATTTTCAACAATACTCATTGATTTGAGCTGTATCGGTTCAAATAAGACACTCTTCATTTATGGCTATGAACTTCACTGTTTGTAATTATCAGCCATAACTGACTGAAGACATGAGTGCAAACTATAAAGCAAGCAATGCATATAGGACTAAAATTTGGATACGCTTTTCACGTGCTCATTAAAAGGTGCAGACTGAACAGTAATAGAAAATTTTTAGTTTGAAACCGCAGAAGTGTTTCGAATATTCTTTGAGAAAGTTCTAGTATAACAGATGATCATTTACAAAAATCCTTGTAAAAAATAAATCGACGTATGTATACCAAACATATATTTTAATTAGAGGAAATTCGTATAATTAGAAAATCATTCTGTGGCGTTGATGAATTAATTACGTTTTATTTTATATGAAAATAAAAAGTTTTGGTCAGAGGCATACAGAGCCAACTTGGGCCACACGTAGAATTAATTACTAATTATGAATATTTAATAAACACGTATATAATTGATTAATAATTATGTACATTTATGTCTGTATTAATTAGTCAAAAAAATTTTTGGACATTTTCGCTTTCTGCCGAAAATAGGAAGATTACCGAAATTTCGTTTCGGTTTCGATCTTAAAAACCTGTTTCGGTCGATCCTTAATTACATCTTATAAACTTGTAGTTAAATTTTTTATTCTTATTTATTTTATCTCAGTCTTTCTTTATTTATATACTTACCAACAGCTTTGGTCCATGTTATTTCAGGTTGAGGTTTTCCACTTCCTTTGCAATGAAGTATCAAAGAATCACCACTTTTAGCATCAATATCTGTAGGCATTGTTATCCACGATGGAGGAACTGGAATTTCAAACATCAATGTTAGTCAAACATTTATGTTTTATTTACTGAGATTTAATTCTGCTTTCAAGAATTAAGTTGAGATTTTTGTTTTAATTTCTGATTTCTTACTTTTACTAATTGGCCAAATGTAGTAAATAATCACGATTATAGAAATACAAAAATTGTAAGCGAATTTAGAAATATTACTTAATTAAATTTTTATAAAGTTTTAAAGTATTAAACTCTTTTTTATTCTCATCATTAATCTTATATCTTACTTACAATTTGATCATAAGAAAATTAATTCATATTGAGTGACATCTTCAATTTTCTTTTAAAAAGCTGTTACTATATGAAGATCAATTAAATAGTTTACTTTTAAATGCGAAACATGATATGTTATTTTGCTAAAATTTCTATAAAGGTTGTTATATAGTTCTTGCTTATATAGTTCTTGCTTATATAGTTCTAGTTATATAAATATTTAAATTTATTGTTCGAATTATTACAAACATTTTAGAGGATCCTATTCTACTTTAGAATTAATCTGGAATATAATATTACTGGAAATATAATTATTTGTATTTATAAGAATATTATGTGATAACTATTATTTTTCACATCTGTAAAACTAAAATTCACTCACAAATTGTTCTGAATTAAATCTAAACTTTATTTTCTCTTTTTAGAAAAAGATCTTGGATTTTAAAATAACAAAGTGTACTGTCCTAAATGCAAATGTGTTAAATATTTTCATAGATTTTATACTTCACCAAAAGTTATGCGTGGTACACAACTTGTGAAACTCATGAAAAACTAATTAAATTTCAGATTACAAAATAATCTATTAACCAGCTCCTAAGAAATAAAATAATTCATATGAGTAGTAATTTCCCAATCTGATCAGAACGGTGCCAGCTGGGCTCGAACCCTGAAACTTTGGTTTCAATTGCCAATGCTCTTCCAATTGAGCTCTGTCGTCCAAATATCTCAATTGGAAAAGCACTGGCAATTAAAGTCAAAGGTTCTGGATTCGAGTCTCAGCCTGGAAACGTTCTCGCTCTGCTGGAAAAAATTACTACGCATATCAATTATTTATCCAATCAGTTGATTGTGTTAAAAATAATTAAACTGTAAAATATTTCAATCAGATAAAATATTCCTATAAAATTCGCTGAAGTAGCCATTCACTAAAACGGTGTATTACAAAATGCTAATTAGATTAAAAGTAGTAGATAAAAAGTTACATACTAGATGCAAAATATTAATTTTTTTTTTTTTTTTTTTTTTTTTTTTTTTTTTTTTTTTTTGTAGCTATAAATTTTTTGAAAATCGTGCAAAGGAATTACGGTTATTTTCTAATATTTTAAATTATTTACCTATCATACAATGTACGATCTATCATTTTAAAAGGGACAATAGATAAAAGAAATACAGTAGAACTTCGATTATCTGAAGTAATTGGGACCGACCCTCTTTCGGAAAATCGAAATTTTCGGATAATCGAGAATGCTTCAATTTTAAGATTAAGGAGCAATGTATGCAATATTTCTTGTTATGTTAACAAGTGTTTAATAAAAATAAAGCTATAGCAAAATAGAAACAATAATAAATTTCCTGAATTTAAATTTTGAAAATAAGTACCTTTTACATATATCACAAGGGTTTGAAAAAATGTTTTGTTTGTCGCAGTTTCGATTGCCTTTGCTTTGAAGCTCTATCAAGGAGTTTTTTAATGTTATTAGTTCACCAGTATCACAGTCTTTCCGCTGCTCCAGTCATTTCAAACCTTTTGCAAAACATTCAAAAGCTTCAGAATTGCTAATTTGTTTGTCTTCTTCGAACCACTCCTCAGCTCACGGGAGCTCAATTTAAATTCTAAGAAAGGAGGTTGAAAATATTTATATGTACTCGGTAAATTTGGAAAGGACCGCCTGCACACAAGGAATATGATAGTTAAACCCCTTTAAAAATATATTTTGGTTAAAAGAGTTTCGGATGAAAGAGGTTCTACTGTTACTATGGCATTTTGCTTCTCATTATAATGGCATTTGATGCGATGTCATGCTTTTTTCTAACAAGATTTAGTAAACAAACACTAAATCTTTTTTTTTTTTTTTTTTTTTTCAGTATGCTATAAAAAAATTTCTTCTTAGAGGATCAAAATTTTATTTAAAAATTTCAACTTTAGACATTAGACTTTACTAATTAAAATCGAAGTGTTATGTGAAATTCAAAATAGCATTAAAATTCTTATGAACTTACCAAGTACATCAAGTATTGTAGTGTAACTTCCTGATAACCCTCTTGCGCTTACAACACAGGTATAGTTTCCACTGTCTTCTGATGTTAAAGGGTCAATCACAAGACTTGATAAGACTGCATAAGACAATATATTGATATTTGGTCTGCCAGAAGTAATTTCTTTTCCATTTCTGAACCATTTGAAATCCATCTTTTCACCAGTTAAAGGTGTGCATGTGACGCTTGCACGCTTTCCAATAGCAGAATCAGGAGGGAATGAGAATGGTTGTATTTTCAGTGAAGTACTTTCTACAATTAATCACAGATATGATATCATGATAATAATGAAAAATGCAGAAATTTTAAATTATTACAAAAACGAAGATATTGTGAATATAACACCTTTGCAATCAAAATTGTATTTATGTTCTGCATGCGTATAAATATCTGCTTTACTTTTCTGATATCAAAAGATTTTCACAGTTTATATACAGCTTTATATTGCATGTTTACATGTTACATAAAGAAAGAGTAAAAATAAATACAAAATAAATGATTGTCTCAATTTAAGTAAAAAAACAAACAAACAATATACTAAATTATTGTAGAAGTTAGTACTTATAAATAGTTTATAAATAGTTTTAAGATTTATATTATCTCTGAACGTGTTAGTAGAATTAAAATAAAATGTTAAACCGAACGTATTAAAATTCAAATTATATAATTCTCCATCAAAGGCTAAAATACAAATAGAAAATTTTTAGTAATTATAAAGCGCAAGGTCTAAATTTTCTTTGACCAAAAAGTATTTAAAGAACTTACAAAAAAAGAAATATATATATATATGTATATATATATATATATAAACTTAAACTAGGAGTATCAAAAATTCTTATTTATTATTAATATTTTATTTCAATGTCTTAAACTAGTAATTTATGATAGTATATAATTTTGTTTCACTATTTTGTGTGGAATACAATTCTGTAACTGAACTTTTACTTAAAACTAAATTACACTTAAATATACATATCTAAATGTAAGCCAAAAATATATTTTTTTCATTTTATCATTTACACTTTATGTTCCAAGTTTTCTATTCCACTTTATTCTTATTCTTTAAAAATTGATAAAAATATTGGATTAAAATATGATAAATATCATGATAGTATTGCGTATTTTTTCGATCACTGTTAAATAATTTTTAGTATTTTCATGAAAAAAATGACAGCATGAACATTTAGATAGAGTAATTCACACAGTTATTGGCAACTTTTTTTTTCACCGCTTTTTGGAGATCTGAATCTGTGCAGTAATCCAAGTAAAGCAGTGACATTATGATGTATAAACATTCTTTATTGTAATCACTTCGATACTTTCATTTTAATTTTAATTAAGAGTTCAAATATATTAAATTGAAATAAATTGAAACTTTTGAAAGCACATAACTCATAAACAATAAAAAATATAATAATAATATTATGTATTAAAAAAATGTATGACTTACCTGCTTGAGTTATCCATGATAATAAAAGAAAATTTGTCAGCGCTTGGAAAACTGTGATCTTCGGAATCATTTTTGTTTGTGTAAAACCTTGTATTAACTAAATTTTCTGAAATTCTTTATAAAATATCCTTGCAATTATTACAAATAGCGCATTCAAACTAAGAAAAGTTGTTCTTGCTAATGGCGTTTAGCTATATGCTATGAAGCTTATTTTACAGAATAAGGTACAGCAGCGCCATCAGTCTTTGATTCTTTCAACTAAAAAAGTAGTCATTCATAATCACTTAAAACTTATTTACTTAAAACCATAAATATTAGATTTTATAGGAATATTACTTTACGTATCAAATAAATTTAGTTTAATGCATAACGATGCAATGAACGCGAAGAAGTATACATATATATATATATATAGAGAGAGAGATTTATTTTTTCCAACACAAGAAATCACAGATTTATTATAATGTAAGCGTAAAATAAAATACATTGAAGATAAATTAGCAAATAGCAGTAAGTAACTTTTTTCAAAGTTGAGAATTAAAAAGAGAACGACAAAAAATATTTCTTAAGAAACATTTTTACAGAAAATAATTGCTATTTTTAATTGTATTATTATTCATAAAGATAAATATCTATTTATTTTAAGTTGTAATTTATACAAAGTGTTATAAAAATCAATTATCCTCTTTAAAATTATATTAAATAAATTCTGCTAATTATTCTATTGCCATATTAATTTACAGCAAAATTTCTTATAATAATATTTTGATCTCCTCCAGGCATAAATTGTACATTTGTCTGAGAATTTTTTTTTAGAATTTAAATGTTATTTAAAGGACTTTAAATAAGGCATAAATTTTTGTTTCATAGAGACATAAAAGAAAGTAGTATTATAAAATGTATTAAATATAACCCGTTCAATAACATAAAATGTATTTCTTTATCATATTTTCTATCGTCATAACTGAAATAAATTTATTGTTCAGTAACACATACATACATAATCTGGATAGAATGAATTATAGCGCAGAAAAATCTCGCAGGAAAAAAAGTAGAACCCAGATAATATAAGTCCGCTCAAGTAGAAGTGGCGGATAAATTGAACATTTTAAATTTCCTTCAAATCAAACGATGTTTCAAGGAAACAGGTCGTAACGAAACTCGCATCTAGCGAATAGTTTTTTTTTGTTGTTGTTGTTCTTTTCAGCTTAGTTATAAGCGGTTTTCATTGCATATATTCATTAAAAATATCCCAAAATATCAAATTCCAATATTACCAAATACAATAACATAAATAACAATGCAAAAACTAAAATAGTTACAAAACTTATCATAACAAGGTGATAATTTTTTCTCATAATAATATTCTGACTGCCTTCAGTCATAAATTGTAACTTTGTATGAGAAAATTAGGATATTAAGAAATTTCAAGTAATCCAAATATTTCATATTCATAAATAAAACTTATGTAATAAGTAGTAAACACAATTTTTAAATTGAAGTGAGTATATATACGTTTTACTTATTTTTTTTAAATCAACATTTAGTTAGAATATGTTAGTATTTATTTTAATTTCAGAATAACGTATTAAAAGAGATATGATATGTTAATAAAGATTCACAAAATGCGCGAAGAAATAACAATACAGACTTCTCCTACAAAAAAAAAAAAAAAAAAGGCTGAAAAGGGAAACATTAATGTATATTACCTCCATCCATCTCAACAAAATATTATAACGCTATCTACAATCTCAAAACTTTTACAACAATCAAGAGCACGCATATATAAATAAAAAATCGACAGATAAAAATCTTAAGCCATTCAAAATTGTATGAATAATTAAGCGAGTTACTAATCCTTTATTATTCATGGTATATTAACTTTACATTATTTAATATGTTCAGTATCATGATTCAATTTAAGATTCATTGAAATAATTTTAATTTAATTAATTCAATAACACCTATGCATGATAACAAAGTAAGTATTTAACTGAAATCAGAAAAGGTCATATTTTACGTCACTTTGTATTTATTTCGAAATTCATTTATATGCTTCACTATGAACAAAACAAATTAATAAATTCAAAAACAGCAATTTTTACTAAAATAAAAGACGGTAATATATTTAAACGCATGTTAAATAAAACATCATTAATATATAAAATACGCAGCAAAAATTGCAACGAAATTTCTTTAAATGCAGAAATAATCTATATTCACTTACATATGTGATATATAGAAAAAATATATTACAAATATTTATATAGTATGTCTGAAAATTGTGAAAAAAAAAGAACTTTATCAATAGTTTTTTAATGCAACACTGTAGTAAAGACGAATATGATGATTGGAGAAGATTACGCACTTACCAGATATTAAATACGTTTAACAAAAATATGTCTTAAACACAAAATCCCAGGGACATATAAAGAATGATTTTCTTAATTAAATATCACCACAAAATATTTTTATCTAAGTACATTCTTTCAATAAAAACCTCTTTTTTATCTTTTGTCCTTTATTTAGTAAGGTGAAATAGCATAGCCAGTACTGAAATAAATAAGCAAATGTATTGTTTTCAATAAAAATTACATTATGTAAACATACATACAATGACATTCTCGTACGTGTAATGTTTTTATAACTTTCCGATTACAGAAAAAAAAGTGGTACAAAAATTATAAGTCGGGGTAATTCGACATATCTCTAAATATACAAAATAGGAAGAACTCGTCATATTGTACTGGTTATACACATATTTTTATTATTTTCAATTACTGTGCCAAAAGTCGATAAAATTGCTTTTGGGGTCCGATAGAGTCGTCTTCGTGGTCGGAAAGAAAAAAGAATTATTCAGAAGAAGCACTAGTGGCATACCCATGAGAGTGCCATCCCAACACATTTTAATGTTCGTAATTTTTGCTTTTTTTAATCGCAGATTTTTTTTTTTAATTCTGTGTTAAATACGGCGAAGATTGCTGTTTGGGAAAACCAGTGGCTAAACTTCTCACTGGCTATTTCACTGAAGGAGTAATAAGAAATATCAGTTGTTGAACTGATTTCTTCATACAAACTATTGACACTGACAATGTGTGAATTACGACAATGTGTGAATTACGACAATGTGTGACGATAGAAACGAATATTTCTTTTTTTTTCTTTTATTTATCAACCATATCTACAGATCAGATATATAGCTATTCGTAGCTTTTAAAGATATTTTGGCATGTAATAAAATTACAAATTCTAATATTACTTTATTCACGTATGAATTTTCACTTTTTAAATAAATAACAAAATCTAAATTAATAGTTCAAGTACTTCAATAAATAAACAAACCCATAAATATTTGGATATTTGTAGTTTTGTTTATTTTTTTGTGTATGAAATACAAACATGTGACCCGTACAATTAAAATTCGATTCCATCCACGATATATATATATATATTATTTTAAGTAAAGAATACAATGGTAGTATATCATAAAAAAAAATACAACTCAAAAATTTTCATATTAGATTTTAAATAATACAATAAAACAATATTTTACTGTGGCAGTAAATATTTTAAGTGTCTTAATCACCATAGATGAAATTCATGCATGAAAAAGTTTGCTACAAAAAGAGCTTTGTTATATAAAATGCTTTTTTTCGATTTGTCCATTTAAATTTATTTCTTGAAGCACGCAGAAAGTTGTTCCGTTTCATGCGATTAGAAATAATTATGCATTCCGTTTTTAATTCATCTAGAAATTTATTAACTCAAATAACTTTAAATTTCTTATTCTGAGATTTAAACAATAATTAATATATATATTATATAATTATTGTATAACTATTATATAATTATTATATTATATAATTATATATATATTATATATTATATAAAAGTAAAAGAGAATAATGGCAAAAGTTTCATTTGTTTTTTCAACTTTGGTAATTTTCAAATACTTGTTCAATTAAATCTACTTAAGGGCTCTCAAAAACCATTCCATCACAAAGCCATTCATTTTTCGTGTTCATAAACGAATGATTAAATAATATCTAATTCAGAATAGTTCATAAGGTGAACATACCGGGAAAAATTTATGTGTACACTATTTCCAAATACTGTTTGCATATAGTGATCTAAAAGTACCCTGTCAGTAACATTCATTCAAAACATCATGCGAGATTTAGAAAGAACAGGGAGAAATGAAATAATTCATAGTGCACTAAAACTCACCTATTACCCGTACAACAATCGTTTTTACCAGTGGAGATCCAATGCCATTGGAAATATTGCATTTGTACATTCCTTCATCTTCTTTTGTTATAGCATTTAAATGCAGACTTCCATTAGAAAAAATTACCGATGGATTTGTGACAGGAACAAAATCTAAGTTGCTTCCTGAAACAACAAAGCGAAAGTAATAAAGTATATTTTTTTTCATTAATTTTAACACAATTTTTAACTAAATCATACTAGTAATAATTTTTCCAACTGGCTGAAAAGTGTCCATGTCGGATTTGAACCAGAGACCTTGGGCTTAAGCTGCAAACGCTCTATCAACTGAGCTATCCTGAACAAATCCAGAGAATACAACTCAGAGTGAATTGTGCCCCCCGGATTTGAGAATATAGCTCATTTTGAAGGTCGTTGGAATCGTAAGCTAAGGATCTCTGTTTCAAATCCTAGCCCGAACATCTTTTCACTCATTTGGGAAAATTGCATCTCGTACAAGTATTTTATTCTGCTAAAAAATACTGTTAATTTGTAAAACACTTTTATGATAGTCATTATAATCATATTGGCATGGCTCTATTTTAGCAAACTATCAGCTTATATTTTTTCTTTTCTTGGTTATTGCAAAGGCCTAATTTATATTACAAACTCTCTTAAAACGCATGTGGTAAGAAAAAAAATACCCTATTATTTAAAAGTACTTTGGAGCATTGGCAATAGGATAAACAGTAAAGCGATAAAATACATCCGGATATATAAGGCAAGGAACAGGTATAACTGATAAATTTAATAACGAAAGATTGCATGCGCCACTTTTTTTTTAAATTTAGATGACTTTACTGATATTGCTAACAAAAAATCTACGGCGTAATTTATACTAAATTAACTGATACTTAAAAATGTTTGTTTTTGAGATATAAGAGTTTTTGTACAAAGTTTGGAGATTCCCTCCTCCCCTCGCCCAACCTGAACTGATACAATTACAGATTGTGTTCTTAGTTAGATATATTAAAAGTAATGATAAAATCTAAATAATCTTAATTTGCACATTTTTGCACATCATTTTGCGCTTTCATTTCCATATATCATTTACACTTTTAAAAAGTTTCTTTTTTTAGTGGCGCTGGCAAATATTTCAACCACAACAACTTTTTTCTCATTTAATAAAAGTGTTTTTCAGATACTTTATTCATGGATATCGATCTAACGCTTAGATTAGTGCAACATAAGAAAAGGGTTGGCATTATGACTAAATTGATTTAAATATTATATTCCTTTTAAAAAATGTTTTAAAAAAAGGTTATTAGTTTCAAGACAAGAATTTTACCGCTCTTTTCATTTAAGCGTACCAAATCTGCAAACATTTCAAATAAAAAATATATCTTTTTTTTTACCCATGTTTTTTTCTACCTCTAATCGTCGTCATTTCTACCTATAAAGTCTAGTTCAATATTTTCACAAATTATTTTTTTTAATCACAATAGAATGTCGATTACCCGGCGTAATGATGGGTTTGTTAATCGAAACTCGCGGTTAATTCAGTTTAAACGGAATTTGCAAATTATGAATCTCACAGTATAGAAAATTTTATGGTATAAATATATTATAAGATTCAGAGCATAAAAAAATATTGTGTATTATATCAGACTCAGAATTAAAGACATATACTATTCCGTATTTTAAAATAAACATTTATAAACACATTAGGAGATAAAATAATACATAATAAAAGATAGACATAATAAAATTTAAAAAAGTAGGAATTTTGCAGTACTACAATATGCAGTACTACAATACAGCAGCTACTATTCAAGATAATATATCAATGTTTCTTTTTGTTTTCTTTGTTTCATATATCATTTTTAATTATTCGTAAAAAATATTTATCTAATGAATATTTTCTAATTTATTTTACCCCCCCCCCCCTTCCGATATATATATATATATATATATATATATATATATATATACTCGGATAATCGACATGTTGTTCGAAAATGAACATGATCAGAAATGATATTAGCACAAAAAAATTCTTAAATTCAAATAATAATTTGATTCTGAAAAAAGAGAGTATTTGGGAACTATAAGGATGAAGCGTGTCGATAGTGTACTTTATAAAAGTAATTTGCAGTCAAAACCTTTGTAACAAGTATGTTATTACTGATATTATTTAATAAATGCTCCTTAATTTATGACTAAATCAAAATATTTTCTGTATAAAGAGTAAGTTTTTCTTCTTTCAAAACAAAAATTAAATGTTTTGATGGAAAATGTATTTGAATTAGAAATTGTTTTAAGATTGTAAAGTTGTATTTCTTATTATTTCGAAGCATTTACACGAGAACTTTAACTTAAGGTCTCCATTTAAAGACATGTTTCATGAAGTTACATAAGTCAATAGTTATTTTTCTTTCCAATTTCATTTTTGAATCGAATTTTTCTCGCATTTAATTTAACTTGAGTATTATAGAAGACCTTAAAAAGTATATTCACTAATAAGGATACGGCTATCTTTAAAAGCATGTAAAATAAACTTAGAATATTACCTTTCGTTTTAACAATAAAAATTCATTTTATTAACTAAAAATTATTAGTTTAAACAAAAACTTACCAAATGTCCTAAACCATGTGACCGACGGAGTGGGTCGACCACTTGCTTTGCAATTTAGTATTACAGAATCTTCGCTAAGAGCATCAACATCAGTAGGTATAGTATTCCAAGACGGCGGAACTAGAATGGAAATTTAAAAATACTCAATTCCTAAACACTGTTAACATAATAATATATAAGCAGCTGGATTTTTCTTTCTTGTTTGATTTTCAGGAAAAAAGCACGTATGATAATATCTGTACATTTTACTTGTTGTTCCCACTAGAATTAACACTGTCAACTACAAAGCACACTATTGATTCATTCTGGTTGTCTAATTATAAGAAAATCTAAAAAATTGGCAAAATGAATGCCGTAAATATTTGTTTAAAGTTGAAAGTGCATTTCCGTAAATTTTATGTATACTAAATATTTGCAAACAACGATGGATTTCGATTAAGAAATTCGTAAAAAAACAAAACAAAAAAAAAATGTTTACAGTAATATTTTGATTCTATTTTCCATAACAAAAGTATATCAGACCACAAAAGTGTAAAAATTAAAGTGCACCTTTAATGTCAGACGACGCTATATGAAAAGTAAGTTTTCCAATGAAAAATGCATCATTACAATTTATTTATGTATTTTTTTAGTTGATAATTTTATGCTTAAAAAAAAAAAAAACATTTTATTTTATAACGGGATGCTTTGAATTGTTATTTTGTTATACTAATGTTTAAATAAAAAATATATTTAAAATGTAAGTAAAATTATATAGGTAATCACTACTACTTTAGTTTCTACTTTGCATAGATACATATAGCAGTTCTTATAAAATTAATTTTTGTACACCTATCTAAATCTAACGTCATTTATACACCAAATGTCGTAAAACGGTTCGAAAGAGTTGCTCAGGTTTTGTGAAAAAAGAAGAATAAAACCGCTAGAAATTTTTGTAGCATTATTTGATAATACTAAAATCTCAAATATCTGAAGCCAAATTTAAATATTTAATTTAACTTCACGAAACAATGATAAACTTACCCAAAACTTCCAACATTGTTGTATAACTTCCAGACATGCCACGGGATTTTACCACACAAGTGTAATTTCCACTGTCTTCCTCTTTTAACGGATCAATCACAAGAGTTGAAAGATCCGAAAATGAACGAATATCTATATTAAAACCTTTCAGTAGCTCTTTATTATTTTTTAGCCATTTAAATTCCATCTTTTCTCCTTGAAGAGGAGTACAAGTTGCACTAGCTCTTTTCCCAATGACCGACTTGGCAGAAAAAGAAAATGGCTGTATTTGAATGTTAGAGGCATCGCCTGAAACAAATTGAATCCTTATTAAAACATATGCAGACAATAAAATTCCTTAAAAAATATTCAAAATCAACTAAAAAATTTTTCATGACATAAAAAAATAATTAAATGAAATAGATTAAACTAGATCACTTTCTTTCAAAATTTTGTACCATACTCAAAAATTCATTTTAGAAATTTTATAAGTTTTGAGATTCTACAATTGCTGGGATCAGAAAAACTATACAGAAAAATATTGAAACTCAAATTAAAAAAAAGGAGGAATATATATATATATAACTAATCTACTTTCTTTATAAGAGTGCACGTATGCTTTGTGTGGTGAAGAGAGCTATAAATTTAATCCTCTCAAAATTAGTTACGTTTTTAAATATTAAAAAAAAAAATGTTGATAGTATGTTTTTTTTACTAAAATACGTCTGATGAACCCCCCCCCCCCCCCCCCCCAATTTTTATTCTAACATTTTGTGCTATTTTTAAAATATCATTTGTAAAAAAAAATTGACTGGAACCGGAACTTATAAAAGAATATTCATTATTATATGCATTTTTATAGTTACTTTCTAATTTTTAAATTAAGAAAAATAACAAATGAATTTACAAAGGTAATATATTTAAACATAAAAAAAATACGGAGAAGACTGATAAAACTAAATGATGAACAGATTTCAGACATGACTGGGTTACTAAAATTTCTATTTTTAAGGCATTTTTCTAACTATTTCTTCTTACTTTGTTGTATAACTATTTTTATAACTAGACTCAGAAAATTCAGACCAATTTTTGTAAACGGAATTGGTAAATTGTTAAAAGACCATATTTCTTTTCTTAAAAATTATTTCAGCCAATAAATTAAAAATATATGTATAATTAGTTACATCGTGCAAAAGGTGCAATTTTATTCAATACTTTTCTGACCCAAATAAAAATGTTTGGAAATCATTTAACTTTATTTTCAAACTGGCTAAAGTACACAGCGTAGCCCGGAATTTTAAGAATGTTTGTTTTGAAAAATCAATTTCAAAATTAAACATATAACAAATATAACTAACAATAAAAAACAAATAAAATAAATCAAACAATAAAAAAAAAGTAGTAAAGCCGTCATTATTTCAGTTCTTCATTAAGAATGAGCTCTAGGAACCTAAACCTTTGTGGAAATTCTAATATACACGCATACACACACGTATATATATATATATATATAGAAATGGCGAAAACAAATTCAGAGAACCTCAAAATGTTAAAATATGCCAGTATTTCCATAATCGGGTTTTACAATGTTTCAATGCGTTTTTTCAAATTGATATGAAATTACATATTCACCTGCTGACGTCCATTATACTTCCAATATGACGTAATATTCACTTTTTAAAAAAAATTAGTCAAACTATTTATTTCATTATAATTTTTCACGTGGAAATCTTGCAATAGAAAAGTTATGACGTAATATTCACATTTTTTAAAATTCGTCAACCTATTTATTTAATATTAATTTTTCACGTGTAAATCTTGCAATAGAAAAGTTACAGCGTAAAATGAACTTAAAAAAAATCGTCAAACTATTTATTTCATTTTAATATTTCACGTGTAAATCTTGCAATGGAAAACTAATTGTTGTGGTAAGAATTTTATTGTAAATTTTTAATTGCTGCAACTATTATTAAAAAAGCTGTTTAAATTTGATAGGAAATTGCTGTTAAATTGGTGTTTTTTTATTAATTAAAAATTAACTATAAATTATTTCGATTCCGGATTACTTTAGTTGTCTCGGCCGAGTTTTAATACACATGTTACGTAACATTTCACAATTCTAGCTTCCAAACTGTGGATTTGCATAGAATTACAGACAGACAGACAAAATTTCATTTTTATATATTGGATATAAATACAATTAATAGGAATATGAGACGTTTGCTTGCTGAATTTTTCATCACTTTTTCCGTATACTCCCATGTCGAAGTACGATTTATAGAGAAATCATACTTTTATTATTATTAATATTTCTTTTTGGGGAATTTTCTTCACCTCTGTCATACAAATACAGTTTTAAACTTTCAATTAAAATGTAAATCTTCCAGGAATTAAAAAAAGGTAGTAGAATTGAAAAAAGGTTGTAGAATTACAATTGTATTTTAATGCATTGTGAACTCTTTCGTTTCCGTTCATTCGATGTTTTAAATTGAATGTAACTTTTGCAAATTCTCACTTGAGGAAGCTTTTCAAAAATTTTCGAAGATGTATAGTGAAATATGATAAATGTTATCTAAAAGTATTTTTGAAGGACGTTATTTTTTATTTTTAGGATATATTTTAAAATCCATATTAAAAATATTGGCGCAAAAAAGCATGCATAAAAAATCTTTAGATCTGTTTAATACCGAAGGCGGTAAATATTAATTGATACAAAAATTCCATACAATTAAAAAGAAGTTACATCTTTTAGTAAAATGAAAATTTTCTGAAAAAATTTGTAACTTAGTCATTTTTGTTTGTTAGCTCTGTAAAATTTGTAATTATTATGGTGCCATTTACACTTTTAAATGTTATATGCATCTTATATTGTTAAAATATGAATGAATTTTGAACCATTATTTCAATAATAATTTCATTATCTTAGGGGAAAATGTTGCAAAGTATTTCTTCCTCCCATCCAAAAAACAAACAAACAAAAAAAAAAAAAACGTAAAATGCATAATATATGGGTTTTTTTAAATGAGAGATACAGAAATATGGATGGATTTTTATACGCCGATAAATTACCATACACTTTTTTTTAATCAAATAATAACAGAAACTATCGAAAAATTTAAATACGTAAATACAATGAGATATATAACTAATAGAATATTGCTTTGTATTTGAAAAATCATCCTGATATTCAAAAATCGCATCTTTGAAAATTAATGTTTAAAAAAATATTTATTCTAATTTCATTCCTTTCTCAATACAGACATTTTCAGTAACTTGTATTTTTTTTTAAGCAGGAAAAAAAATTAAGAATAACACTTAATTTTAGAAAAATAAGGATTATTTCTTACCTGGAACACAGATCCAAGTTATTAGGAATGAAAGAAGCAGTAGCTGGATCTTCATTCTCACATACATTCTTCAAGAATTGCCTGGTAGATCTATTGCGTATTGTATAAACTTTATAACAAATGAGCAATAAAAATAAAATCGAAGACCAGTTTATTCACTGAAAATTTCGTAAAGCACTGTATTTACGAACATATCACATAAACACGATGGCGTTCATATAACTAAAGTACCATACTAAAAATGTACACCAGCGCCCTCTCGCTTCCACATCTTGAACAATCGTGCGTTGAAATTCATTACGTGACTTTTAATCAGCAATATAGGTTAAAATAAAATGATAAAATAATATACTTTTATCAATAAAATAAACATTCGTCAATAGACATGTCCACGAAAATTAATATTCAAGTATAGTTTCGTAAATTTCATTTACGCAATTTCAATGGTCGGGTCCCATTGAGAATATAATTTTCATATCTAATCGTTTTCTATACGTTTCTAGAAATTATTTAAACTCGGTCACTTTCAGCTAAAAAAACGGTGATGAGTAAAGTTTAATTACATATAACTTAATATAAATATTATAACAATAAACAATTAAGTAATTTATTATCATTAATTTTTAATTCGAAGAAGATAATGCATATTACATTTATATCATATACTTTGTCAGTTTTATAAAATTTCTTTCAATATTCCAAAGATTAGATAAAAAGAAACGTCGTGATGCGCAATCACGTTAGCTTTACCTGTATTACATAGCGTATGCAAAATCAACTAGATGTCTCATGCGATAAACGTATGAGGCTTAAGAACTCAATAAACACAAATTCATAATTCGTAATCTTGTGAAAACGAATAAAAAAGGTAATGAAATTATTTTCCCAGAATTCCATAAATACAATCAGTAAAATCGTTTATTAGTCCATAAAAAATCATGAAAACTTTTAAAAAAAAAATCGATCTCTCTTTCAAGCGTTTAAATTACAATGTGAAAATAACTTCGAAATGTTGAAATTTAGGTATAACATATAAATAAAACAGCGATAGTATAACTGGAAATAGTATTCTCAAAGTAAACTAATAAAAAATAAGCTAAAATCCAAAAAATGAAATTAAATATTCCATTACTATAAAAATCGAAGATATCATAAAAGCTGGAAAGAGGTTTTATAGGAAATCCTACGCCGTGCATACTTTCCATAACACATTCCAAGGCAATGATAGAAAGTTTTTATCAGATTCATGAAAAAGAACATTCTACTCTGTAGACATTCAATTTTAATTCATTTTTTTTTTACAAGAAAATATTAAATAGTCATTGTTCATATATAATAGCAAAACGATTCTAACATTTTTCAGTGATAAAATGGAAGTTAGAGAATATCGACTACTAAAGTTTCTGGTGATATCTCATTAAGTTGTGATTTACATGGAGTTTCAGTTAATTGTATTCATAATATTACATTGTTCGAAATTAAATTTGAATTTAACATAGGTATAATGGAGCTCTTTTACAAAATAAGGTTGTACAATCTTTAAATTTTCTAACTGAAATACAGAGTCATTCATTATTTTTTAAAATACGTTTGTTGATCCTAATTATCAACATTTTCACAATAAACATAGTTTTATATAAATTAATACGATAAATCATCGATCAACTAAAAATGCTGAATAATTTTGGTTATGAATGATAAGCTGCATAAAATCATACTTTTACATGAAAACTTTATGCTACATTTATATGATAAAAAACAATAATTTCTTTGCCATTGCGAACTTTTTATTATAAAGAATAAAATCAGTCATATAGAAATATTTTCACTTTTTCAAATCAAATTATGATTCATGCAAATATTTTTTTTTCTAGTTATTGGTTGTGGTTGCGTCATTTAACCCCTTAAGGAGCGGTGGGATAAAATATATCCCACCTAATTTAAACAAGATTCTTACCAGAAAATTTTTACTAAATTTTATATTTTTAACTTTGAAGGAAAATCTTTGAAAAATTGCTTTTCCCTATTTAAAAATAAATTTTTTCGATTATTCCGGTGAGAATTCAATATTTAGAAACATTTTTGCTTGCCCCTCAGGAGGGTTAAAAAAAAAAACTTTTTTTTTAGAAGCAGACGATTTTTGAAAGAACAATTGATTTTTTTTTTCGATCCGTGAAAATATTCATGCTGTTGCATCTTACAAATAATATCTTTTTAACAGTGCATTAAACTATGAACTGCAATAAATGTTGCTTAAGAAGCATGTTATAAATAATTCTTTACGAATTCAAATTACAATTATTCAACACAATTATTAAATATCAGCAGTAATTTCAACAACCTTTACAAACAGGCATTGAATAAGTTATTTTGGATATTCAATTAATCATCATAACAGTCCGTATTCAGACGAAAAACTTTACATAGGTAATGGAAAACTGAAACATAAATTAGATAGTTTGAAAATGATGATTGCACTATAAAGTATATCGGGATGTTTTAAGTAAGGACGGAATAACTGCATAGTTGAAAACTTAAATAAATATATTCCTCTAAAAGCATTTAACAATTATTTTATAATGTTTCATTTGTACAAATTTAGTAAATTTATGGGATATGATTATTCACTTGCAAAATGTTGACTGAAAAATTATATGAATCTCAATTTTTCCTCAATTTCTTTTAAGGATATTTTATTTCTGCGTTAAACATATTACTGTGTAACAGTGTTTCTTTTTTTCACGGGTTTCAAATAAATTATTTTACAAATTTACTGGATTTGTATCAAAAACGATGATATTACTTTCTCATACATATAATAAACTTTAAAATCAGTCATATAGAAATATTTTCAACAGCTCTGAAGTATGACATTACACAGATATCTTAATAAATCGAATATAACTTGAGTAAAATAATGATACGTTTGGGACGTTTTTCAGTCGACATATATTTAAGCATTTTTAAGTTTATTTTATCTGTTTGCCCCGCCCAGGGAATAACATTTTTTTTTTCGATAAAGAGAGAAAAAAAAAAGCTTTTAGTGATAAACGAGACTGTGGATTATTAACATAACCTGTTGATTATGAGTATTTTTATTCGTAAATATATATTTTTCCAAAGTAATGTTGTACTTTTGAATACATATTGCTGGACAAACTTATTCAATGTAATAAAAGTTCACAAATGACATCTGCGCTTAAAAATGGAAAATGTAAAGTTAAAATATGCTCTAAAAACTACCAAAAATATATATCCAAAAGAGGTGTAACATTTTACAAACGATGATACCAACTTTTCATTAGAAAAATTATTTCTTTTTTGCGGTGAGATTTTAAATTTATTTGATACATACATACACACAAAAAGATAAGATTGAAATAATTCTTAAATACTTATGTAGTAATTACATCCATGGAATGTACTAACGTACTTAAAAAAAGTGCATAGTACCATATTAAAAACAGATGGTATGATAATAAAAAAAAAAGTAAACGTAAACAAATAAATATACTTCATTTAAAATTAAAAGTTATTGAAAATTAAAACAGCAATTTTTAAAGAAAAAAATGCCTTCGAAAACACAATTGCCAAATTTAATTACATATTGCAAAGCTTGAATTGTATACAACTCATCTGCAAAGTCTTACTAAATGAAAAATCGTTTAGTTTAGGTTCATAGTTGAATTCAAAATATGTAAATGTACAACCATTACAGATAGCATTAACCTTTTTCTAATATATGCATAAAAATAAATTCTATAAAGCATTTTTCCTTAGACAATATAATACTTTCAAAGATATGCTAATTGAAAATAACAGTAAGGTTTACCAAAATTACTATTATACTAAATAAATGTTTGTTTTACATTTATTTAGATTTAAAATATACTCTCATTGGAATTGCACACTTATTGTGTTCACTTTCATTGTTTTAATACAGTTCAATTCCATATTTTTCTCTCGTCGGCTTTCTGAATTATTTTTTTTACAAGACAGTATACGAATCACGTGTACACTATGACGCAAAAGTTTAGACAATGACGTCATTCAGCTTTAAAATGTAGAATTATGACGTCAGAATTACAAAAACATGTAAATATATTCAAAAACTGATTTAAAATGCTATGTACAAAAGACAGTCGTTTTATTTGCTATAATACTAATTTTTTTCATAAAAATTCAAATGTGCTTGTCGCAAAAGTTTAGACACTATTCTAAATTTCTTTGAATATTCGCTGACATATGCAAATTTAGAATCGATGATGTCACAAATTTGGAGTACTTAAGTTCTGCAAACGATTGCGCTTCATAGTCGGCATGCCGAGAGCTAAAGAAATTCAAGTGAATGAGGTTTCAAGGATTTGGCAGTTGAAAGGTGAAGGGAAGAGCGTTTCTGAAATTTCTGCTATTATTAATAGGTCAAAAAAATCTATTTATCGAGTTTTATCGAGTGGTTCCGAATATAAAGCAAAATGTCGGTCTGGGAGGCCACGTGTGACAAATGTACGAGAGGATCGCCTGATACAAAGACTAGCGAGTACTCAACAAATGAGCGTACGTGGAGTTCAAAGCTCATCGGGACTCTCTGTATCAAAGGATACGATTCGTAGACGAATTTTGGAAAAAGGAACAATCGTTTATAGCAAAATGCAGAAGAAACCAGCTCTGAAACCACATCATAAGTTACAAAGACTTATGTGGGCTCGAAAGCATATGTCATATGGAGAGAAATGGCAGTCAGTCATATTTAGCGATGAAAAAAAGTGGAATCTGGATGGTCCAGATGGTTGTTTATCGTATTGGCATGACTTGCGGAAGGTACCTCGACGTTTTTTTAGTCGCAGACAAGGAGGGGGCTCGGTGATGGTTTGGGCAGCCTTTTGCTATAATGGACAAGTATCTCTGACCTTCACCAGTGGTCGTCAAACTTCACAGCATTATACACAGACATTAGAAGAAAACCTACTGCCATTTGCTGAGCTTCTAGGGGGTCCTCAGTGGGAATTTCAGCAAGACAATGCATCAATTCACACTGCAAAACATTCAAAATCTTGGTTTAATTCCCATAATATAAGAGTTCTCGACTGGCCAGCATGTAGCCCAGATCTTAACCCTATAGAAAACCTTTGGAGCATCATGTGTCGCAAAGTTTATAGCAACGCTAGACAATACTCTTCTGAAAAGGAACTTAAGACATCTATTGAGAATGCATGGTACGATATCGATCCACAAACTATGCAAGATTTAGTTTCTTCCATGCAATCTCGTGTATATGACGTAATACATAAGCATGGATGCGCAACCAGGTTTTAAAAATTGTTTATTTCGATTTTATTTAATTTGTGTCTAAACTTTTGAGACAGCAGTTTATTTTTGTTACCATTTAATTTATTGCAATATGCACAATTCCACTTTTCTTTGTTATAAATATTGTTTATATGTACAGCACATTAATTTCAAGCAGTGATTTGAAAATTGAATAAATATTTTTCAAAGTATGTAAGAATTTCTTCATTGTCTAAACTTTTGCGTCATAGTGTATATATACACACACACACACATATATATATATAATAATATAATTTCAAATAATAGTAATATTTCAAATAGGAATAATTTCAAATCATTAAATATTTTTTTAAGTGAAGCATATAACCATATAAATTGCTTTGCAATGGTAAATATTCAAACTGAGATCAAAATCGTGATGTACCTCAAAATTTATTTTGAAACGTAAATTTAAATTATTCATTCAAAGAAAATATACATATGATAATAACGGGAGTCACAGAAAATTACTGATCATCGCATATTCATTTGATTGTGTAATAAAATCTATTATTTCAGATTTTATTTCGATATTTAAATATTTTTATATAACACGATGCATTTTATAACAATAACTTTTACTAATATATAAAAGTAATATCAATTTATACATATTTAAAATTCTAATTCTAATTTCTATGCCAAATATACGCGAAGATACGGTGCAATTTTGTATTTTTTACCATATTGTAGTAATCATAACATGTATTTATATTATATATTTTCAAATAAAAATGTAATACTATTTCCCCTGGTGTCAAATTATACCTTTTTTTAAATATTCTAATTTATGGTTATTTTATCTGTAATTTTTATATTAAAACAATCAGAAACCATTTTTAACCATTCAAGACTTCTTTTTATACCTATTGGCTTTTAAAATTTTAAATAAACATAAATCAAAACTTTAAAAGATGTCATTAGAAACTGATAAAAATAGTATGAATAATGTTTCTTAATTGTCTTGTACATTACACATTCAAACATCCCTGATCCCAAACTGAATCGTTCAATAAGAATTAGAAACCTAATAAGAATTTCAATGTTAGTTGTTTTTCGCTCTGAATTTACTTTAAAAAGAAGAATTACTCCCAAACAAAATGTAAATAACTAAACAATCTTTAGAAATATTAATATTAATAAATAATTTATTTATGCAACGCTGTTATAAATATACTAATTAAACGTTTATGTCCAATTTTTTTAGCTATAAACTAGAAAAACTCATTCAATGAATAATAGCATATCCGATACAAAAAATCTCCAGGCATGTCTAAAGAAACAGCGTGAGCCAATCTTTTGCTTACTATTTTTTTCACTGATTATACATCTATTTTCAACAACAAATAGCAAGGAAGAAAACGCTTTTTCGTAGTTTTGAAAGAAATTTTAGACTTAATATGTATACGAATCATATTTTTATTTTTATCCACTCATCACAAATAGCAAAACTGAAAATAATTAACATTGGTATACCATAAAAGAGAACGCAACTTATAAAATTGGGTTTATCAAAAATAAAACAGCATTTTCATTCAAGACTTGAACTTTCAAACATCAAGATAGAGATTAAACTTTTGTTTCGCATCTCTAAAGGTTCGAACCTTGATAAACATGCTACTTAAAGGGCACAATTCGAAGTGCTTTAATTTATTTTTAACTTATTTTTTTGTGTATTTTTACCGGACTGCCAAGAAGGGTTATGTGTTTCACGCGTATCTGGGTATGTGGATTTCGTTATACCCTCGAAACATCCCAACGGCTGAATGGATTTTAATGAATGAGGTATCTATTAATTCGTCTTAACCGTCCGATGGTTATAGGCTATGTTTTGTTTTTATAAATTCAAAATGATGGCCGTAAAATTCAAAATAGCGGTAGAGGCTAATTTTTTTTTTACGCACCCTATTGAGTGGCATATCATTGGATAGGTCTTTCAAAATGAAGACGATTTTCCATTGACTATTTTACAGTCAGAAGCTCCGTTTAAATATTACACAACCTGGAAGTTGTGTAGGTAGGATCTCTAGCTTTACTGCAACTCTAACCTTCATAGACATCTATAGGCCTCATCAAAACAGTGTTTATAGATAGAAACTAACAATTAAATAAAACTTAAAAGTCATCAATACAAGTAAATAAAAAAAATAGGTAAGTGATATAAAAAATAGTTTCCCATTGATGACAAATAATTAATTAGTTCGCTTTTTACGCAGTCGGGTTTTTTTTTATTTAATTTTTACTTGTTTATTTTTTATACTTATCTCTATAATTTAAGGCAGAGACGATTACTTCAAATACTACCTTAAAAAATACTTTAATAAGTTTAGAATTTACATGTACTGATAAAAAAGACAACTATTAGTTATTCATAGATGAATGCAAATTTTACATTTAATTTACAATAAATCATAGGTTATTCGCACAGAACTTTATTTACGCATATACACTGTTTCCGAATTAAATGAATTTTAATTTAATATATTCTGAGCATACGTCGGAAAAAAAGGAAAAAACTTATTCATGTTTTGTGTACAATACTCACCTATTACGCGAACTACAATCGTTTTTACCAGTGGAGATCCAATGCCGTTGGAAATATTACATTTATACATTCCCTCATCGTCCTTTGTTATGGCATTTAAATGCAGACTTCCATTAGGAAAAATTGCCGATGGACTTGGGACGGGAACAAAATCTAAGTTGCTTCCTGAAACAGGAAGCACATAGTTTATTTTAGTGTTTTAATCCATAAAAAAATTGAATTAGATTATTTTCGTACGAAAATAGATACACTGACATTCTCATAGCTCCATTGTTTGAAACTTAAAGTATACTGATTTACCCTTTTATCCACAAATTATCTTTGTACTGCAAATGAATTTTCTAAGTTGAAACAGAAATATTAGATCAAAACTCAGATATAAAGAAAAAATTGTATGTTTTTGATTGATCGACAGTAGAAACAACACAAAATATGATATTAGTTTACTTTCAACTAGGATTTTACTGATATTGTGTATGGAAGTATCTCCCAACATGTAGTAATATACATTGAAATATTGAAGTGCCTTATATACTGATACTTTCTGACGAAAAAGTCTCTGTTTCGCTTCTTTTATTTTTATGTTATCCCTAAAAAAAAAAGAAAGAAAAAGAAGAAAAAAGAAAGAAACGCAACTTAGGCAGTGGCCTACGCAGGCATGTCACTTTCAAAGTCTTGCCTTTCCCAGTATTTTGTTCTGTGTGCATCCATGAACATCACAGTGTGAAAATGCCCTTTTCTTCTCTAGATATCTGTCAGTAAAATCTTTTTTTTTTTTAATTAAATTATTTTAAACTGCAATATTTTTGTTCAAATTGTTCTTATCAAATATTAAAAGCGAAATGCGAATAGTGACTAATTAGATATAACGTATTTCAGTAAAGGTCTTGGATTTTCAGAGAATATCTTTGCTGGTCTTTGACTGAAGCATGTGGCGTCATCATCATACGACGTCATCATCGTATTTGGATGTCTTATTTAAATATATGAGGACATGAGTTTGAAAACTCGCCTTATCCAGGAAATCAAAATGTGGGAAATCGCGAAAAATCCGTATGTGCGTCCATTGGTTTTCATTGTAAACCAAGATTTTACAATGCCAGAAATACACGATAAAACTAGTTTTTTCGTACCTTGTAGTGTTTTTCGATGCAGGTTCACCAGTAGAATAGATTGCTTGAGAAAACACGATTTTTTAAATTTTGGATAAGGCGAGTTTTGAAGTTCACGCCCTTATATATATATATATATATATAGATACAGTCGGACCTCTATTTAACGAAGTCGCTAAATCCCGCAAAATAGTTCATTATGTGAAAAATTCGTTAAATAGAGATGAACCTTTTTAAATACTTTAAACTACACAAAACAGATTTTTAATTCATAAGCACTAAACATTATTAAAAAACTTAACTAAGCATACTTTTTTTTGTAAATCCTTTTTATATATTTTTTATTATTATTCATTTTACCCATCAAAAAGCAATCTGTACTAGAATTAGAAAAAATATTGTTCGGAAATACACTGTATTTTCAGTTTTAAGAAAATATTTACATTAAAATTAATGAATTTTAATGACATTATAGTATTTACTATAACAAGTATTTTTAAGCAATGTATTACTACATGCGTTCTTAAATTTAATTACTGAAACTTATTTACTACAGAACAGCCCTTTAGAGTGTGAAAGGGGGATATTGAAAGTTTGCATTTCCTGGATGAAATGCAAAGAATGACAGGGATTTTACTGCTCACGTTGAGTTAGGCACCTGGTAAAAATAATTTAAGGTTATTGAGCATTATAAAATGTGTAAAAGAAAGAATAAGTTTGAAGTGTCCGGAAATATTTTGAGAGATAGGGAGAAAAAAAAAAATTATATCAGAAGAAAAAGTTCGTTAAATAGAGAATACACTTCGCTATTTGGGGGTTATTTTACGAAGAAATTCGCAAAATGTTGTTGGTTCCGAGGAAAAGTTCGCAAAATAGAGAAATTCGGAAAATAGAGGTTCGTTAAATAGAGGTTCGACTGTATATATACCGGGTGTCCTAAAAAGGACTGACTGATTTTAAAATTCAATAGCTTGCAAACGGTGACAGATATTTAAAAAATTCTTGCAGGAGCGTTATGCATAAGGTCAAGAGTTTTTTTACAGTGATTTTCCATTTTAGTTCGAATTACAAACGATAGATGGCGCTGTAAGCAATAGGCGCTAAAAACAGGCTCGATTTTTTGGTCGATCTCATCTTCCATGCGGAAAAAGGAGATGGAAATGTATTAAGTGGGTCCCGAAGGAGCAAAAATCGAGCCTGAATTTAGCGTCTATTCATCGCAGCGCCATCTATTGTTTGTAATTCGAACTAAAATTTAAAATCACTGTAAAAAAACTTTTGACCTCATACATAACCCTCCTGCAAGAATTTTTTAAATATCTGTCACCGTTTGCAAGTTATTGAATATATATATATACAGGGTGTCCGGTCTCAATGGTGTCCAACGGCTAATTCCCAAACCGTTAGTCATAGACATATAGTTCCAATTACAAAAATGTTTTAAATCAGGTAAAGAAATATTTTAAAAACGATTTGGGTCAATAAAATCATTTCTTAAAAAATTACGAAATTTAAATTTTTATACGGTCCCCTTGTCCTATAAGTTATATTTAGTAAAATTTTCCTATTAGTAAGACAAAAAAAAATCCCATTCATATAACACTAAAATTGAGCGAGTTATGAAAATTTAAAAATGCATGACTTATGCCACCTTTCTCGTCTGAAAACAAATGAGTTCAGCTTGGCTTTAAGGGGTCACATACCAAGTGCTTAAAGTATTCGAAGATCTTATTTCATGTGTATCTGCGCTTTGAAAAAAACCGTACAAGTATTACGATTAAGTTAACATTTATTAAGTTTCAGATTGGCTAAAATAACGTGTTTTATTTGTGACATATGTTTTATTTTGTCAGGATTTGAGACTGTTTCTTTTATGATTTCTTTTAACAAAAATTATGTTATTTTTATAAGTTTTTATGTTACTTCAACGATCCATGTATGATGTGATCCATGTACGATGATCATATGTTTTTCCAGTTCAAAATTTGTACTTGAACTTTAACTCACTTTTAAATATCCGATCGAGATTACATTTTACATACTGGCGCAAATCCAATAACAATCTAATATTATTATGATTTTCGGTGGTTACCATTTATACTTATTTTACAGGATAACACAAAAAATTTCGGATAGATTACCGCCAAGAAGTTTAAGAAAGTTTTTAGATTAGATAATACAAATCTGCGATTGTTGGTTTTTTTTTAACTGTTATGTATTTTTTAGCACTGAATCCGAAAAGTACATTAATTTTTAACCATCATGTCAGGATATTTCGCAAATCATAAATTGTCAAATTTAAAGAAAAAAAAATTGGATACTATAAAGTAGAAAAGATGGTTGGGTTTTTTAACTTTTGATAATTGATTTTTACGTGCTTTTTAGCACTGAATCTGTAAATGACCTTCATTTTTAACTATCACGTTAGAATTTTTTTGCAAATCGTAAATGTGTAAGTCAAAATATAGCGAAAATCTCATGCTATAAAACATATGTAAAACTTTTTTTGTTTTATATTATATTATTTTATTTTATTTCATTCAATAATTTATTCGATATTTTTGCTTATTATAGGATTCTTACAGCTAAATAGCTGAGAGGTCCGATGAGATGAGGGAGGAGATTCAGTTTTAATTTTGAACTTTTTAACTTCAAAATTTGCGAAAAATTCTGATGTGATGATTAAAAATGAAGGTCAATTCCAAATTCAGAAGTACAGGATACATAAGAATCAATTATCAAAAGCTAAAAAACATGACATAACCCAACTTTTGCAGGCTAGTGAAATCTAATAATATTTTAAAATACGTATCATTTTGTAAAGAATTGAGGCTGTTAATTTAGCATAATTTTATTTAACAAAAATTCTGTTTTTCTTTCTTCTTAAATGCTTATTACAAATTGTATATTTTGCATTAATATGTCAGAATGATTAAAGATTTCAAATTTATATTGCAATGTTAATTTTACTCTCACCTATTTTTTAATAAATCTGACGATATTATATTTAGACTAAATTTGTGAATGACTCCCAATTTGCAGCAAAAAATATGCTCTAACTTTAAACAGCTATTACTCGGTCAATTTTAATCGTAGAATAACGGGACTTTTTGTGCTTTACTTGTCAGTGTAAAAGGACATTTTACTAAATATAACTTATAGGACCGGGGGACCGTATAAAATTTAAATTTTGTAATTTTTTAAGAAATGTTTTTATTTACCCAATCGCTTTTAAAATATTTTTTTACCTGATTTTAAACATTTTTGTAATTGGAACTATTTGTCTATGACTAACGGTTTAGGAATTAGCCATTGAACACAGTTGAGACCGGACACCCTGTATATATCCACAGGGTGTTTCAGCACAGCAGTTACAAAGTTTCGGGAGAGATAGAATACACCTAGACGATTTGAAATCACATAGCAATGCATGGTCGAAAACGCTTTCCTGACGATGTAGTGACGATACAAAACACCAGAAAGAAAGGACACGAAGAGGGTGAGAAAACATGTTTCTTATTCTTAGAACTGTAAAAATGCAAGGACAATGCTGGAAAGTGCTGAGGAATTTGTTTCACGCATAGTGGCAGTATCTCGGGAAGTCCGGGACGCTCCCAGTATTTTCGAGAACATTAGACATTCCACCCGACGCAGATGTGAGGTCTGCAACACGACTCGTGGTCGTAATTTAGAACACCATCTTTGATGATGATCATTGTCTCTCTTTAACCTCTTATTTCTCAGTTTTTTTCTATCCTAAGAGTGCTTTGTGTCGTCACTCCCGCACCAGGAAAGCGTTTCCGACCATGCATTGCTATGTGATTTTCCATCGTCTAGGTGTACTCTATCTCTCCTGAAACTTTTAACAGGGGTGCTGAAACAACCTGCATATATATATATATATAGATACAGGGTGCAAAGGAAAGTTCCTTTAACCTGAAAATACTTGCGAACGGAGAGAGCTACAGCTATGCAAGTGAGGTAATGGTATAGTAAACCGACTACGCTTGATTTAATGCAAACGACAGCAACGCTCCTAGTGGCGAAATTGGAAGATAGCCATTGCAAATCGAAAACGGAAAGAGATAGAGCAAAATTTACAGTTAGAAAGTTTTAGAGCGTCAATTAATTAGCACGAAACGGCATTTAGTTTACATGGATAAGATACATCTTTGCCTGTATGCCCAATAATGTCCGAAATCGATGTACTCTGTTTTGTGTAAACGTTTTGATGGAATAGCCAGAAGTATGAAGAAATACGCACAATTTGTTGTATAAGTACGTACTTATCACAATAAATTTTGATAACATCACACACACACAAAAAAAAACATAAAAGACAAACTGTCTCACAGTGATAAAAAGTTAATATTCAGTATGTTCGAAAAGTTCGCCTTTGCTCACGATACACGTTTGTATTCGTGAGAGTAAATCTGCATGCACATTTCTCAGCATGGAACATCTATTGCGAGCCTCTTCAATATGGCGACATAGATTTAACCTTTCAAGGGCGGTGGCTAGACGGCCTAGCCACCTAATTTTAATTCCAAAACTGACAAATGACACCAAGAATATTTTAATAAAATTTTGCTTTTGTAATGAAAGTGCAAATTAGCGGGTTTTTATTTTCTAAGAAATTTGTTTGAATATTCTGGTGTCAGTCAATTATTTCATCATTTTACGAACAGAATTCTTCAGCCCCTGAAAGGATTAAACTAAAAATTTTAAATGCATTGGAAATTAAATTTTTACAGACATTACACTGCAGTACAACGTCACAATTTGCAATTGCGCACTGGTACATTTCCGAAATGTGAATATGCAAAGTAGAATCGTCGCTCATCGATTTCGGACATTTTTGAGTATACAGGTGACGATTTACCATATCCGTGTGAACCAAATTTCGTTTCATACTAATTAATTGATGCTCTAAAACTTTCTAATTGAAAATTTGCTCTATCTCTTTTCGTTTTCGAATTGCAATGGCTATCTTCTAAATTTCGCCATTAGGTCGGGCGTAGTCGCTTTACTATACCATTACCTCACTTGCATAGATGTAGCTCTCTCCGTTCGCAAGTATTTTCAGGTTAAAGGGACTTTCCTTTGCACCCTGTATATATATTAATGATTGTCAAGTATGTGACATTTGATGTGCATTCGCAAGTTTTACGAATTTTTGGCTTGTAATATAACATTATTTTAGATGTTATTTTCTTAACTATGTACAGTTCGTTTGACAAAGAAAATTAAAAATGTATATAAGCTTCTTTTACTATACATATTGCGGCTTATTCAATTTATATTTTTAAAAGCATTCACATAAAAACAATTATAGAATTTTTTTTAATCGGACCTCTACCATTAAAATTCAAGTTGTAATTTTTTTTTTATCGATATATCTTAGTAACTCATTTTCTTTCTGTTTGGGTGATATGAGAAAACACCATCTATAGAATGGTATTGTATTAGATAACTAAAAATATACTTAGTAAAGGTAATTGGTATTTTTAATGAACTAGTGTCGAAAATTTGGATTGAATGCTTCTTATTTTAAGGGGGAATATGTTAGGAAAATATTTTAGGTATGTGAGTTTCACTTTTTTATATTTTAATACGATTTAAATGTTTTTATATAAAATTTATTTAAAATAAAACCTTTTTTTATTGTTATAGAGAGTAAGTGGCATTACTACACAAGTCATTAATACAAGATATTCATATTAAAGTTTAGTTCTCATAACTATCTGTATTACAGCTAAATCATCATTTGTCACAATATTTCGAAATTTTATTCTTAAATCTATGTGTTGCTACACCTTTAATGAAACAGCACTTCAAATGAAACAACTGTATAAAAAATTAAGTTTTTTTTATGCAAGATATGTTTAGAAAAATGTAAATTGCTTGTATAAAAACTAACAAACATACCAAGTGTTCTGAACCAAGTAACCACTGGATTGGGTCGGCCATTTGCCTTGCAATTTAAGGTAACAGAATCTCCACTAAGAGCATCAACGTCATTTGGTATAGTACTCCAAGATGGTGGAACTATAGTGAATAATTGAAATATATATTTAATTTTAAAAATGCTATTCGTATAAATATATATGCTTAAATAATTGTTGTTTTTACTGGGACATTGATTATTAAATCACGTATACATATAGTATAGCATTTGAAAAATATCTCTAAGAGTTTAGATTTGAAGTTACTAAAGGAGAATTTATCCTCATTAAATTTATGTGGAGGCATGCAGCAAGTCATGCAAAATCATGCAGCAAGTAAGTTACGTTGGAATATTTTTATGTAAAATGTAATGCAACAAAATATTTTTTTGATACTGAAGTCCATGTCTTTGAATTTGTTTCGTCGTAATTGATGTTCCTATTGAGATACTTATCATAGCACCACACTTTACTCTGTAACCCCCTTATTGGAGAATGATGCCGCGCTTTATAATTAAGATTTTTTGGCAGCATCAACTTTCTGTAATATGTAGACAACAAGTATAGCTTTACTAAAAACACATTACTATAACTATTACTTATTTCTTAAAAAGTTATGTCAACTTTTGCATTAGTTTCGGTACTACCATTGTAATACATAAATATTGCATTATCAATGGATAATATATTTTAGGCGTGTCTGCCTTCAGTATATAACTCAAAAGAAATTTCTATTTAATTGTATTTCTATTTGAAAAGTATATATACGTACCCAAAACTTCAAGCATTGTTGTATAACTTCCAGTCATGCCGCGGGATTTTACAAGGCAAGTATAATTTCCACTATCCTCTTCCTTTAAGGGATCGATTACAAGATTTGAAAGATCCGAAAATGATCGAATATCAACGTTTAAACCTTTAGTTAACTCCTTATCATTCTTTAGCCATTTAAAGTCCATTTTTTCTCCTAGAATAGGTGTACAAGTTACACTAATTCGTCTTCCAATGACCGATTTTACAGGAAAGGAAAATGGCTGTATTTGAATTGAAGCATCACCTAAAACAAATTCAACTGTTATTAAATTATAAAGAAGTTTAAAGATAAACAATATATAAAAGCTATACAAAAAAATGTTTCACATTCAAAAATTTTAATTTTTTGAATAAAAATAGCATATTAGATTTTTTTTTCTCTTGAAAATCGATACAAATCCCAAAATTTTCTTTCCAAAGCAATGTAACATTTTTTAACAAATTATATTTTTCAAAAAGTTGCAAATTGCACGTTTTGATTGGATAAAATTAAAAATTGAATCAAGATTTCACGCATTTTCATACTTATTTATTTGAAATTTTGATGCACATAAAACTTATTTAAAAAAAATCAAACCTGATACGATAGTTAAGACGGGGTTGCCATCTCCCGGCCCCAGGCCCTTGCAGGCCCATTCGCCTACGCAGGGAACCACCCGCGAGACAAGCCCCGCGGCGCGTCCCGAAGGTCGCCGCCAGACCAGCCCCGGCAGAGCGGAACCCCACGCAAGCTCCGGTCAAGACCGACGCACTGCCCAGCGCACGCCACGTCGGCTATTCCCAAGAAGAGACGAACGGCCGCTACGACAGTCCTCACCAATTTTAATCTTCTAGGAAGACAAAATATATATTTTTTTTGTTAAAATTCAAGAATAGCAGATAGTTTCAATACAAGATCGGGGTTGTAATAAATAAATCTTTATTTATTTATTTATTTGTTTGTTTGTTTATTGTAAATGTTTCATGTATAATATTTAAAATGCTGTATGAGTGATTCCATACAAAAGGAGCAAATCAGCTGTGGCTGATATGTCACATATTTGAATGAAAATTAGTATATAAGTAGATCATATCTATTTATGAGTAAATGTAAAATAATAGATTTCAGAATTGTTTATTTAAATATAAAAATTTTCATTAAAAGTGGATGCAAAATCGAGGTTTTGTCTACAAGCTTGAAATTTCAATTTTGATTATTAGCCTTAGGAATGAAAAGACTATATTAACAATTATTTATAATTAGGAATGAATAATAAGTAACAGATTGGCGTAAGTTAGTAATTGTATTTTTATTCCGTAATGAGAAAAAAATATTTTTGAACATTTTTGAGGGAAAAAATGCAATATTTCTAATGCTCGTTTGAACATGAAGGGCACCCCTGACAATTTTAAAATTACTTGACATTATAGCTAAAAGTACATATTTTAAATATAGAAACTTTCATTTTTGCCTTTTTATTCCTTAATGAGAAAAAAAAATAAATAGTAAAAAATGTTGAGGGTAAAATGCAATATTTCTATCACTTGTTTGAACGTGAAGGAAAGCTTTTTAAAACTTTTAAATTATTTTGCAGATTTATTACAGATAAAAGTGTATATTTTAAATATAGAAACTTTTATTCTTGCTTTCAGTTTATTTTTGCCTCAAGAATATTTTTAATTAAAGTAGAAAAAATGATTCAGTTGTATAAAAAATTATAGATTAATCATAAATCCAAATACAAAAAATAGGTAACAGCACTAATTTTTTTCACCTTGAAATCGTGCAATATTTTAAGAATCGCGCGTGAATTCAAAGAGGAATAGCCGATTGAATGTAACAAATATTACCATTATGAACCCATTTTTCTTTTGTTAGGAATCAAAAGGCAATCTTGAATTTTTTTGAGCATATCATGGACTTATTGATATTTATGTCTGTGCAATATTGTTAATGTCGGACCTTTCTTTTATTTATTTTTTTGCTCATACATAAGAGGAAAAATTATGATTTTATAATTTTTTTTAAGATGAAGGAAATAAATGGCAACTTTCAAACTTGGGGAATTTGATCTTCATATGTAATACTACATCAAGCATCAATTTCACATTTTTTTTTAATTCCTTTGATTTTTATAACGTTTCTAATATTTTTCAAAATTCACAAATTTTCAATTTTTACAACCAATTTAAGATTAATCATGGCGTTACCAGATCATTATTACTTAACAAATAAGGAGATAATTTTTCAGACGTTACGATATTATAAAAAAAAATGCATTTCTGTTAAATAGTTTTCAAGATACAGAACTTCAAACTTGCAACTTTGGAAGATTGCACACATGGAATCACAAGTTATCACAAATTTTTTAAATGTCCAAAACTGCTAAAATAATTTATTTTTTGTGAAGATATTTTGCAGAGCTCTATTTGAATATGAATTGGATCTGTGTATCAAATTTTATTAAAATCGGTTACTATGTGGCCACGACTTTTTTTTTTTTTAATTTTTGCTCATTTTACGTGGAATGACCCGTATGCTACTTGAGTACATTAAATCGACAAATTTAAAGAAAAAAATCACAACCTATCAAACTATTCCGTAAAAACGTTTTTCATTTGATAAGTTAAAAGTAGAAAATTCTACTAAATGATAACTTTTATTCGATATCATACCAGATCATACCATTTTTATGTAGAAATTAAAAGCTTGTTTAAAATACATTTTCTTCTGAAACATATTTCCTGCATTAAAAATTATTAATTGCCTAAAAACTTTTTTCTAAATCGTCTAAAAAAAGAAAAATTATGAACTAAATAAGGCCATGTTCTTAATAAGGCCATAACCCTACATCTTATAAAGAACGGTCTCGAACCGACAAATGGCAGCATATATCTGACAGTTTATGTGTCCTTAACATGGGCGGATAGTTTCGACCACAACCGATATCGTCATTTTCGGACCACTGAATCTTTCAACGCGTCGCGTTAAAAACAGTAAGTAAACTTTCATATGAAATCAGCGTAAAATACTGATAAAGTTTTACAATACTTTCATGACGTTTGTGACAATTAACTCTCTTTTAGAATGTAGTATATTGAAATATTCTGTATATCTTTAATCTTGTTTGTATTTGAAAGTAAAATATGTGAAAAACAGAAATTCATTTACTAAAGGCCATGCAGTATAAGGCTTGGTCTTTTTAAGAGACGTTTAATTTCCGTCGTATATTATCATTACCAAGACTAATTAAACTCTTTCTTTGTCAATATTTATAGAAAACTATGGAATCTATCAAGGCGGTAGCAAAGTGAGGTCGATAAAGTGAAGGGTAATTGGTATAATCAGTTTTGGCTGTTCAAAGCGGCATCTTCGTAAATAGAGCAAACACCGAATATTGTATTAGAAACAGAACTCTTTATTTTGTTTTATTTTGGTCTAATACATGGAAAATATCTGTTAATTAAAATTAAATCATGCATTAAAAAAATTATGGCCTTATTTTGAACATAAGTTCCTAATAAAGCCACTTTAACCCTTTAAGCTCGGGTGGGTGAATTTCTTCAAAATTCCCAAATGTCACATTGGCACCAGTACAAAAAAATCGAGAACAAAAAAATCGGTTTAAAATATACACGAAAGAATGCATTAAACTCTTTTCAAATAAATTTGGTTGACTATTCCGATGCCATTGTGACATTTTGGAATTAAAATTAAGTGGGAAGAAATTCAAATACCAGAGCTCAAAGGGTTAAAGTGTCTTTTGTTTTAAACCGTCCTGGTCGCAATTAAACAGCGACAAGCGTATCCATGATTAATTATTGTAAAAATATGCATAAATATTACATACAACAGCATTTAAAATGTTTATTCTGATTTAAGTTAACACAGTTTATTGTAATCTCAAACCTTAACGTGGCCTTATTTTGTCCAGGTACCTTATATTGGGTGATTGAAAAAGTTCGTGCCCGATTTCCGTTGCATCGACTTTCGAAGTGTACCAAGTTCTTTTAAATGGCAAAATGCAGTCGAATTGCCAACATTGAGTCTCTCAGCAATCTCTTCAGTAGTAATCCGTGGATTATTGTTCATTAAATCACGGATTAAGTCATTAACAATGCCAGAAGGTCGCTCAGAGCCAATTTTGTCGTTTAGATTCAAATCACCATTTCGAAATCGACAAAACCACTTTTTAAAAAGCGGGAGAATGAATATTTTTTGCACCACGTTCAACATTCACTCATTTTAAAGTCATTATAACATAACACGACGAAAATGTAACTTTTCATTTTCCATTTTTAATATTAACATTGCACACAAATTAATGTGAAAAATTTTTTAACGTTATGTTCACTCACGACACATGCAGATAAATGTCACTTAATAATAGGTTATAAAAGAAACACCAGCACAGTCAACATTGCAAGTTTCTGCCATCTATGAAATAGGGCACGAACTTTTTGAAATCACCGAATAATTAATTTAACTATTTCTGTATTTCACTTAAATAAATGTTTGGATGACTAGAACTGACATTTTCTTGGTGAACTTTTCATCAGTTCCTTTTTGTGCTTTTATGCCGAATTAATAAGTGCTATTTAATATTGTTTCTTATGAATTCTTAGAAAGAAAAATAATATATTTGTTTAACGCTATGTCATGTAGAACAATTTTGGATTTCCAGTCAAAATTTAATTAATTGCGATACTGAAAGTTTTTGCATATATAACGGATTATTTCTACTTCTTGGTTACAGAAGTAAGACTTTTTTATTACAAAAATTGTAAACACAAAAGTTCTGAATGCTTTCATTTTGAAGATGAAACACACAAAGCAGTTTACGAAAATAAAAATATTAGGAAGCTATAGTACGATATAAAATCCAAGTTATTTTTCAGGTGTAATATTAATATTAAAATTTTGAAAACATAAATACTGCGTCTGAAGAATAAAATTATTATATGCAATAGGTAGACTGCTCGTATTACTTTTTTTTTTTTTAATATGCAGTAGACAATTTATTTTAACACTTTACGCGAATTTTGATAGGGGAAATTATAAGTTTGTTTTATAACATTATCTTCTAAACATATTTCCTATTGAAAACTATTAAATCCTCTAAAACAAGTTTTTTTATTAAAATAATTTTATTTATTCAATTCATTTATTAATCTTAATATAGTGACCTCTTGCTTACACGGGATGCATGGAAATTATCTTTTAAAACCAATATTTCTGATTTGTAATATTCTCCTTCTAAATTTTGCGATTAAATAAACTAGAAAATACTATTCATGAATAGTGGTATAAAATATAATTAACGTGCACCAATAATTACCGTATAAGTTAGAGGTCACAGTAGTAATAAAAATTTTTAACAATTTTACTTTCTTTTACTATGATTTTTTTCCCATTAAATTTAAGACATTTAAGATCTTTTCATGAATTTTAAATATTATTATATTGTACTGAATATGAATAGTGAATTAATAATTATGATTTTATACATTCTTAGATTTTTTAGTACCGATATTTCTGAAATTTAATATCTTCCTTATAAATTCTCCGATTAAATAAGCTAAAAAATGCTATTTATGAATTGTGGCATAAAGAATAATTACCGTACATCAATAACTATCCATAAGTGAAAGGTCACGGTAAGAACAAAACTTTTCGCTTTTTATTTAATTTTTTTTTTGTTTTTGCCCCCAGTACGGTATGCTATTTCTTTCGCCCAGCTCTTCAAAAAATAACGTTACCCTACAGAAGCCAGCCGTAAAACAAAGCAGTATGATTAAATACGCTATAGCAATTTTTGTAACTTCTAAGCATCGCACATTTTCAATTTTTATACCGTCGTATTGGAAAAAAAAAATGTACTTTTAAATGCAATTTGTTTGAAAACTGCATCTCCATTTATTTTTGAAATATTAATTTTTTTTTAGTTTTTGGAGCCATTTGTTTAAGATTGGCAACGGAAGTACTCCATTTCTGTAGAAAGTAAAGGAAAAATAGTTGTAAAATATTAATTATATATTTTTGTTGCCATTTTTCAGAACAACCGAAAGAAAATGTAATTAAAATACGAGCTATTTTGAAAAAAATATAAACGAATAATTTCTCTTAAAACATGGAGCTATTATAAACTATATTTAATTTTAAGTCTCTATATTAATGTTACAAACAAATGAAGGCCTATGAATCTTTTTTTTTTCTTTGGTTGAGTTTCTTTAATGACGGCATCTATTTGCTGCATTTGTGTATTATTTCGCGATAGTGACGTCCTATGCCTACTTTAGAGTAGATGTTTAAGAGTGGATCGTAAATGTGGAATTCTGAAGGGATGCGAATGACGACGTCATTTTACATAAAATAAAAGCGTGTGCTGTAAGTCTTAAAATTTAAATATGTTTTGTACTATTTATATATACAATTTTTTTTCATCGGGGTGCGACACTAAATTATGAAAAAGCAGAATTCCTGTTTTCTAGTTTTTTTTAATTTTTTTATTGAATTTAACATATTTAGGAACTTTTAATGCATATTTTAAATTATTTTATTATACTGAATATGGAATATTGAATTAATATGATTTTACATATTCTTAGGAGCCAAGTCAAAAATCTGACTTTTCCTAAACTTCAAAACGTTTCACTTGCTCACCAAAAATAATTAAAATTTACGATAAAAGCATATTTTTACACATTTTTGCGGATAATGCGTAAAAAGATAATTACGTTTTATTTTTTAATTACAAGTTGCATTTAAAACAAGAAATGTTTCTTTCTGTTTCATACCAAGAGGTTTGATCTACGAATATTTCTTTCTTATTACTCAAAATAAAGTCAACCAAAAACTTTTTAAAATATTCAGTAAGATAAAGAAATTCTTTTATATGTATTTAAAAGAGAACTTTTTTCAACTTAAGATTTATACAGAATATCTATATGGAATTAATTAATTCTTAACTTTACATACAATTTTTGGAACTATGTATGGAAAGTTACTCAATCTACTATTACAAAAATTACTTCTTGTTAGAAAATGTACAACTATTTTAATATAGTTGCGATTGTCTAATCAAATACTTATCAGGAATAATAATGAATAGATTTATATATATATATATATATATGTGTGTGTGTGTGTGTGTGAAATTTTTGAAATTTCCATTAACGCATTTAAATGTTTAACTAGTTGTAAATACAACTCAGATAAAAATCTTTATTGTATAATGTAGATATTTATTCATTTTGAAAAAAGTATGCTATAATTGCCACTGAAGAAAACTGCGTAAAAAATCCTTTGAGAAAAGCCAAGAATTAACTCATGATTACATAAATGCTTTTTTAGCTAAAGTTGTCAATTTTAATGAAAAATGCAATTATTTCACACCAAAAACAACGGATACAAGAATTAAATACATTTATACAATGAATAGTATACATCATACACTGAAATAGTGAAACAGAAACATCTAGTTGACACCAAAATGATGTTTTTTAAAAGATTCACGTTGAAAGTAATTAGTTACTATTGATAAATTTCCTATATTTATTATAGATACTCTCTGTATGGTTATACTAGTTTAAGAAAACAAGAATAAAATAAACAACAGTATACATTTTTAAAAGATCAAATGCATACACGCTTACCTGGAACACAATTCCATGTTATCAGGGATGATAGAAGCAATAGATGGAGTTCCATTTTGATAATCGTCTTCCGCCAATGCTGAACGGATCAACAACTTGCTTAGCAATAATAATAGATGAATAAAGAAAACAAAAACTTGATGAACAATTTATGATAAAAAACTAAAATTTATGGACATGGCTATATTTACGAATATAACATCTGAATAGGATGGCGTTCGTGCAACTGAAAAGATAATCTAAAACGAACATCAGCGCCCTCCTGCTTCCATATCTCTAACTAAATTGTGTTAATATATGTTACGCGATTTTTATCGGTAATTTTTGTGCAAAAGAAGGATAAAAGGAAACAATAATTATAATGAATCATTTTTTCACAGGTAAATCAAGATTTTTTTTTATTATAAACCCACAACTTGAAATATCATTATTTTGCTTAAAAAATAAAACGAATAAACGATTACAAATAAACTAATTTTATAATTAATAAGTTATTTTAAAAAAAAAAACATTGCACTTCGTTAGTATATGAATAATAAAGGATTAGTATTTATTAAGCATTGACCATGCGTGTGCACTTCAGATTTAAGTCCTTGTATGATTTCACATGCAGCAAATATTTTTTACTGCTTCACCAATTTAATGTAATCACTTTACATTGTAAAAAATTATATATAGAAAACTAATTCATTTAACATTATCTCGTAATATTTAAATAAATGTACGAAATAAAATAACATATGTTATGACTATATCGGTTTTACAAAATATTACGTACTTAACAAATGCATCGGATTCTGATAAATATTATAACTTTTAAAATTTATTAACTAAGAAAATTAGCCATTTTTTAAAGTTACGTTCATGATCATTTGTAAACATTATATTATCTATTTTACACAAAAAATCTATTTTAAAAAGAATTAGAAAGCTAACTTATGAGACGTTGCATGTTCAAATATTATAGCATTACAAAAATTGCTGTCATAAATTATATCATTGCGGGAAAAATATCTGATGTCTAAACAACGGTTTACATCGATTTTGAAAGATTTTTTTTTTTAAATCGGGAAACATATAAAGTCTCAGAAATGATTTAAAATATTCTATAATCCTATGAAATGCACAGAAACATCATAAAAGCTGGAAATTTAGAAAATATGCTTCAATGCATACTCATGGTACAATTACCAAGACAATGAAATGCATTTTAGAGACGATTGTTAAGAATCATATTACAATAAAATTTTACAACACAAATTATTGTTTAAAAGACTACATTTTTGTGAATTTTTTAACAGAATTGAAGCAAAACTCTAATTTCAGAACGAAAAACCATTTAAAAAATTCTTCATGAATCACATTTTTAGATTAAAAAAACTTCTGAATAGTTCACAATCATCTTCATTCTCATCATTCTTCTGAATATTTCAATTCTTATGTTTGTAATAATGGTGACGCAATGTAAAAGAATCACATTAACTACTACTAATGTTCTTTGGATTTTGTCAAATTGGAATAGTTATAGAACTCCATTAAACTGCATAATTCACAATCAAAGATGAAACGTTTTTCAAGATTGATCACTGGTGATAGGCAATAAAACTATAATTAATTATTACTTGTGATCAAGATTGGCGTATAACAGTGCCTTTTGGATAATAAATGATAGTTGAGTTTTGTTTGTATTATTCACGATTATAATCGTAATTGTTTTATTCCAAGAACCCCATTTAGCTGTATCATTTAAAATTAAACATAGGTTATAATTCAAAAGTCATCGCTAGTAATAAGTAATACACTTACAATACCTTTTTACTTATGATCAAGATTGCTCTATGATATTCTAAGAATAAATATTAATCATTGTATTTTATTTATATTAGTTTACGATTCAGTAACTAAGGTGAATTCATTAGCCGTTGATCAATACTGAACAATTGATCTGTTAATATTATATAGTATCCAATAAAGTCTTGCACGTACGTTTTTTAAACTGTATACATCGTTGACGAATGTTCTATACACAGTTTTATTTAACATACCAAAACGACGAAAATCATTATTTGGACATATTTTTACGGTGAGTTGGGCATACCAGAAGAGCTGTGGAAACACAAAATATTCTAAATTCATCAACTACTTGTGCAGTCATCCTATGTATCAACAATTAATAAATCATCCGTGTTTATAAAAAAAAACTTTTTTATTAATAACGTCTACAATAGTCTCCCTCCCCCTCCCCCCAAAAAAATAAATAAATAAAAGTGGAAAATAAAAGAAGAATGATATTTAAAACATTTTGATACAATACAGTGCAAAAGCAAATCCATATTAAATTTGAAATAAAGACAATCACCACTTGTTCAAGAATGAAAATGCACTTATTTTAAACTGATTAGCTTATGTTAAATATTTTATCACAGCAGATAATAAGAATTTATAATAACTCTAGACTTCGTTATTAATTTCATCTTAGAAAATGTTTGCGTTTCACATATATATTTCCATTCAGAAAATTCATTAGTAATTAAATGTATTAACCTTTATATAATTGCATTCCCTTTTTATACCCTCTTACGTTTATTAATTGTACGTTAAATATCGTTAATTTATACAGTTCTAAATATGACCTTATTATGTTGTTTCCATAACTACAAACATATTGCCACAGTAAAGAACAACCAACATATATGAATTGTTTTCTATTGATAGTAATAATAACAATAATAATAATGATATCATATAGAAAGAAAAATAATCTACAAAATGTATACATAGTAAATGTAATACAATTGGAAATTTATAACTTTCGAAACTAAACAAAAAAGAAAACTCGTGCATCATGCCCAGATTATGAAGCACTTTCTAAGTTTGCGAGAAATGTGCATACAAAACTTTGCTAAGACTGAAATTTTTATCGACCAATATATTATAATAATCATTCACAAATTCCAGGAAAACTACTTTTACATCAATCAAAGTACGGCGGCAGTTAAACCATTTTTTGACATTCTATAATAATAAAATAATAACTACAGTGACATTTCATACAGTTCTATTCAAATTACATTTAAAAAGATATAACATCACTGAAAAGTATGTACTTCAATAAATTTTGCTAATACATTCGAATTAATTTGCACGGCTCTGTGCAAAACTATATAGATGATACATCTGCCATATAGCATATACAAATTTAATACAGACGAAACATTCATAATACAATTGAAAACGCATTTTAAGGAAAAAACAGTTAAAAACAATTACCTATTTCAATATTTCCATGAGACTCTGTATATGGATTATATACGCCATCTTATACGGGAACATGCATCATCTGATGTATGCATTTTCTTAGTTTTCAAGTATCAAATGTCAAGTATCAAGTTCAAGTGTTTTTTTCTCTCCATGCAAGGGAAAGAAAAGTACTGAATTTTGCATATAGTTATATAAATATTGATGAAATTAGTAAATATAATGCCTTCCATACAGAACAAATGCATTTTAATAACATATATTAGTTTTGTTTTAAATAATTTAACAGTATTATAACGCAACTTTAAAAAAATAGCATCATAGATAATAATGTGTCCGAATCCTTTCATTTTTCCCCGTAAGGAAGCATAAATGCCACGCACCGTATTGTCAACAGAGAGCGTAACTAATAATAAGCTTTTATAATCGTAAATATTTGTCTGGATAATGTATAGTTTTAATTTTTACAAAAACACAAATGCAGTCTATTGTTTTGGTCCCACCACCATCCACATGAGGCATCGTATTCACTCCTTTCCTCTCCTCTTCCACCCTCTGACTATTTTCCATTTTAAAGCAGGCACACTGCATCTTCCTCATCTGGTGTACAACCTGGTAAAAAGGCCATCACAAATGACACGTCGGAATGGAATGATTATTCCTCGTCACTAGACTAGTATTGAAACAGTTGTCTAGCTGATATTCCATATTACACGGCACAACATCTTGAAAAACATAACTTTTTCGCTCGACAATAAGTCAGCATACAGAAAAACCGACTAACACAGCGATAACTATAACTATTAAACTTTATACTGGACTTAGTTAACATCACTGAAAATAAGATTTTATAATTAATACGAATTTTACAAAATTTACCTGCAAAAATTGAGAGTAAGATTTTAATTTACCGCGTCGCTCCAACAACAGGTATCCAAACAGAACTGAGCACAGGACTTCATGGAAGTACTTGGAAGTCGTTTGGCAGTTTTACGCTTGACTGCAACACCGTATGCGCCAGATACTGAAGTATTGCATATTGTCCGACAAATTCCATAATACCCGAACTTCTTCTCTACATATAATTTTATGTACACTTTTTATTCACAAAAAAAAAAAAAAAAAAAGACGAAGAAGAAGAAGAAGAAGAAGAAGGAAGTTGGAGAACAGTAACGACGCTAGAATTTATTTAGATAAAGAAGTGGTTAAATAAACCAGAAATTTTTGCAATATCTTTTCATAATGCGACCATCAATAACAGACACAAATTGTTTGACGGTATCGAATTTTGAATTGTAATGAAAACATCATATTTCTGAAGACTTAATTAACATCCAGTGTATGTATGGTGCATCGGTTTGTTTGTGAATGGGTTTTTCTGTTTTAAATATCATGAATCTACGATTAACATATACACATGCATATATCAAAAATTCAGCAAAAACATGTTACATACTATGTTTATAGTTGTAAGCTTAAAATATATCTTGTGCTGTAAAATTTATTTTCGGTTGTTAAACTGATTTTATAAAGATATTTTTGTATACTTCTTATTTCTTAATATTATGATTCCAATTCAATGCGTATAACGATATTGCTTGTACTGTTAAAAAAAAATAATATTTTTTGTACAGCTGGATATTATTTTTAAGTTTTCACTTTTTTTTGCCCTCAGAATCTCTTCTATTATTTTTTAAAAAATGATGATATTCCCTAAAAAGGTAAAAAATAAAAAATATATAAAATTTTCAATAAAATAATTTTTAAAAACTTCAAACAATTAAATGAGCAAATAATATATATTTTTTCATAAAATGTAATTATGTTATAAGAGCAGTATCCGAAACATTTTCCCTAATTTTTAAAGCATACAAGCGTTCAGTACCATTGATTTTCAAACATTAATTAAATGAGCGAATAATATAGTTTTGTTTCATAAAATGTAATTTTGTTATAAGACCAGTAACCGGAACATATTCCCTAATTTTTAAAGCATACAAGCGTTCAGTACCGTTGATTTTCAAACATCAATTAAATGAGAAAATGATGTATATTTTTTTCATAAAATGTAATTATGTTATAAGAGCAGTAACAGGAACATTTTCCCTAATTGTTAAAGCATACAAGCGTTCCCTTCCATTGATTTTCAAACATAAATTAAATGAGAGCGAATAATACATATTTTTTTCATAAAATGTAATTTAGTTATAAGAGTATTAACAGGAACATTTCCCCTAATTTTTAATGCATACAAGCGTTTAGTACCATTGATTTTCAAACATTAATTAAATGAGCAAATAATATTTTTTTCATGAAATGTAATTATGTTATAAGAGCAATAACAAGAAAATTTCCCCTAATTTTTAAAGCATACAAGCATTCAGTGTCTTTGATTTCCTAATATTAACCTACTGCAACATTTTTATGCACTATGAAGTTTATTTTATGCGACAGAAACTATATCAATAAAAACACGAGACTTACGTTACTGCAATAATAAAAAAGTACCCTCATAAATTATTTATACGTATATATAGATAGGTCAGAATTATTTATAGTAGGCAAATTTTAATGCTCAAAATAATTTCTATTCTTTATTGATTACCATAAAAATAAATGTAAAAAATATAAGTACTTTTGATGTACATATAATAGCTAGTACGCAATTACGCAATTATTATATTATAATAATACTATTACAAAATTTCTTAGATAACAATATTTTCTTTTGATTATTGCAATCAACTTAGTTCATCAACCTTTAAGAGCACGCAAATAAACTTATACTAATTAACTAAACCTTCAAAATAATATAAGCACAAGTTGCAAGTTTTTCTTTAAAGAAATGGTTTGCATTTAAAATTAACTTGAAAAATTTTTTTATAGTAAGATAATAAATTAAAAATTACTATAACAAAATCAATGGTATCGATATTGAAATATTAAAGCACATCGAACACTGATATCATTTTTGCCTGTTTATATACAAATTTTCAACTTTAAGTGCTTTAAAGTATTGTTTAAAACACATTTTATACTTTAAACAGATGATTAGAAACAAAATAATGCAACTTAATGCAAAAGAAAAAAAGGCTGCAGCATAAATGCACATTAAAAAAAAAAAAAATTCTTATTTACATATTCACATTAATGAAAGTGGGAAAAATATTCTTTAACAATATTTATTTTATTAATAGACTTGTTTCGAACGCAAATATATAATTGCTTGAGATGAGTAAAAAAAAAAAAAAAAAAAAAAGATTCCAAATTCAAATATGAATATTTAAAAACGTTATACTTAATCTTTTATGAAATACAGTAAAATTTGCATAAATTTATATGTATGTCATTTCATTTATGTTTTAAATACATTAATACAGTCTTTAAATAAGAAAAAAAATCATAATTATAAAATATAAATTATTTTTACTAAAACATAATTTTGCCCATACCTATTACTTTTATAACAATTGTTTTCAATAAAGGAGGTCCAATTCCGTTTGATGTATTGCATTTATACATCCCTTCTTCACTTTTTGATATACTGTTTATGTGCAGAGTGCCATTGGGATATAACTTTGTGTCAGAAGCAGTCGATATTGGCACAAATTCTATTCCTTCACCTATAACAATAAAACACAAAATTTATTGCTTAAATTTTAAGTAATTTATTCCATTCATATATTATTACTGAAGTAGTCTTTTTCGGTGTTAAAAATTAAGAGAAATTTATTGTTAAATAAATTTAAAAAAATTAGAAACAACTTTATTCGCTCCCATTACAACTCTGATATTGTGTAATATTTTAAACAAAACCTCATTCAAAATTTTACACTAGAATATAAAAGGCGTTAAAAGAACTTCAGGAGTTACCATACATTGTTAAAAAAATGTTTCTTGATCAATCAAATGAAATTATAAAAACGTAATATAACCTCTTACGAATTACCCACGATTCCGAAAAAGCTCCTTTATCTTCAGAAACATCTAAAGCAATAGAAACCTCTAAAGATTACAATACAATGCAATAGAAATCTCTTTTTCTGCCCGCAATTTTCAGAAACGTTTAAGGAGTAGTTTTTTTACAGAATATTAATCAGTTTTCTCGACCTGATACCAACACAAAATATCGGTTTATCGGATGCTTTCAAATCTCAAGTAAACATTTTAAAATAACAGCATAAAATGAACATTAATTTGTTGCTCTTGCATGTATAAATCCTGTTATGCAGCTGAAAATGTTTACTTTTCATAGCATCCAAAAACCGATATTTCTTGTTGATACAGGGTTGAGAAAACTCATTAATATAGTACTGTAAAAAAGACCTCGTAATATTTTCTAAAATTACTTTTGTATAAGAAATGCTTCTTTAAATCGCGGAAATCCATTGGTTTCTGAAATTTCTTAATATAAGAGAACGCTTTTCGGAATCGTGGGTAACTCGGAAGAGGTTCAGTTACAATTTTGTAAGCTTTCTTTCTAGATCAAAAGAAATTTCTCTTTTTTACAGTGTATACTACATAAGGAATGCCCACGAAAAAAAAAATGGCAGCCTGATTTTATGAAACTAAAACATCCTGTATCGAAATGAATGTATAGAAAATGATTTAAAATTTTGATCCTTCAACTATTATTCCAAAAAAGGGTTTGCTTATGTTTATGTTAAAATTTTTCGATCTTTGTAAAATATTTACATTTTGATTACGGAGGCGTAGGCTTTCAAAAATTTCAATGTGGTACAGAAGTCAATCAAAGAGATGAAGAGACAGACTCCCCACTATTTATTTTATAATATCAAGGGGGACAATACCCCTGCCTAAAATTTTCAGAGGGGGGGGGGGCGTGTCTCCTTTGCTCCCCCCCCTGTTGTCGATGCCAATGTTTGTTTATTATTGAGAGGATACAAGTATTTTATTTTTCGAAAGTAGGTTATATTAATTATACAATAAGTTTGTCTAAGCATTTAAATAAGATAATTCCTACGGTTGGATTATTTGAGTGTTACTCTGATCGAAATGAAACTAAAACCACGCACAAAATGTTTTTGTTGTTATTTGAACAGTTATTTGCATCTTTATTCCGAAATTATCTGACCCCTTTCTCAATAAATAGCTAATTAAAGCGGATGGCAACAATTATGTTTAATTCTTTTAAAATTACTTAAATTTATTTCTTTTAATAGTTATAGAGATTTAAAGAAATATATATATTTTTTTTAATTTAAAAATTTAAAAATTCTACCTGTTGTTCTTGTCCAAGTGACCATTGGGCTGGGTTTTCCGGAGGCTTTGCAGTTAATCGTGACAGAATCACCACTCAATGCATCAATGTCTTTTGGAAATTGTATCCAAGCAGGAGGAACTATCATGGAAAAATACAATTCTTTATATAATATTTTAAACGTTCCTTATCATTTAAGTCATGAAAGTACGCTTCAATATTGATCTATTGGTTTTAACTGCAATACTGAAGTTAGAGATAAATAATACAGTGCGTGTCAAAAGTTTAAGCACGACGGCAATTTTCAAAATAAATTTTAGCTGTTCACCGCAATTTAAATCCATGTTCAAATATGCTACAAATTGTAGATGCAGATATTTAACACAGTTATGCTTCAGATTTTATTTAAAACTATAGAATTCATCAAAAGAACAAAAATTAGCGTATTAAAAGTTTAAGCACAGTAATTATTTATTTTTATAGAATAATAATAATAATAAATTAATACTTTATTTTTTTTTCTTTATTATGTTAAATGGGCACACGAAGTACCATCGATAAAATCAAGTTCTTTATTATTTCCGGCTTGATTTTAAACCAAGCGTCCTCAATAGTATATTTCAAGTCTTTAATTGACGAATACTGCTTACCATTTTGGTAAACTGCGCGTGTGAATACCCCATATGCTTTCAATTGGGCTTAAGTCAGCACTAAGTAACTGGTCAGTTTAAAGCTGATACTACGTTCGGCTAAGCCATTGTGGTATTAAGTTGGAAGAATGGATAGAAGCGTTGTCATGTTGAAAAATCCAATCTCCTCCATCTAAAATTTACCAAGCAGGAAGAAGTTGCCAAATGTATTGTGACATTTTACAGCATTTTGACCACCACTGATGAATGTTAGGGACGTCTGGTCATTGAAAGAATAGCGCCCTTTTCCCGTCCATTAGAAAACCAACACCGTGTTGTCTACTGAATATATTCCTTGCTTATGTCATCTCTCATACTGCAGATTTTTAATACCTTCTCACGTAAGACTCGCCTGATGCAAGACTCTCGGGTATTTCGACTTTGCCATTTTCGATCAACGTAAAAACAAACAGTTGGTGCTCTTTATAAACCCAGAAATCGTTTGCGTGTACAACTAGTTATGTCATTTTATAAAAATAGCATATTTTTTTTTTATTACTTAAAGTTTTGACAAAGTTCTTCTGTTCTTGAACTCCATGGTTTGGAATACAATTTTAAACATAATTTTTTTTTTTAATATAGTGTCAAAATTTATATAATTAGATATTGAAATAAAAAGAATATTTAAAGTTCAATTAAAAATCGTTGTTGTGCTTAAACTTATAGCACGCATTGTATCAGCAAAGGAAGAATTAAAATTAAATTCACATATTATTTGTAAAAAATGTAAAAAATGCAGTCATTATAGTTATGAACGTCAAACGATTCAAGAAAAGTATTTCTATTTTATTTTAATTATGTTTTATTTTATAGCTAAAATGCCTTTTTTTATTATATTCATTCAAACAAAAACTACAAAATATTTTAATATAACTTTTAAGATATTCAAACTGTAGTAATTTTTCAAAAGCGTTGACTTTATTTGTTTCAAAATTAAAGCAACTAATAAAGTAAAATTATTATAACACTCTGAGAATTTATTTATTTTATTCCCTTTTTGATTAAAAAAAAATGCAAAACGATAAACAGATGATGCGCAAATTAATTTTACTGATCGTCATATAGCTAGTACCAACTCTTAAATAAACTTGCAACTATTTCTTTATACTTACATTTTTTATTTAAGTTACATGTTAAATTATAATTAATAATGCATTTTTATATTTACAAGTTCTGAAAAAAAGATATATGCTTTGAATAATTGAATAATTAAGTGATAATCATAGAAAGTATTATAAGGTATAATTAACAGAAAAAAGTTTATATTAAATTTTCATTATTTGAAAACACTCGTATCATAAGTAAAGAATGAAGATTAGATTATATAATTTAGTATTAATTTAATATTAATTAAATTTCTCTTTAACATTTTTTAATACAATATTTTTTTAATTAGTATGTTTTAAAAAATTACTGATTCTAATATATTTTTATCCTAAAACTAGATAATTAATTCATAACAAAAGTGTTTCTTTATTATCTGAATGAAAAGTTTCAATATAAAGCTTTTTATGTATGAGATAAGCATAAACTAAATGCGCCTCTGTTAGATCAAATGATAAAACTTAAAAATTATAGAAAATTTTTTAGCATTTGCATTTCTTAAAAAATAAATAGTTTAAGTAATTAGTAATTTTTTTTTTGGTAATTTTGTACGAAATAGGATGTCTAAAATATATTCCACATGTTTATTCCTAGAACACTTCTAAATAGTACATTATTAAAAACTTATCACAGCATATATTTAATATGTATATGCATATGTATATATATGTCCTTTTATCATTGTGACATTTTTTTCTATCCAATATCATTGAAAACGATCAAAATTGCTTTTCTTTACAAATCTGATACCTAACAAAATTTTTGTATGTGATTGTAAATTATAAATAGTTTCATGAGTACATCTATTTCATAAACCATTCACAAGTTCCTAAACCATAAAGTAATACCTAACAAAACTATAACATTAATTTCACTGCTATGAAAAATAATGTCTGTAAAATAAGTGGTGTTTTTATAATTTTATGGATGCCGATTACTGAAAAACTAATGATAGAATATCATCAAAAATCCCAATACATTTTTTTAATGTAGTGCATTTAGAAACAGTAAGTCCTTGTTTATATGAGTTTAGTGAAGATTTTGGGATATAATATCAGCCTAAAAGTTCCTTTTCTCCATTCTCAATGAATTATTCCCTTGAAAATGTAGATTTAACTACGAGGAAAGTGAAAATTTTAACCAGAATATAAAGCAAATGGAAAGGCAATACTAAGGAAAATGGAAAATCAGCGTAAGAGCCGACTATTACTGGATAGGGTGTTACAAAAAATGTATTTAATTCTCAAAATATCTTGCATGAACAAATACTTGCATTCATAACTATTTTGATCTCTTTGTAGCTGCTACATATTCATTGAACCATATTTTAAAATACAGTATACAGTGTAGTAAATATGACTAAATGTTTAATTACAGTACTGAAAATATCACTTTTTTCTTTTTTTCTTTTAAAATTTCAGTACCAATGTTACAAATATACAGACTATTATAAAAAAAATTCTAAATTCATTAAAAGGACTAAAATAAAATAAAGTAAATTAAAAGAATGCATCCATCTATTCTTAAATTATGGATTCTCTTACTTAATTTTTATCCATTAATTATTTAATAACATAAATTAAAGGTGATATTTATATTTTTACAAAACAGTACATCTTACCCAATACGTCTAAAATTGTAGTATAACTCTCTGTCAATCCTCTAGCATTCACCACACACGTATAATTCCCGGTGTCTTCTTCTTTTAAAGGATCTATCACAATAGCGGAAAGATCTGAAAATGATCTAATGTCCACGTTAAGTCCTTTTGATAGTTCTTTGCCATTTTTTAACCATTTGAAAACCATTTTTTCGCCTGAGGTAGTTGTGCAAGTCGCAGTGGCTCTCTTTCCAATCACAGATTCAGTCGGAAAGGAAAAAGGTTGTATTTTTAAAGATGTTTGACCTGGAAGAAATTTCATGAAATATTTTCTTCAAATATATTATACTTAAGCTGTTATCAATGCATTAAAATACAAATTAATTCCGCGAGAAACACATATAAAAATATTCTAATCCAGTAAATATATATTTTTTAAATGCATGATGCATTTTATGTAATAAGTTTCGTTTAGGACATCAAATATATTCTACTTTTCTACTCTAAATCATATTAAATATTGTTATTTCGTTAAAGTTCCTTCGCTGTTCAACAAATATAATGCGGTAAAGCATCAAATTGTCGTTACTTTTACACTTTTATGTAGCTTTCATTACAAAAAGTAAAAAGCTACCTATTGTAGCCGTCCGGTCGAAAGCACTTCCGGAAAATTTTGGTATATTTTCATCGATCATGAACCCCAGACTCCAAGACCACCCTCCGTTCAAATGTGACTTATATAAATATATATATATATGATTTTTTGTCATGCGATAACTCTCGTATTTATAAACCGATTTAGATGAAATTAATTGTATTCATAGTACATACCAATGTCTCGACCGAGTTCGTTGGCCAGCTTCATTCCCATTTTGTTTCAAAATAGTGGCCATTTAAAAAATTTAAAAAGCAGTGCAAATAAATTAAAAACTGAAAAATATTATTTGCTTAAGAGTTTGACCTTAATACAAGGATTCCGGAGCATATTTTGTTTTGTCTTTATCTTAAAAAATGGCTGAGATATAGCAGTTTGAATTTCTAGGGTGGCTGACATTTTGGCTTTATCTACCATCCTGTTTGAAAATGGCGGCCTTTGGTTATTGAACAGCATTTAATGCATCTCCATACCTATAAGGGGGTTACCATAGGGGGGGGGGAGACTGTTTGGTCGCCAAATGCCGCTAAATTTGTTGCCAACTTGGCGATATCTGTAATATTTCGCCAAATTCCCATAGATCTCCATTGTAAACCAATAGGGTGTACTTGCTTACAGAAAACCAACAAATTGAGATATTTTAATGCAACAAAAACTAATATTAGCTTAAGGGATTATATTAATTATATTTAAGGGAGTCCAAGTAAAGTAAATTATGATTAAAAGTGACATGATACAATGATTAGCATGCTTTCCCAAACATAAATTTTAAGGGAGACCAAACTGGTCGCCAAGAGCGGCTAGTAGCTTACTAATTTGGCGCAGTTCTCATTCAAATTCAGTATTGACGAATATTCTCTTATTACATTATTCTCTTAACATACAATATTCTCTTAACATTAATAAGTACAAAATTAATGCAACGCATTAACAAAATAACAAACTCATCACCCTGTCAGATAACACATTTAAAAAAGAAAAATTGTTTAAATGTACTTATGTATATATTCAGTATATAAATCTTTATTCACCGATTTGTTGTTAATGCAAACTATAGTTCCAGTAAAATATGGGGTGTTACAAAAATAATCTGTTTTGCTCTACAAAAAAGCATAGGCTTAAATATTATATTGAACAGGCGTGGAATGATATCCATTCCTAAATGGACATGTATCTTAGATTAAATGCGTAATTAATTACAAGGTAATTACAAGGCAAACATTATTTCACTATTTATTCAATAGTGACTTTCATTTTGCTGTTTTTTAATTTCTCTTTAATATTTTTTTCAATTTTTTTTCGCACGTAACTCGAATTAATTTTGAAAATTTTAATTCATTTAGCAAAATTAAACATGCGGTTTTCAATGTGTGGCATAATATTTTACCCATTTTAATTTTAGACACCTTTAATCATTTAAAAGTAAGTTGTATAATTAATTATTTTTAATTTTATGTTTAATATGTTTTGCTATTTTTTTTTAATATTAATAATTGTGAAATACTTTTTTAGGTACAACCGAGTGTGTTATTTTTTACAAAATATGTTAAAATTTAATGCATATAAATACATATTTGTTTTTGATTTCTTTAAGTAACAAAAAGTTAAATATTTGTTAGGAATAAAATAAATGCAATATTAACATCAAAATTCTTATATTTTAAATCTATTGTAAAATACTTATAACAGAATTAACTTAATTTAGAGTTGCTACATTTTTGTATGAAATCGGTGAGTGTCTATGATAAATTTACGACGGTTGCACAAAAATAAGTATGTATCTCTTAAATCTAAATATTAATATCAGAAATGCAATTAAAAAATTTTGGTAAACATAAATATAAAATACACATTCAAATAATTGTAAAAATTAGATTTATGAGAACACTACTAACAGTTAGTCAGTAACAAAAAATATAATAATTATCTTTACATACTAAAAAGTTTAGAAAATTGTTTATTATTTTTTAAATGCTCTACATATATTCTACATAACACAAAAATAAAATTCATATTAAACTATTGTTTAGAAACAAATGATATTAACTTTAATGATTGAATTTAATGAATAGAATTTAATGATATTGATAAATTTTATTGGAAAATTTTTATGCTAAAACAAAAACACTTTCTCACATTTTCAATATTCAGCAAGTAGTACATCTAATAATAACAATATTACCAAAGTATTTGTTTAAAAATGTATTATAAAACTAATTTTTACTCACCCATTGCTTCTGCCACGAAGGTAATGACGATCAGGGAAGCCACCACAACAGAAGCCGTTGACGCGCACATTTTGCTTGTAACTAACGAATATTATAAAATTAAAGTGGTTCCTTTAAAAAAAAATTATACTTTTGTACACTGTTCAAGAGTATTAAATACCATTGCAAAAGATTTCATATGTCGTTTTCCACTGGAAATTTTACCTTCATAAATTGAATAGATTTAGGCGTACGCCAGGGTACACTGACTGTAACAGAAACGCATCGTAAAGAGAACTAGCGCCCTCGTTCTTCCGTTTTATAAACTACTTACCTACCAGTTTCCCCTTAATTATATTTTTATTCAACTTTTCATTAAATAATAAATATAACATCACAATTAACCATATTTATGGTTGGTTTTTAAAATAAAGCTACTGAAAAATAAGTAATATTTTCACGATTTATAATTATTAGTTAATTCAATAAGAAATAGACGTTTATTTATAAGGTAAAACTTTAATTTAAAAAAAAATCACAGTAAACATGTAAATCTACATCAACTAATAAAATATTTCTATTTATTATATTGAATAGTATACAAAAAGTAAGATTTAATACGTTGCTGCTTTTAATAAAAGATTTAGAAGCACATTAGAATAGTTAAACTTTATTAACGCATTTGGTAACAAATCTATTAATTCAGTAAATCTATTAATATAATTTTTTGACATAAAAGTTCTATAAAACATAAATAAATATTTCCGAAGCAAGTTTACATCAGGTACAGCTATTTCATATACAAATAAATTTCAATTAAATTCATCCTTACATGACCATTGTATAAGCCTATTTAGAAAACAAACAATTTAGGCCAGTAATCAGTTTTTTAACTTAATTGGATTTTTTCTTTATGTATATGTTTTTTTTTTTCTTTTGAATGATACGTCAGCACATCAATTGATAACTATTCAATACAACTGTCTGAAACAAAAATTCATTTATTCATTCTACATTAATTACAACACATTTTTGCACATTATTATATATATAAATTTTAGACCTGTTGTAGATAAAATATCATGAATGATTTTTGCTCTATTAATAGAGTTGCAGCACTCTTTCATTTTACTTGGTACCATTACATGAACGGTGCAAATGCATTACATTAGCTGTCGGTTATAGTAGCACGTTCTTATTTGTTATTACACTGCCATTTAACTATTTTGCTATAGCCAATCAGTATATAATATAGATTATGTACCAATATCATTGAATTCTACTAATCGGCACAGATTTTTGCATAAATTCATTATAATAGGTTACATATTTATATAAACATTTGGTAGGATACATAGAAATAGTCACCCTAGGAGACGGGAAGATGTACAAAAATGAATTAGCAGAAGTTTAGTTTTACTAGATCATCGTAACTATATTCATGTGTCCAGCATTCTTATTATAGCTTAACAATAATAGAAATTGTTTTCTTAAAGATGTAAAACAATTTAAAATATTAAAAATATATTCATTTAAAATTCAGAAATTCGATATTTTGTATACATTTAGCAATTTAAACTGCGCGCAAAGGGCACAAATATTCAATACATTAAATCTGTTGTCTAATTCATAACAATGTATTCAACAATATAACCTATCCGTTGTTGGTGCTATATACATCAATACGTTGGTACAACATTGTCTGGTTCATAAACATACAATTTGATTTCAATAAATCATAACGAATCGAAATTTGTTATTCAGAAGGAAAGCTTTAACTTGACTTGCTGAATACTTTTCTTCCGCAAAATAGTCTTAAAACATACTTTCACTAATTTAAAATATATGCAAGAAAATACTAATTAATATGCAAAATAACCAAGAGATAATTCGTTGCAAAATACTCAACATTGACCACAACTGATATTATTTCTTAGGGGACTTGTCTTTCAATAAGAAGTGGGACATTTCATTTAAATGTGCTAAAATTTGTTTAATTCCAAAAAAAAGTAAAACTTGATTCAGTGAATAATAGCGAATTTATAACGGTTTACAGACAACATTGACTTCAAATCAGAATATTATATAAATTACCGCAATAAAGTTAAACAGAAAACACGGTTCAGTTTACCTGTACAATAAATTTAAAAAATTATGCGAGTTCTTTAAAAAAAAAAGTTGCCACGCGACCGTGTTAAGGAACAAATAATAAAAAATAAAATAAAGAAACAGACTTTGGCGACAATGGGAAATATTTAATGTGTTAGCATATTACAAAAATGTAGCTAGGAATTATCAAATCGCTGCTGTATGTCACCAAATTTAGTACAAAGAAGAATATCTGCAATGGAATCGCAACAAAGCTATGTATAATATTTTAATAATACATATAATTTTATCCTTTACATAACAAAGATAATAATAATCAACCAAATAAACATACAATGAATAATTGACAATAAATGATACTCTGCTTATAAGATTATTAAGTTAAATTTTATAAAATACATTCATGTCTTACATTCATGCAATCAACTTTATGTTTACTAAATTCAATGTTGTAACCTTCACATGTAGAATTAAAATAATAATTTGTAAAACGGTTTTATTTCTCTTTGAAGAGAATATAACAGCTTAACTTTGAATTAAAAATAACTTCACAAACTAACGTTGCACATTCGAATTCGCATTCACAAAATAATAGGTATTTATTTATAGTTCGAATACATTGTAGTTCAATCGAAGCATTCACACAGACATAGCTAAAAGAAACGATCATACTTTTATTATACTTGAAAAATGCACTATCAAGAATGCTATTACGGATATTCTATCATTGGATTTAATTATTAATAAATATCATTATGTCTTTTCTCTCATATTTTAAATTGCATATAGTCACCAAAACTGATTTCATAAGTTAATGTGGCGTAGTAAAGTTTCACAATAAAAATTTTAATTGAAAAAAATAATACTTTATACAATAATACAGATACATTATCAATTCATACAAATTCATACATATATATTATCAATAATATTTCTGTATATTAAGTAAAACGAATTCCATTTTTTTATTTACTAAAAATTAAATATTGTAACTTTCGCTTGCAGAGTTAAAATAATATTTTTTAAAAGTATATAATAAAAGGTGTATTTTTTATTATACTTCTGAAACGGATGTAATAGCTCAGAATTACTTTTTTTCAAATTATTCTCGCCAAACAATGTGATATCTTCTAATTCGTATTCTTAATATATCAGATAAATTTTGAGATAAATATTTTACATATATACATACATTTTATATATATATATATATATATATATATATATATATGTGTGTGTGTGTGTGTGTGTGTGTAATCAAGAGCTGATTCTGTCTGTTTAGAAAAATTAATTTAAACTGCAGTATTATTTATATATTTTCTTTTGGAATTCATTGAATCTGTAAAAATGAATAATATTCAATAAAATCATTCCGGTTCTTGATATATTTGTTTAAAAAATAGATGTAATCATTTAAAACATTTCAAATTTCACATTTGAAATTTTATTACAAGATATATAACACACAATTTTTTCAAAAAAGCTTTATACATATGTGACCGACAATAAAAGTTTATAAATAAAATATCGTAAATAAGAAGAACAAATTTCAAATTTTTAATTGTAAGCTTAGACGTCATTGACGCTTATATTTATAAATAGTCAAGATAATAATTTAAAAAATTTTCAATATTTGCATATTTTTAGATTAAATGGATTCAGAATTGATTTAAGGAAAGTAATATCACAAAAAAAAAAAAAAAAAAAAAAACCTTCATAATTGAAATCGCACACGAAGAATAACATGTTTTACAAGAATTTCCTATATAGATGTAAATAAAACGATTTCTTATTTTAAGAAAGAAAAAAAAAATATTGAGCATATGCACAAGTTTGAAGAAAATAGTAAAGTTTAGAATTTATTTATCAAAATAATATCGTTTAAAAAACTTTCAAGTTCGAAATTTTATGGGAGGTGTTTTGGTGTTGTTTATGAAGGCAGATTACATACACTAGGGATTAAAGGCCCAAGTGAGGGTTTTATGGAAGTAATAATAAAAATATTTTAGAGTAATCTTTTAGACAAATATGACCAATGATGCCTTCCTATATTGAAGTAAATCTATTTCAATTTAGCATTTCTCATAAAAGGTAGTTTACCTTTCTTCCTCTAAAATTAAAATAACAGATTTATAATTATTGGATATTTGTATATTTTTGAAGTAAGTGTAGCATTAATTTATGAAAATAACGGAAGGTTGATTTTAATAAATCAACATTTCTAGTTTAGAATTCATTTATTAATCAAATGCCACGCATTTGAAATTTCATCTAAAGAATGAAATAAAATCATACAGATATGAGCAATATTACTTTATTGTAAAAAAATATATATATAATATAAAAAAGCAATTTAACAAATTACAACGATCATTTGGAAAATGATTTTTTCGAAGACTAAAATTTAAGACCTAAAAAATCGCACGGAGTTGATCATACATTACGTACGCCATGAATTAAACATTAACATTCCTGGACCCATCATGAACAAAGTTTAAAAGAAATTTCAGTTTTACAATTTTCGGTACTGTAAATTTTTAAACTTCTACGGAGCTGGTCATACAATACGTACGCCATGAATTAAACATTAATTGTGTTATTACACGTAAAAATTGCAAGCGACAAAAATCGCCTGCGACTCGTACGTATTATCCACCTGAAACTTACGTATTATCCAAGCATTTCATTGGCTGTTTGGGAAAAAGCTTTTTCATCATCAGATTTCCAAGAAATCTGACGACCAATTTTAAATGAAATTTCATTCTTAAACTTCTAAACATCCCACAATATTACTTTTTACACCGTCGTATAGAGAAAAAAATGTACTTTTAAATGCAATTTGTTTGAAAGCTGTATCTCAATTTGTTTCCGAGTTATTAATTAATTTATTTTTTTGTAGTTTTTATTACTTTTTTGTCATAGTGGCAACAGAAGTATCCATCTCTGTTGAAAGTAAAGGAAAATACAGGTTACTGTATAGACCAATCAGAAAACCAATAAAAAGCTTCAGATATGCTTTTGATTTCCTACCCTGACGAGGACAATAACCATTTTTCCAAATGGTTAAAAAGAAGAAGACGAAAAGAAAAGCAAAATAAAGCAGATTTCTATTTTATAATCTGAACTTTACAAGAAAGAGTTAGAAGAACGTTTATTATCGTGAATGGAAATTGTTCAATGCCGGCGCATTTTGATGCTTAGAATTTATTTATTAGAATAATGTCACACAGCAATATCCCTTACTCGCATACTTCTTCGTTTTAAAGTTCTAAAATATATACAAAATAAGACTTTAAGAAAAATTAAGTTCTACCTTTCTTTTACTAATAGTCCGGGAGTCGGTGACATCGAAAACCCGTGATAGCGGAATTGAAACATTTTTTTAATGTAAATCGATAGTAAAAAGTCATAAGGTACTTGTACCCATTATGGACAGTGCTCTCAATATGGACACTTATATATCTTTAAAAGTAACAATTTTGATCGAGAGATGGCGCTACATGTCCGTGAAGAAAAGCAGTTGAAAAGATAAGTAACCCTGGAAAGTACAAAAAAGCGCGCTGTGCGCCATTTGGAAGGAAACTTGTTGTTTCGTGGTGTGCTGATCGTAATTACAGGTAAGTTTAAATTCTCATTATATATGGTAAAATTACTTTAAATATTGAATAGTGGAGTGTTTTATAAAGCTGATAAAACATATTTTCGATTGCTATTGCACATATTTCTTAAAAATGTTTTTTTTTTGTTTATTTATTACAAGATTTAGTAAAACTATGCCCGATTCCCAATATGGATACCTTATGTCCACATTGGAAATACAGCAAGTGAATCTTCAGATTCACAAATTTGTAAAATATCTGTTTAATGTTATTTTATTTAGCATCTGAACAATCCTCCATGAAACCTCCTCCAAGTAAAAAAATCTTCCAGAAAGCCCTTGCAGAAAAATCAGAAGAAGCCTCCCCTCAGTAGGATATCTGTTGGCGAAATCGCAGGTACCAGCGGTATGACTTCCTCAACAAAGGAGAACTGGTGCTGCTTCTTATGCAGCATTGATACTGTTGCAAACATGTCCATGAAGACTGTGTGAGACTTACCGCCCATGATGAAGAAGTATTTATTTGTCCATCCTGTGAGGACTGATTAATAACAGATGTAAATTCTGCAGACAGATGCAATAAAGCTAAGCAAAACCAACTATATTATTTCATAATATTTTGTAGCAACTGGGGTGCTTTGCATGGGTCTTCGAAGAGCCACAACCGAAAATGACCCCCTCCCCCCTCCTTCTAAAGTGCATGTTCTGAATATATTTACTGTGCCGCCCCCTCCTCTGCAATACTTCAAGATATATTTCTTTTATCCCCTCTCCTCTAAAATCCCGTGGAAGAGTGGCTCTTCCATACACCCTGTGTAGTAGGTCAGTAAGGAGCCACCTGTATAATATAGAAATGGATGTCCATAATAGGGACAGGTGGTTCCTTATATGGTCACTTGTAAACATTTTTTGTTTTTATCATTAAAATTAAGCCAGAGTAATTACAAGGATGCTAATTTTAATAATAATAGTCAACAGTCGAGGGATAGTGGTCATATACATTTGGAGTCCTATAACGTGTACACGGGGGTGAAAAAAATCAATTTTCCTTAGGGTGTCCATATTGGGTACAGGTACCTTACGAAAAAAACGAGCTGGATATGACTAGGTTTGACAAGCCGAAAATATGTTTAATTAAATTAAGTAGTATTTTTAAAAAGCTATAATTTTTTACCGTCATCGCGGATATTGATCACTCTTAGAACATTTTATAGAAAATTTGTGCTCTTTCAGAAAAACTTGGTATGAGAAACTTTATTAGACCACCACCGGAATTCGCGGAGCAGGCGGGCCGCACGTCCGTCAAACGTCCCCATACGCGTTTGCCTACACTTGAGCAGCGTCAAGATACGAAATAAAGACGCCACCGGTAAAAATTCAAAGCTGGGAAATTTTATCACCGGCCACCTCCTTAAAATAGGTATGACAGACTTTTCCAGCATAATAATTTTTTTCAGAAAAAAAATTTTTCAAAGTTTTTCTGAAAAAGCACAAAATTTTCTATAAAAGGCTCTAAGAGTGATCAATATCCGCGATAACTGTAAAATATTATAGCTTTATAGTAATAATTAATTTAATTAAACATATTTTTGGCTTGTAAAATCTAGTCATAGTTAGTTCCTTTTGTTCGTATGAGTTTTACTATCGATTTACATAAAAAAATTTCAGTTCCGCCATCACGGGGTTTTGATGTCACTGGCTCCCTCCCTACTATAAAGAGTTATTCTTTTCTTACATTTCTTAACTTTACTGTAATAAAAAAAATTGTAAATAAATAGGTAGTTTTAATTTTTTTACCTGGCGGTGCAATTTAGCAACGTGTCACATTTCATTTTTTTTCTCAGTCTCTATGAAACATAAATGTATAACATTTTTAATATAAACAACCTAATACCTCCTCTATTTAAAATATTTTTTTTAATATTCTATATTGAAATTTTATTATTTTTTTATGTTTAAGTTTGATAAAAAAAATTTTTAATTGTTTTTTGACTTGCATGCACTGCGCGCAACATTTTTCAAAAACAAATAAAGCAATTTGGATGAAACTTGGTAAATATCTTCATTTAAAGGTAAAGAACCTTAAAGGAGCCTTAAAGGAGCAAAAATCATCAAAAAATAGGAATTCTTGTTTTTCTGTTTTTTACTTGCTAAAACTTAAAAAATAAAATATTTTGTCATGTACTTGACAGAAAGTGTGTTTCCATACTTCCTAAGGTAAATAATGAAAATACCATATCATATTATATTTCATACCTTATTATATTTCTAATGCATTTTCATGAAAACAGATTTTTCGCTGTCGATACATTTTTAAAATGCTGCATGTGTCATTTAAATTGCAATTTAAATTGCCATTTAAATTGTCATTTAAACTGCCATTTAAACTTCAAATTTAGTATTATAATTGCATTGATTATTTAAAATTGGCATTTTTTCAATAAAAGAATGAATTTTTTCAAACTTTTATAATTTAAATTTTAATTTTAAATAAAATAAATAAATAAAGTGCTTAAAAATGAGGTATACGTTCAAGATACATTAGTTTTACATCATTATAAATATTTTGGGGGGCTCTTGAACCAATAGTTTTGCTACAGTCTTGCGCGCAATGCATGCAATTCAAAAAACTATTTTAATTTTTTTTATCAGAATTAAACATAAAAAAATAAAATAAAATTTCAATATAGAATATTTAAAAAAATCTTTTAAATAGAAGAGATATTAGGTTATCTATATTAAAAATTTTATGCATTTATGTTTTATAGACACTGAGAAAAAAATTAAATGTGACATGCTGCTAAATTGCACAGCCAGGTAAAAAGTAAGACTCCTGAGACCCCTTAAGGCTGCTCTCAACTGATTTCGTCAACTAGTGCAAAACGTTTTTACACATTCACTAACTCATTTATAATTCTAAAGGTACAAAATTGGCAGAGCTGACTAGGGAAGCGATTTGGAATCGAACTGCTTTTTTCCATTTTTTGATCAATAGATTACCTATCAAGTTATAAGCGAAATGGGTCACGTGAGCGAGGCGCTTTTCCTCCCTTCCTGACTCTTTTTCTTCTCTCGTCGAGAAATTCTGTTCAAAACTTCAAGTTTGACAGCATTTTCTAAAAGATCTATTACTTTTACAATAAAACAGAAAGAACAGTTCGATTACACAGTTTCTGAATAACAACACCTGCTAGTTTCATACGTTTCTGAGCAAAAATCAATTTAAACTTATGTCAGAAAGTTGGCCCTTTAGATTTGAGAACAGCCTTAAAGGAGCAAAAATCATCAAAAAATAGGAATGCTTGTTTTTCTGTTTTTTTACTTTCTAAAACTTAAAAAATAAAATATTTTGTCATGTACTTGACAGAAAGTGTGTTTCCATACTTCCTAAGGTAAATAATGAAAATACCATATCATATTATATTTCATACCTTATTGTATTTCCAATGCATTTTCCTGAAAACAGATTTTTCACTGTCGATACATTTTAAAAATGCTTCATGTGTCATTTAAATAATAAAAGGAAAAAATTAAAATTATATTTTGATATAATTTTCGGACGAATGAAGCATTTTAAAATTTTCTCAAAAAACTAATTAACAACTTTAATTTTTTTTTTTAAGTTTCAGTAAATTGAACTTCAAAGATTTATTGAATTCATGCAGCAGCATACTTCTTTGAGGAATTTCTTACTAAAATGAGATATATAATGAAAATTATAAATCCACTGTCCCATTAAATAATATTAAAGAAATATTATTTTCAAACACATAAATGAAGTAATAAATAACTTAAACTAAGTGTAAATACAAAATAAATAACATTTTTAAAATCAGTAATATACAATAATAAACAAGAAACTTTACTTTTTAAGTTCAAAATAAAAATAATCTTTTATTTTAGTGAATAAATATGTCAAAAATATCGTACTTGAATGTTCTCTAATTAAAGATTTTTAAGGATGAATATTTTAAAGATTGAATATTTTCGTCTTTCACAAGCAGAGCAACAAATACTAAAAAGCTGTGTAGGATAGGAGAAAAAGCCTGTGAAATATATCTTAAGTTATTTTTTATTTAAAATTCTGGCTGCATTTACTTATTATTTTTCTTTTTAATTTAATCAATTCTAGATCAATTCTAGTCTGTAAATTACGAAAATATATATTGCTAGACATGTAAATTTTTATTGAAACATGAGGAGGGGTTATTCATACCTATTACTCGCACAACAATTGTTTTCAGTAAAGCTAGTCCGATTCCATTAGATACGTTGCAGCTATACATTCCCTCTTCAACTTTGGAAATAGAATTCATATGAAGAGTGCCGTTGGAATAGAAAGTTGTTTTAGAAGATGCTGATACTGGCATAAATTCTGTTCCTTCACCTAAAATATGAAGTGGAAGACTTATTACTTTTTGCTACTTTATTACTGTTATAGGTTGATTTAAAAAAAAAAAAAAAAAAAAAAAAAGGAAAAAGATCTTTTAGTTTTAAACACTGCTCAATTGGCGTGATGACCGTATTAGCTTAAGACAAGTTTCTAGCCATCACACAATGATTCAACTTCAAATAACTGAGGCGAGAAAAAAAAATTTTTTTTTTGGAATTACATTCATTCTACTTAGCATTTCTTATCGTTTTCATTTTTTAAAGAGCCACAACGATCATAAATAATCCACTTTTTCTGAAAATAATAATGTATGTAAACATACTTTAGACGTAAAATCAGACGTCTCATTCAGTTAATAATTTATTATTGCTTTTTTACTTGCTTTTTCAGCAATTAATATTACAAAATTATTTTACTCTGGTGTTTTTTTTATTAAATAATTAAAAAAGAGGAATTATTAAATTGGTATATATTTTTTTTTATTTTTACTTGACAATCTTTGACATTGTAAATTTGTGCATTTATACTGACGTACAAGGAATTGTATTTCAAAAAGTTTGTCCACATTGATGTAAATTTTTAGATTATAAACAGTTCAACTTCAAAATTTGAAATTAATAGCATTTCTACTTAAAGAATAACTAAATTAACAAAAGACTTAATACTAAAGTTTTTTAATTGACTTTATAACCTCAATAAATTTAGAAAACCAAATCGCTAATATATCAATCAAGAAGATTAGATTCATTTATATGTAATAGAAAAAAATATTAAAAAATTTAAAAAGAATAAATTTAAATAAATTTAAATAAATATTTTTATGGTGTATTTTTCGGATCTATTCATATGAAATCGTGAAGTATCATGAAATAAAGCATAAAAACCAAAAAATTAGTAAATTAAAAAAAAATATTTCCAAATAATATATTTGTTTCACCTCTCGCGTTACGAACACAATCCGAACCGTGACTGCATAGTGCATTATGCTTACAGCGCAAGTTGATGTGATTTTTCCAAAATGGAAAAAATAAAGCAGCATTAAAAGCAGCTAACCCGTATTTAAAATTCTTTTTGTCTACCTTGAAATCTCGCTATCGATGCAGAAATTATTTCCATGTTACAAAATAGTTTTTTCGATATAGACATTGATGATAATAACAAAATTTTAAGATGCGATTATAATTCTGAAGATAAAATAAAACAATTTGGGAACAAGTAATCATTCAAATTTCTTATTAATGCCATTGTCAAAAAATTAACATTTTAATTATTTTAGATAGAAGATTTAAGATACTGATTTCTACAGAGTTATCATTATCAATTTAATGAAACACCGGAGGAGTCAGGGGACTCTGCCCCCTGATATAATGAATAGTTTCACAGAAAATAAATAAGTCCTGTAATTTTAGTGTATGCAACAGGGTGTGTACAGTTTTTCCGCCATTTCTAATAGAACTTTTCGCCCTATTAAATCGCAGATAAATATTACAAATGCTACGATTAAATGAAGTTATTACAAATTTTCTTATTTAAATAAATAAATAAAAAAGGTATGATTTGAAATAGTTGCGGCATTTTACCATATTCCTAGGAAATTTATGGAAATTCCTTGTGATGCTGAGATACTCTATTTCAGATCACAAATTTTTATATTAAGGAGTGCACAAGGAGTGAACGCACATTTGCACAATCACATTTCCCGTTATAATTAACAAGAGTTAAATTTTCTCAAACTATTTAGAACTTAATACTAATATGAAAGAAATGAAACTGGAGGAGATTGGGAGTTTCGAATGTTGACATTTTTAAATTGTTTTACAATGTTATAACTAAGCAGTTATTCTTATTACAATATTTTTCACTCAAATAAAGATCATCTAGTTAATTTAGAAACGTTGTGGTAATTTTTTTTGTACAAAATCGTTAAGTTAATCATAATAAAATTGTCAAAAAGTACTATCACCATCCACACTGTTAAATAAAATTATTTCTTTTAATATTATAAAAGCTACACTCATTAATATTGTTCGATAAAAAATATGTACTATCGATACTTATAGATGTAATTCAAATTTTCTGTATAAAAAAAAATATCGCATTATCTCTTTTTTTGGAGAGGGGGGGGGGGGGAATTACAGTTGTATAAAATATAATGAGAGAGCAGATTTTGTTTTGAAGTACAGCTATAATTTGATTTCAACATATTACCAATAAAATATACATTTTTACAAACTAATACACATTTTTTTTATGAAAAAGATGTTTTAATAAGTAATACCTGAAGTTCTTGTCCAAGTGACGGTTGGGATGGGTTTCCCGGACGCTTTGCAGTTAATTGTGACATCCTCGCCGCTCAGTGCGTCGATATCTTTTGGTGAATGCACCCATGCAGGAGGAACTACCATAAAAATTATAGTCTTTAAATATTTTAACAAGCACTATGTTCAGTATCACTTAAATTACGATGCATTTTTCATTTTGTATAATCATATTATATAACAATAGTTACAAAGTTTGAGAACTTGTAGTTCATTTTAAAATATATAGATTAACAAGAAGAAAAATGTACAGTACGCAAAAGCATCCGAATTTCGGTTAAAATTCGCATATTAATTTTGAATAAAATTAAGATGTATATAACACCTTATGAAAATGACACTACAACAGAAATACAGAAAATCATAAATAAAAAATTTGGTCAGAAAGAGTTTTATTTTCCAACCTTTGCAACTGGAGCTATGTTTGGCTTTCTTGTATTGTACATAAATAAAAAACTTTTTGGCTTTTTTCTAGATTATTGATACTTATTAATTATTTTTTTACACCATAACTAGTTAACAACATAAGTAAAAGATAATATTTCCACTTCTACAAAAAAAAAAAAAAAAAAAAAAAAAAAAAAAAAAAAAAAATCTTACCCAATACGTCTAAAATTGTAGTATAACTCTCTGTCAACCCTCTCGCATTTACCACACACGTATAATTTCCAGCATCTTCTTCCTTTAAAGGATCAATTACAATATTAGATAAATCGGAAAATGACCTTATGTCCACATTAAGTCCTTTTGACAATTCTTTGCCATTTTTCAACCACTTGAAAGTCATTTTTTCGCCTGAGGTAGTTGTGCAGGTTGCAGTGGCTCTTTTTCCAATTATAGATTCACTTGGAAAAGAAAAAGGTTGTATTTTCAAAGAGGTCTGACCTAGAAAATCAAGTTGAATAATATAATCAATTTTTAATGCACTTTTTTCGCTTTTATGTAGAAAGAAAATGCAAAGTTAATAGTACAGAAATTTGGATAAGTATTTTCAAATCTGCTACTCCAAGATTTAATAGGAGATAATTTAATAGTAGATTTTATGGAGTATTGTTATTTTAAAATCATAGGCGGTATATGCATAAGCACGCGCATATAATTTTCTGCTGAGATTTTCCCAGAAATCAGATTGATATTACGCAGTTCACTTATTGCTAGAAATAAAATCCTGACATTCGTTCCTCCTTGCCTATTTTTTTGGTTTTCTAAAGAATAAATTTGACAAAAAATTGTTATTGTTTAATTATGCTAACAACAAACAGACAACATTAATAACTATTCCAAATGACAGTTGGAAACTTTTATTTAAAGATATTTTCTAGTTAATAGTATAGAAATATTTGTATTTAACTAAACATATAGGTACTGTATTGCTTTAAGTTCATCAATTTGTTATTTTAGATCTGACTATTTAAAAGTATAACGCCATTAACAGGTGCACTATTCAACAAATTTTAACGAACCTTCTGTTTCTCAATACACATTGCTAATTTCCTATAGATTTCGGAGCGCTAAAAAAAGAAAATGTTGTTAAAAAAATCCTATTGATTTTACTTTCAATTTTTGGACAACATGAACATTCGTACAGCAATTATGGTAAAATTGCATAATTTTCTATTTGTCAATATACATGGAATGGTTCCAATACATTTTAGGGTTCAAAAAAGAAAACTTTAAAATTTTTCTGTCACCTTCCAATTTTAAATTTAAATTTTAATTTTGGGGCAACATAGGCATTTGTATATATAGCAATTATGATAACATTACATTAAATAACTTTCTGTTTGGCGATTTGCATTGCATGTTTCCTATAGATTTTAGAGTGCTAAAAAAAAAAAAAAAAAATTGTATTACCCACAAATGTTAAGAAATTTTACTTTAAATTTTTTGGACTATACGAGAACTTGTGATATTTATAATAACGTTACATTATCATTTTAATTGCCTTTAATTTATAAACATATATTTTGATTTGTTGCCTCAATCGGACATGTAACATGAGTGTAGAAAGAAATTTTACTTTGGTTATTTTGTTTATAAGACCTTCAAGAATTTTAATACTAAATTTCCTTTATGTTTTAAAAAAGTATGTCTTAATAAAATATTTTAATTAGTTAATGTTTTAATGTTTATGTACATAATTTCTCTTTAATTTTGATAGAACGTTAACCCTTTAATGCATGATTTCTTATTTTGATCGGAAAACATTATATTTGAGTCTATTTTTGTTAATTATCCACTATGAAAAGAGTGAGAAAATTTATTTATGTTTCTCTTGGACATAATTTCATAACGTCACTTCTGTGTTACATAACAAAGGCTACTCAAAAAATGATAATTTTAAATTATATACTTATTATAAAGTGTTTACACTGGACAATAACAACTATTCAACGATATAATAATTTTTATAATACTTTTAACAGTTTTCAGAATTAATAATGACTACCTTATAAAAATAGAGAAAAAATGTCAGTCGAGCACATTGCAAGCAGAATCGACAAAGGAGGTTATAACCTAACCGTTATAACAAATCAGAACAAAAACAGACTTCGCGACTTTAAATGCATGTTATCACACGTAAGTAATACATAATAGTACACAAAAAGATCAATACAAAGCGCCAAATGACAAAAAAAGACCATGTAATTCCCGAGTTACACTATGCATTTAAGAGTTAAATTGTGCTGCAACTTTGAAATTTTTAATCTTGCTTTTCAGCTATGTACTGTTCATTTGATCATTTATTTTATTACTAAACTCAAATGACAGAATTTATACGTTATATTACTAATTACAAAAATTTTTTAGCATTGTTATAAAAAATAAATAAATCAGAATATGTGGTTAGGGGGCACTTTTAACTGCCATATTCTTTTTCATAATCTTTTAAAATGTAAAAATTATCACTTAGTTCATAAGAAACAGATACATTGTTGAATAGGGATACAATATGAATAATATAAAGTATTTTCTGAGTTATTTATGATAACAGTAGTTGAATAAGATAACCAATATTGTTTAGCTATAGCCCAAGATTTACTTCACTAACTAGGCTTAAATTTATCAATTTTAATGTGTAATAGATTAAGTTTTTAGGAATTGCTATCCTTTTCCGTTTGCCTTTAAATATTAATTAGAAAAGTAGCAAAGTTCAAATTCTAATTTCAATAGAGTGCATGCATGTATTTTGTGGTATAATGAAGATTGTTAAACATTTTAAACCTGTTAAAACATTTAAAAACATTTACAACACCCGCAATTTATATAAAATCTCTCAATTATTTGTTACTGTTTAAATTTTCCTTCTAAAATGCAAGTAAAATATTACTAGTTTTGCAATAGATATTTTATTTTTTTATAAGAAAGAAGACTAATCAGTTATGACAAATGAAATTAATTTTTAAATTATCTGAAATATAAAATATAACTTTTGAATAAATGATTAAAAATATTATGCTGAATCGTATAAAAAATTATCATTTTGTGTTACATATAATGTAATTACATCACAGATATGAGTTACATGCATACATAATATGACTGGTACGTTTATTTTAATGAGAATATTATATACAAAATATGATTTTTATACTTTAATTTTTTTAATGGTTAAATGTATACATTTTGAATTTATAACCAATTGTTTCAAAATCAAAATAAAGAAAATATTAAAATAACACTATTAAAATTAAACTTTAAATATATGGAAATAAATAGCGATTATTTTAAATATATAAACACAAACACTTCAAATAACATTAAAGTTAGTTTTATGAGGAAGCTCAATAAAAATAATTTAAAATAAAAAAAATTTACAAGCAACGAATACTTATTATTTATTAAGGCAAATTTTTTACATTTTTCAGTGGCATAAAAAAAAAATTAAATTTGTTCAAAATCGGGAGAGATATTTGTCCATTACAATGCATTCGAGTCCAGATTTGTTAAAAATAAATTTTGATATTCATAGCCAAATAAATCGCTTATAAGACATGTATTTAATCTTAATTTAATCTTTTCAATAACTTAAATTTATAATTTTGGCAATTGTAAAACTAAATCTAAAATGATAATGGAAAATCTAATAGAAAACTATCAATATGTGACTTACTCATTACACCAGTTACGATTGCGGTGCTGAGGAAGAAAGCCATCAAGCTAGATATTGTTGACTCATACATTTTCATCTTTTTTCACTTGCTTCAACGAAATATTCTTAATTGCTTTCTTTTTCTGTGGTAGTTGAAATCCAAATATGCCAGAAGAATCTTATATGTAAAAACATATAATTTTGTATCTCTATTTTCTGCGATAATTTCAGCGTTCGTGAGCAGAATAGCGTTATGGTAGAATCAGAATCAGTACCAGAACTCCATAGTTTGTGAGTACTAGCGCCCTCATTCTGCCGTTTTGTAAACTATTTAATTTTCACTTTACTTTTATTTTTTAAATATAGTCATTTAATATAAGAAAATAATTATATTTTTATATAGGAACATAATAACTTAAGATTAAATTTGAAAATTCATCTTAATAAAAAGGAAACATCCTTTTTAATCAATATTCCTTGGCTAAAGCGTTAGATATTACAAACATATTGGTCATTCATTCTACGGAAAATATTAATTTCTGAGAAAAAAAAATCCAATAAAAAAATTTAAACAAAATTTTTTCATAATAATATTAATATTTCCTCTTTCATTCCTTTTAATATTTATAAAATTTGTCGTACAATCTTCACATTAGTTGACGCTTAGTTAATTTTCTAAAGATTTAGGGGGTAATTCTTTAATAAACTGTAATTGGGGATACATAAACGGTGGATACAAATACATGATGTTTTGTTTTATAATGTTTATTTAGGGTAAGTTATGAAACTTGAAGTAAATATTTGAGAAAAAGCTTTTTGTATATGAATTACAAACCTATTTTTATTAAATAAAGGATACTTACGTTTTAAATCAAGAACATGAAATACATGAAATTCCTGACCATTTCTAGCACAGTGAGACTTATTCAAAATGAATGACAAAGGACACTGTGCACAATCACGGATAACAATAACAACTGAAGATGCTTATCTTTGAATATTTTTATCAGCTGACTAATGCTGTATTTTGGAAATTATTGTACAGAATTTTATCATATATAATAATACGATTAAATCTTTTGTGTGTGTATGCAAATCTTATCTAAAAAACAGCTCTAACGATTTTGACTAAATTTTGTATCACACAGTTTTGCGGTACGAGAAGACCATCGTGCTAGGTCACATGTTCGAGAAAATTCGATTAGTGGGTCATTTTGGGGGGTCACTACGGGTCAATGCATTTCAATGGGAATGAAGGTTGAAACAGTTATTAAGTTGTTCAACAGTTGACAGTAAACGAAGTCGCAAAGTTGACGACATTTCGCCAAATTTGGCGACATTCGCGAAATTTGGCGAGAAAATCGACTTTCAAGATTACCAATGCAAAACACATTCTTGGCGTCAAATAAAAGTATTTCGCTAAAGTTGGCGACATTTGGCGTAAAAAATGGCTTTCAGAATCTGAACCAATTATCTAGAAAGTCCCGATAGGAGCCGAGATACATGATTCAAACAATCAGAGTCCATAGAACATTCTGGAAAACAGAATTCAACCAGTCAGAGAACATATAACTTTCTCAACACATGCTTGGCGCCAAATGAAAGAATATCGCCAAATTTGACTATATTTGGCCAAAAAATATTGAAACGATACAGCGCATACTTTATAGCAATAATAAAGTGATAATTTATTATTATATCGAGTTGAACACAAAGCTAATTTTAACCGAGAACATCTCGATCTTCCCAGCTGGTTATTGTAATGGAGGATACAAGAAAAAATTTGTAGCACTAGTTCAAACATAGTTTTTAAAAACAATTATATATATATATTTTTTTTTTTTTTTCAGAATAAAAATTAATTTACATGTAAAAGAATTTTAAATGAAAATATTGAATGAATATTATATTTATCCAATTCACAATATAAGTGAACATGATAATAAAGAAATTTAGATGTAACATGTAACGGAGGTATGCACGTATACCGTTCATTAAAAAAATAAAAATAAAAGGCAAATATTAATCCTTATCAGATCTATATATTAAATGTGCCTCCCAAAATAATGCGCATCTAATGTTTAATCTCTCAAATGTTTGTAAAAGATATATTCTTTCAAAAATTAACTACCGAAAAAGTAATGTTTTTTGTAGAATGACCAATGTATATATGTACACGTTTCGCAGCATAAGAAACAAAATTTCTTCGTTAAAATGAAAGTTAGTTACTGTAAACTTTTTCCCAACTTTACTGATCCATATTTGAATTTATCGTATTGCATATGGACAAGAAGTAGGGCATCTGAAAATATTTTAAATGCTATTGTTTATAAATGGTACTTAAAAATAATAATAATAAAATACAAATAACTTAGTAACAATTTTACAGAGCACCGAAAACAGATTTTAAATTGTTTATAATTTGTTATATGAGTTTTATTTACAACTCTATACTAACAACATTTATTTCACATGGGAAAATATTGAGAATTTATGTAATGTAATGGTGCAATCATTTTTTCCGAAGTCTCAGAAGTATTTAAGCTATAGTGTTTTTTTTTTTTTTTTTTTTTTTTTTAATAAACATCCAGTTTCGAGTACATAACATTTGTAATTTTTTTTCCTTTCAAAAAGAAAGAAAAAAATATTGCTTAGAAACGTAAAATCGCGCATCATAGACTTTTGGATATTTTTTATTTCTAAACACATTGAAGTTGGCTTCACATGTTCACATGTTATACACTATAAAAAAAAAAAAAAAAAAAAAAAAAAACAGGCATATGTTTCTTAATCTATGAAAATGTACTATGACTACGAGCAAAAATATACACAAACCTCTTCTCAGTTACCCAGGATTCCGAAAAGCATTCTTTATCTTTGGGAACCTGAGAAACCAATATATTTTCGAGATTGAAAGAAGTCTTCGTAAAAACAAAGTTTAAGGTTAATGCAGTTGATCATGTTAATTTATCATGTTCGTCTGTAAAACATATCAAAATGTTTACTTTAGCATTTGTAGGATCCGAAAAACCTATATTCCGGTTTAAGAAAACCGATTAATATATTATAAGAACTACTCGGAAATATTTCCGAAAATCAGTGGCAGCAAAAAGAAAACTTCGCTTTTATAAATGTTGCTTTTTTAAATATCGAAAATATATTGGTTTCTGAGGTTTCTAAGGGTAAAGAACGCTTTTTGGAATCGCGGATAACTCAGAAGTGATTATTCTATATTTGCGTTCGTAATTATACAGGGTGAATCTAAACTCTTGGGCAAAACTTTAAGGGGTGATAGTATACATCAAGACAAACAATATTAAATAGAAAACTAAGGGTCCCAAACGTTTTCCGAAAGAGATAAGCACAATCAAAGTTTAGGGTCCAAAATGAACCGTGTTCAGAAAGGGGGAGGGGGGGGTTCAAATTTCAACTCCTGAACACAGTTCAGTTTGCACTATTTAACCACTCAAAACGATTCAGATTTTGAGCATAAAATTTAAGTCTAAGTTTAAGCTTTTGAAAGCATTTAATGAGATACAAAAAATAATGGTAAGAAATAGTTGTTCGTTACTCTAAAGTCTGAAGTTCCCTGTATCGGCATTTTTTTTTCTTTATCTTTAAAATTTATTTTCAAGAAAATACTGATAAAAAGAATAGTCTCAGGGAAAACCGCAAATGAATCGACCAATTTTTCCGTTTTTCATAATCATTTGATATTTTGGACCCTAAACTTTAATGGCGCCTATCTCCTTCGGAAGACGTTTGGGACCCTTAGTTTCCTATATAATATTGTTTATCTTGACATGTACTAACACCCCTTAAAGTTTTGCCCAAGAGTTTAGATTCACGCTGCATAATATTTTCCTATATTAATAAAGAATTGTCTTTTTTGTATGACATTGTCTGTATGACATTATATAAATAAATGACGATAATAATACATGAAATAATCAATTAATTTACATATTTTACAGAGTGCACTAGTTTTTAAAAGGTCTGTTTGAATTACCATAAAAAATGTCTTATATACATTTAAATTGTTCTGAAGAAGGAAACATAGATGTATACAGAATCCATGAATATTAGAATACAGAAACAACCTATTAAGAATTTCGTTAAAGATTTTCTTTTAAATGTATAATAATTGGAAATATATGTTCATGTGTTTTCGATACAAATTACAATTCAGTGTAGTATTAGAAATTAATTGAATTTTAAAATGCTTTGAGACTTATTATTTTTAATTAGATTCCGATAATTTTTACAGGTATTGTTTTCGGTATTGGTAAATTACAAGATATATTTAATACTTTCAGTGAGTTTAGTAAAATGTAGCGATTTTGATAATCGGTTTTAAAGTCCCTTATGGATGAGAAAAACATAATAACTTAAATATATGTATTTATAACAGAAGGTATTAATAAACGTATTATTATTTTGAAAGCATGATTAATTTTTAAAGTATAACAAATATTTTGGGAAACATTAAAGAAAAAACATTATTAGGCAATGGTAATTGTAAAAGCGTCTACCTTCACATATTACTGTTAATAGTTCCCCTTTCCACCCTTTAAAATTATGCCTTTTTAAATTCTTAACTTTAATTATCTATCTGCATTTGGATTGAATTTATTTTGTATCGCTCTTTTCCTTTCACGAAATTATGCAGTCAATTCTCATTCCCATTAATCTTTTAACCGCAGCGCACGGCATTTAAAAGAAAAGACATAATATCCTTTTCCGCCTATCAACCTCTTTCGGACTTCATCCTTGTGCCTTACTTTTGATGATATGTAGAAATTAGTCAGACACTTTTCTTCTACAGAGACCGTTAGTCCAGATGCAATATATTAATCATTTCATCATTGGTACTCTGTCTTTATTTTATTTTATTTTATTAACATTCATCTTGGAGCTTCAATCCCGTGAGATTTTTGGCAAACCCCTGTAGAATGTTCTTTTGTGGTTTCTGCACCATAATTCCTACGCATATCATTTTGGCGGTAAATAATTCATATTACTCTTTTGGCGCCCCCAATGAGTTACAATTAACGAACTCCAACCACATGTTTTCACTCACTTTATTCTCGCCATATAGCATACGTAATTGGCGAAAAATGTACATGTTGTTCTGCCAACACTCGATCATTTTGAGAAAATGTAATTTTGATCACTTCCTTCTTGACTGTGATTCTGATAACATACAAAATGTAAAACTATGCTCTCCTCTCCAGCATCGGCGATGCCCGAATGATCTCGGCTGTATTAGAAAGGATCCCGGTGCATAATAAAATTCTTCAAATATTAAAACACTGATCCCTCTTGATTCAATGACTTCCTGTCATTTTATTCAAATAATTCACATCTAATTTACAGCCATCTGATGTGTCTCGGATTTCATCAAAAAAGAAACCACCTGTTCAAGAAAGCTTCGTTATAGTAATTATTGTTATAATAGATTTACGATAAAAATTAACTTTTTATCATAAACATGAGAATAAAATTTCTAGTAGTTTAAAATTATGAATGCTCACTTTTCAAGATGAATATTTCGCAGATTTATTTCAATTTTTGAATATGTTGCAAAAGACATTATTCCTATATCATACTATTACATAAGTTTTTGCCCTTTTGTGTTTTATTACAACATCACACAAAACGTAGTTCATAGATTTTAATGGGACTTTCATTAGAGCGAAGCAAAAAGTGAAATAAATCTTTTAAATATTGTCATAAGAATGATGCTCGATTTATAAAATAAGTTATATTTTGTGCATTTTGGTGCAGAATTTGAGATAAGTATAAAAAAATTTAAGTTTCCTTCACATTTATTTAATAAAAAAATGTTCCTTCCTTTTTTAGGTTTTATCTTAAAACAGGAGAGATTAAAAATAAATGAAAATTACCCCACTTTCGCACAATTATTACGAAAGAATTTCCATGTCACAGCCTTGTTTTTTTTTTTTTTTTTTTTTTTTTTTTTTCAGGTCTTTAGTCTTAGCAGGAGTCAAATTAAAAATCAGTGAATATGACATAATTTTATATAAATTGTTTCAAATTCATAAATTAAAATGCAATCTTTCTTTTAAATGTGGCGACATTTTCATTTGAAATCAGGACCTATGAATTAGACAAATATATATGTTTTTTGTTAAACTTAATGCCTTTTTCAGAAAATGAAAACTTGTCTGAAGATAATAAAAAAAGTGCCTTTAATCTCAGAACCAGTTCAAGGAAACATCAATAAAAATGAAGTCATTTTATTGAAATCATAATAAATTGTTTCAAATTCATAAATTAAAATTCACTCTTTCTTTTGAATGAGATGGCATTTTCATCTGAAATCAGGACCTATGAATAAGACAAATATGTTTTTTGTTAAACATAATGCCATTTTTATGTAATAAAAACTTGCGTGTAAATAATAAAAAATGTGGCTTTAATCTCAGAACCAGTTGAAAGAAACATCAATGAAAATTAAGTTATTTTATTGAAATTATAATAAATAGTTTTAAATTCATAAATTAAAGTGCACTATTTCTTTTCAAGAAAGAGAAACAACGCAGAAAAACACAAATATAAATATGTATAAAACGCATACAGCTGTTTCGAAACTTCTAAGGTTTCATCATCAGTGCTTAAAATTAAAGATAAAATTAAAACTCTGGATTAAAGGGGGGAGAGAACAGAGATCGAGAAAGGCGTACCTTACAGCTCGAGTGTCAACGGCGAAATCGACTCACTGTTGACAAACAACCACGGAGTCGATTTGCCGCGCACACAGGGAGACCAATCAAAATTGCCCAGTTGCTCCGGGAGAGTTCAAACAGAGAGAAGAAAAAAAGGGGGGGGGAGTGAATAGAACAAATTATAGAAAATTAAATCGTACCTTGAAAAATTGGGCGTACTGGACAAATCGTTAACTAAACTGTTTGAATTTTTCCATATGTGATAAGCCTCCCAGAAGTCAAGATCGTTATTTGATGAGCATTTCTGCATTATTGAGGCTTCAGAAAATTTAAAATTATGAATGTTGGACCAGCAGTGGTTAGCAATTGCGGAACGTTTAATGTCACAATTTTTAACCCAAGTTTTATGCTCCCCTAAACGGATCTTAAAGGCTCGCTTCGTTTGACCAGCGTACATTTTGTTGCATTCGCAAGATATCCTGTAAATACCCCAACGTAAAAAAATAATATTAATCATATTTCCATATTTTCCGAAAATAAGCCATCAAATTTCTAAAATCTTGTTAAAATTTGACTTTAAGGTAGTTTATACTCCTTTTAACAAAATTCAATTCACATCTGAAACATCCAATTGACAGTTTTTCACATTGGGGTATTTACAGGATATCTTGCGAATGCAATAAAATGTACATTGGCTTAACGAAGCGAGCATTTAAGATCCGCTTGGGAGAGCATAAAAAAGCACTTGTGTTAAAAATTGTGTCATCAAACGTTCCGCTATTGCTAACCACTGCTGGTTCCAACAATCATAATTTTAAATTTTCCGAAGCCTCAGTAATACAGAAATGATCATCAATTTACGATCTTGACTTCTGCGAAGCTGAACACATTGGAAAAATTCAAGCAATTTCGTTACCGATTTTACCAGTACGCCCAATTTTTCAAAGATATGGTTTAATTTTCTATAATTCGTTCTCTTCACTCCCTCCCCCCCCCTTTCTTCTCCTCTCAGTTTGAACTCTCCCGGAGCAACTGTGCAGTTTTGATTGGTCTCCTTGTGTACGCGTGAGATCGACTCCACGATTGTTTGTCAACCGTGAGTCGCATTTCGCCGTTGACAGTTTTATATTTGTAAAATATTTGTAATTATATTTGTAACTTATTTCAAATCCATGAATTAAAATGCACTCTTTCTTTTGAATAAGACTCTTTGTAGTCATGAGTGTTGACCCGTGTGTCCACATGCCCATTAAAATAAATATGAACAATTTATCGGAAGTCATCAGCAATTCCTTATATGGACAGATACAAAGATACATATTAAAATTGCATATTTAAAGAAATTTTTTATCGTTTTATCAGATTTCTATTAGTATTACATTTGTTACCACTAACAATTTCACTTCATGTTTACAAATACTACCTAGTACATATCAATACTTGGAATTTTTTCCAGAGAGAAACATCTGCCTTGCATACAATATTTCAAATTAAAATAAAATTTCAAATTATTTGCTTAAAAGGCGCAAAGGCCAACCTAGTGAAAAAGAGTCCATACCGGGTCTCGAGCCCGGTCCATCAGTACAGCGCACTGACGTTCTACCGACTGAACCACATGGAACGATACCCAACCTGGAACTTCGCACTATTACAGGTTGGCAAGGCTACAAGCGCAGCACAACAGGGGATATTTTCCGCGAGCCACCGACAAGGGGCAAACACGAAGCTTCATGTTTGCCTTACCAACCTGTAAGTACCTATACTAAGTACAAGAAATATATTTTTTAATATTCTATTCGCACAGTAAAAAATAAAATCCTTCACAATCAACGGCCGACAGACACACAATTGCTTCTAATCCACTGTATTTAAAAATTACTATAATGCATTTATATTACTTTAACAATATTCATGCAATGCTCTGGGCGTATCGCTAAAAGCCCAGCTTATTTACACAGAAACTCACATTTATGCCATCAGGTATGCTAAGTAATTTAATGGAACTTCCGATTTTAACACGAAAACTTATGCATGTAAATATATTTTGTTTAGTGAAAGTATGAAACATACGAAAAAATAAGTGTAAGACCATTAATATTTTAATATTTCTCTGATTTTATGTTTTCTCAGAAACATGAAATTTAAATTTTGAGATAATTAACAGAAGGTTTAGCAAAGGAACATCAACATAAAGTCCTGTGACAAATAACAAATGTTTTCAGTGAAAAAAAGCTCAGGCGTAAAATATCGAAATATTAAATCAGCTATAACGTTTTGGTTTATGCATATCAATCCAAATTTCATATGGGATATTTTACGCCTAGATAGAAACTTCAAACTATTAAAGTTTGAAAAAGACCGGTGTGTGTAAAACTTTACAAACTCTTCTTATGAGCTGACGCGAAATCGGTTAGAGGTTCTTTGTGACAATTTTATGTTCAATAATCAAAGGACATGTAAGAAAGCTCCTGTATAATCTATACTGAGTCTCGCAGTGGCTCGCAATGAATAATTTAATGACTTTTATTACCCTATAAAATATCTTCTAGACGACTCTGTATCCTTTGAACTTTTTTGTTTATCTGAGTATTTTATAATATCTAACTGGCACGTTATTAAATGGTTTTATGAAGGAAAATGATTTAATCATACAAAAGTGCGATTTTTTGTAGTAGACCTACCTAAAATACATGTAAGAAAGCCCCTGTATAATCTATACTGAGTCTCGCAGTGGCTCGCAATGAATAATTTAATGACTTTTATTACCCTATAAAATATCTTCTATACGACTCTGTATCCTTTGAACTTTTTTGTTTATCTGAGTATTTTATAATATCTAACTGGCACGTTATTAAATGGTTTTATGAAGGAAAATGATTTAATCATACAAAAGTGCGATTTTTTGTAGTAGACCTACCTAAAATACATGTAAGAAAGCCCCTGTATAATCTATACTGAGTCTCGCAGTCAGGGGTGCCCAGAGAGGGGTTTGGTGACGCAAAATGCGTCATAAAATTTACTTTTGGGGGGGAATTTAGACAAAAAGTACATTTTTTTTTGGGGGGGGAGGGATTTTTAAAATCTTAATACTATTTCCTTTTTTTTTTTTTTTTCAACTATTGAAAATTTTTTTGCTTTTTATAATATCACTTTTAACTTCTTTTCAACATTCAATTTCCAGAAATGGTCATGTTTTTTTCATTCTTTAAATTCTAGATAAGGGCAATAAGAACCGATTTTGCATCTTAATATTTTTGAAAGTGCAGGAATAAAAAAATACTTGGTATACAGGTGGGAAAATGTTTAACACATTCTGAAAGGCAATTAGGACCGCAAGACGTGATAAAAGGAATAGCTTTCCAGAAGCGTCTTAAGTAATTTATTATATTGTTTGACAGGGTCAAATCGTACAGTCCAAGTGCAAAAATACATTCTTGACGGGTATGATAAGAAATAACAACAAAATAGACATTTCAGAGGAAGAGACAACGCTAAAATTACTTGACGATTTTCAGAAAACTAGGATTTGAGTACAGTTTATTTTAGTGATAATAGAAGAGTAGTATTGTGTGTCATTAAAACAGTATAAGGTAAACAACCTGTACAGAGAAAAAGACTTCCAGCTAGTGATGGGTGAAAACGAGATGTTTTTATAGATTTTATCGATTGTATGGACGTCTCGATATTTTTTGATTGTGCAAAATTTTTCTCGATGACTCCAGTTTGCCAATTGCTTTTATACTATACCCGATTCGATTTTATCAAGAATCGTCTGCGGGAAAGCTGGAATGAGTCGGGTTAATAAGGACTAGTTGGCTACGCCCGCTAGTGCGGCCCTTCTTTAATCAGGGCCTCTAATTTATACGTAATCTCGTAATATGAAATCTCAAACTGGGTCCCCACTGCATACGGCGCCGTATAGAAGGCATGGTGTGCACACACTGCAAAATCTTGTAAACAAAAAAAATCTCGAACCGAACGAACCTCGGACCGGATCCTTTGGGGGGTCAAAGGGTGGGCACAGGAGCTGCATAATATGAATAAGTGGTCGCAGGGCTTTCCAACGATACATCATATGAGGGTTATAAGCAAAATTTAGAAAAGTGCCCCCGGGAGGGCAAAGTGGAGAAAGGGTCATCGGAGGGGTTTAACATCAATACGTGGTCACAAGCCTTTCCAACCAAATGTCACATGAGGGGTCTTGAACTAAATTTATAAAAATGCTCACCGGGGTGACAAAGTGGGGGAAAGGGGTGCGGGAGGTGCATAACAGGAGTAAGTGGTCACAGTCCTATCAAACAATACGTCACATGAGGGGTCTCAGCTGAATTTCGAGAAGTGCCTCCCTTGGGGGCAAAGTGAGGGAAGGGACACCGGAGATGCATAACATCAGTAAGTGGTCACAGGCCTTTCCAACCAAATGTCACATGAGGGTTCTCGAGCTAAATTTATAAAAATACTCACCCCACCATTAGGGCAAAGTGGGGGGGGGGGAGGGCGCTGGAGGTGCATAACATGAATAAGTGGTCACAGTCCTTTCATACAATATGTCACATGAGGGGTCTCGGTTAATTTAGAAAAGTGCCACCGTGGGTGTCAAAGTGAAGAAAGGGGCACGGTAGGTGCTTAATGTGAATAAGTGATCGCAGGACTTTCTAATGATATATCACATGAGGAGTGTCGGTAAAAATTAGGAAAGTTCTCCCCTCGGGGGTCCAACTATCGCAACCCTCCAGGAATTCAGCCCCCCCCCCCCTTTTTTGAAATTTCATATAAGTAATATTTTTCGGAAAACTCCTTAAAAAATTCAAATTAAAATGATGAAAACGCAATAAAGTTCAAAAACTGGGGCCAAATTGGGAAGGGGAGAAGAAATTCTCATAATATGAAAGAGTGATCCGAGGGCTTTCCAATTATATATTTCATGAAGGGCTTAAAAAAGGTTGAAAATCCCCCCCCCCCCGGTTTGTTCCCTCTTTCGGCCCGGAATTCACGCATGCCCCACTTTTAATTTTTTATATTTAATAAATAATATCTACCGGAGGACTCCATCAAAAAAACACATTTAAAATTATATTCATTGTAGAAATCACAAAGATTTTAAAAATTTGTTCGCCCTCTCCGCACCCCCCTCTTTGAAATTTTTATATTTAATAAATAGTATTTATCAGAGGGTTCCAGGTATGTGACAGCTTGATAGGGCTAAAATAAGAGAAACTTTGAATATTAGGGCTTCATTTCACAGCTCATTGTCATGCCTCTTTCTCTATTTCGTCTCGATAAATCTTCTCACATCTCTTCTCTGCCGAGAACGAGAAATTGAATTCTCGTTCTCGGCAACCTATGAAAAGACACTAATCGAGAAGCGAAGAAAATTGATTTCTCATTCTCAGCCACATACGAAATGTTGAAAAGTGCGAGAGGAATAATCGGGAAATCAAAAGTCGATATGCCGGTGAAAAATCATCGAGATGAGATTTGCGGAAATGCCAGAGAAAGAGAGAAATGAAGCTTTTAGAGTCAACTTACCGCATTTCTGTTTTAAGTCATAGTTTCTCGAAGGAGTGCATTTGCTTAACCAATCTCTTTTTGTTATTAACCGATATGGGTTAGGAGGTATAGGGGTTTATTTATTCAGTTCTGTATAGTCCTAATTTCAATAATTACTGTTGAATTTAGTGTCATTTTGCCCCGAATTTTCAATGTTTCTCTTACTTTAGCTCTGTCAAGCTGTCCCATACCTGGGGCTCTCAGATAAATATTATTTATCAAATATAAAAATTTCAGAAGAGGAAGTTGAGTGAATTCTGGAAGGCGCGAGAATGGACCGACGGGGGATTAATTTTCAAACTTTTACCGAACCCCTCCTGTGACATATCATTGGAAAGCCCTTTGACCACTCTTTCATATTATGAACCTTTCTCATAATGGAGTAAATTTCGGGAGGGGGAAGCAGTGAGGGGGTGAATTTTAAATCGTTGCGATTTCTACAAGAAATATAATTTTAAGTGTGTTTTTTGATGGAGCCCTCCAGTAAATATTATTCATTAAATATAAAAATTTAAAAGTGAGGGTTGCGTGATTCCCGGGTGTATTCTGGGAAGAAAGAGTGAACCCATGGGTGAGGGGTAGATTTCAAACTTTTTGGATCAGTCATGTGATATGTCATCGGAAAGTTTTCGGACCACTCTTTCATATTATGAATCTTTCTTCTTCCCTCCCCAATTTGGCTTCCCGGGTGAGGCGCTTTTCGAACTTTTTTGAAATCGTAGCGTTTTTATCATTTTAGATCGGATTTTGTTACGGAACCCTCAGATGAATAATTTGTATATTAAAATTTCAAAGAGAGGGGGAGGGTGTATTCCGGGGCGCGCAATAGTTGGAATCCTGGGGGCACTTTTCTATCTTTTGCCGTCACCCCCTCATATGATATATCATTGGAAAGCTCTCTGACTATGTACATACCTCCCGCGCCCTTCTCTTCTTTGACTCCGCGGGGGGTCACTTTTCTAAATTTAGCCGACACCCCTCATGTGATATATCGTTGGAAAGTCTTATGACCACTTATTCATATTATGCATTTATTGCTCCTCCCCTACTTTCCCCCCAGGGGGCTCGTTTAGCGCATTCCAGTAGATGGTCTTCTAATAAAGGGGAAATCATAGAACTGATCTCAAATGACATAAAAACATCAATAAAAAATATTGATACTATTTACCATCCTTTCAGTTCATGTTTTTGCCACTGTGCTTTTTATTCTTATTTCTTTGGCCAATTTGCTGCTAATTGTCAAAAAATCCTAATTATTGATACTTAAACTCTTCTTATCGTTTCATACGTACTCGCGACTTTTCAACTTTTTGCAACCAAAGAACGCCGTTACATGACTTTTCCACTATTATGGCTCCATTATAGCCTCCCTTCGTTTTTTTGTTTTTTAAATCCATCTCTTTTCAGTTACCATGTATTTACTAAATACTGCTTTATAAACATATAAAAACAATGATTTTAATAAACGATTGTAGAACATCTCGATTGTAGGTTCTCGGAAGTAATGGATGTCTATATCGATTGTGTTTTTTACCGATTACGATTTTTTTTATTGGTCTACGAATTATTTTAGGGGGAAGGGAGAAATTTATAGAAAAATTACAATTTTTTGGGAGGGAAAGGAGGATTAATTACTAGGTAATAAGACTAAAAAATTATAGTGTGAAAGAAAAACATACCTATACAGAATACAGGGGATTACAATAGATTTAGGACTATGTTTTAATGGTATAATGTCTGCCATTTTATAAGAATCGGTACTTGTATATTGTATGTTGTTAAAGTAGTATAAAGCAACACTTGTACTGAAATAAACTCTTCAATCCGCAGTTTATTTTAGGATGGGGGGTGATTTAGAGAATGTTTTTGGGAGGGTGAGATTAAATTGTATGACTAGATAGTATTAAAAAAATGATTGGGAAATCTTAAGCGTTAAGATTTAATCTTAAACAAGGGCGTATGTACATGCAAATGTATTTGATATGCGTTTGATATAAACAACTCGTCTTTAATATTTTAGTTTTCTTAAAACGAGATGCAATTTTTGTATTTAAGATTTATTTTGTAATAATTTAAAAGATTTTTATTTTAAATACTTGTAAGTAAATATTTATTTTCATAAAAATGTAGCTTTATTTATTAAAACGTATATAGTGAACACGGGCTTGTCAGTCAGGACTTATAAATGTGAAAACAATCAGATTGCTAATAATAAAAAATGTATCTTTTATTATTTATTACGCTGTTAAAACTTTTATTTCATGTTTGTATGACAGTACGTAAGAATACTATTATTAAATAATTTAATAATAAGAATATATTTTACAATTGATTTTCTGTTTATGGGGGGACTCAGTGTTAATGTATGAAGATTTGTTTTTTTTTGGGAGGGGGAATTTGCGTCATTGGATTTGGGGGGGATGGTCACCACTGCTCGCAGTGGCTCGCAATGAATAATTTAATGACTTTTATTACCCTATAAAATATCTTCTAGACGACTCTGTATCCTTTGAACTTTTTTGTTTATCTGAGTATTTTATAATATCTAACTGGCACGTTATTAAATGGTTTTATGAAGGAAAATGATTTAATCATACAAAAGTGCGATTTTTTGTAGTAGACCTACCTAAAATACATGTAATGCCCCTGTATAATCTATACTGAGTCTCGCAGTGGCTCGCAATGAATAATTTAATGACTTTTATTACCCTATAAAATATCTTCTAGACGACTCTGTATCCTTTGAACTTTTTTGTTTATCTGAGTATTTTATAATATCTAACTGGCACGTTATTAAATGGTTTTATGAAGGAAAATGATTTAATCATACAAAAGTGCGATTTTTTGTAGTAGACCTACCTAAAATACATGTAAGAAAGCCCCTGTATAATCTATACTGAGTCTCGCAGTGGCTCGCAATGAATAATTTAATGACTTTTATTACCCTATAAAATATCTTCTAGACGACTCTGCATCCTTTGAACTTTTTTGTTTATCTGAGTATTTTATAATATCTAACTGGCACGTTATTAAATGGTTTTATGAAGGAAAATGATTTAATCATACAAAAGTGCGATTTTTTGTAGTAGACCTACCTAAAATACATGTAAGAAAGCCCCTGTATAATCTATACTGAGTCTCGCAGTGGCTCGCAATGAATAATTTAATGACTTTTATTACCCTATAAAATATCTTCTAGACGACTCTGTATCCTTTGAACTTTTTTGTTTATCTGAGTATTTTATAATATCTAACAGGCACGTTATTAAATGGTTTTATGAAGGAAAATGATTTAATCATACAAAAGTGCGATTTTTTGTAGTAGACCTACCTAAAATACATGTAAGAAAGCCCCTGTATAATCTATACTGAGTCTCGCAGTGGCTCGCAATGAATAATTTAATGACTTTTATTACCCTATAAAATATCTTCTAGACGACTCTGTATCCTTTGAACTTTTTTGTTTATCTGAGTATTTTATAATATCTAACTGGCACGTTATTAAATGGTTTTATGAAGGAAAATGATTTAATCATACAAAAGTGCGATTTTTTGTAGTAGACCTACCTAAAATACATGTAAGAAAGCCCCTGTATAATCTATACTGAGTCTCGCAGTGGCTCGCAATGAATAATTTAATGACTTTTATTACCCTATAAAGTATCTTCTAGACGACTCTGTATCCTTTGAACTTTTTTGTTTATCTGAGTATTTTATAATATCTAACTGGCACGTTATTAAATGGTTTTATGAAGGAAAATGATTTAATCATACAAAAGTGCGATTTTTTGTAGTAGACCTACCTAAAATACATGTAAGAAAGCCCCTGTATAATCTATACTGAGTCTCGCAGTGGCTCGCAATGAATAATTTAATGACTTTTATTACCCTATAAAATATCTTCTAGACGACTCTGTATCCTTTGAACTTTTTTGTTTATCTGAGTATTTTATAATATCTAACTGGCACGTTATTAAATGGTTTTATGAAGGAAAATGATTTAATCATACAAAAGTGCGATTTTTTGTAGTAGACCTACCTAAAATACATGTAAGAAAGCCCCTGTATAATCTATACTGAGTCTCGCAGTGGCTCGCAATGAATAATTTAATGACTTTTATTACCCTATAAAATATCTTCTAGACGACTCTGTATCCTTTGAACTTTTTTGTTTATCTGAGTATTTTATAATATCTAACTGGCACGTTATTAAATGGTTTTATGAAGGAAAATGATTTAATCATACAAAAGTGCGATTTTTTGCAGTAGACCTACCTAAAATACATGTAAGAAAGCCCCTGTATAATCTATACTGAGTCTCGCAGTGGCTCGCAATGAATAATTTAATGACTTTTATTACCCTATAAAATATCTTCTAGACGACTCTGCATCCTTTGAACTTTTTTGTTTATCTGAGTATTTTATAATATCTAACTGGCACGTTATTAAATGGTTTTATGAAGGAAAATGATTTAATCATACAAAAGTGCGATTTTTTGTAGTAGACCTACCTAAAATACATGTAAGAAAGCCCCTGTATAATCTATACTGAGTCTCGCAGTGGCTCGCAATGAATAATTTAATGACTTTTATTACCCTATAAAATATCTTCTAGACGACTCTGTATCCTTTGAACTTTTTTGTTTATCTGAGTATTTTATAATATCTAACTGGCACGTTATTAAATGGTTTTATGAAGGAAAATGATTTAATCATACAAAAGTGCGATTTTTTGTAGTAGACCTACCTAAAATACATGTAAGAAAGCCCCTGTATAATCTATACTGAGTCTCGCAGTGGCTCGCAATGAATAATTTAATGACTTTTATTACCCTATAAAATATCTTCTAGACGACTCTGTATCCTTTGAACTTTTTTGTTTATCTGAGTATTTTATAATATCTAACTGGCATGTTATTAAATGGTTTTATGAAGGAAAATGATTTAATCATACAAAAGTGCAATTTTGTGTAGTAGACCTACCTAAAATACATGTAAGAAAGCCCCCGTATAATCTATACTGAGTCTCGCAGTGGCTCGCAATGAATAATTTAATGACTTTTATTACCCTATAAAATATCTTCAAGAGGACCCTGTATCCTTTGAACTTTTTTGTTTATTTGAATATTTTATAATATCTAACTGGCATATTATTAAAGGTTTTATGAAGGAAAATGATTTAATCATACAAAAGTACGATTTTTGTAGTTGAATTTGAAAAGTGTAATTTTTTTTTTAATTTAAGAACATTTTAAAACTACACTTATTTTACAGTTTTCGAAATTTCGAAATACCTTTCATCTCACACTTTTCTTAGAAGTGTCCTCTATAGGTGCAAGAATCAGATTTCCAAAAAAGTTAATTATTTTAAGAAAACTAATAAAAAGTCATGACACATGTAAAAAATACAGTAATATGACTATTTTACTAAGCATTTTTATATTAATTGTTTATATTACTGAAAATCCGATCCTGGGTCTTATTAAATGCACCTCAAGGATCAAGACATAGCGAGTGAATTGAAAATTATGTGTAGAAGTTTTGTCACTTACAACATACCGATATATTGAAAAACACACACAAGCTGAAATTCGAGTTTACTCTTGTTTGGATTATTTACTCAAAACATTAATAAATAATTTTTTCATGTATTTATAAATGTACTAGCAGGCTATGCCCGCTACGCTGGTTCTATTTTTCCATCTTGAATCAAAGAAATATATATGTGGTATCAGTGGCGTGGCGTGAAAATTTTCGGTGGTCATCGCAATTATTTAAGTTTGTGGTGAAAAATTATTAACTCTAAAATTCAATGGTTGAATGTTCAAAAAAGAAACTTTAAATCTTACCTTCACTTATATATGAACTCCAAATGTTCTGCTAAAACTGGATCGTAGAGTTTTAAAAGCTTATTAAGAGTTTTAAAATATTGCTTGGTCATCGCCGCATCCAGCGATGACCGGACGCCACGCCACTGGTGGTAATGTATTTCTGATTTAGAGAAACGATGTAAACGATGTATCATTGCAGCATTATATTTACTAATGTGTTGAGACAAAATTTCAGTTATTAAGCATCAACTACTATTTTAGTTGATCAACTACAGTTTGATTTAGCAGGAAAATGAAGCCGTTATGGCAACAGGAATCAAAATGTCCTTTAATAGATACACTACTGAAATGAAGTTTATTACAATGACTGCAGAGAATGTCCGTCGCATGGAAATAATGTTCAGGTGATTCATTCTCATTTGTTATCTTTTAAATTCCTAGCTTCTTGGTCTTGCGGCATGTGTGATTCTGGTAGTTTAAATGCTATATCACTCTATGTTCTGTTACATTTCGTAAAACGCAATTCTGCCACAATTTTTCATATTTCCATTTTAGCAGAAAAAAATGCATTTAAAACTGTAATAGCAGTAAATAATACTGTAGTTTCCATCATGAGTTAAAATGCAGCACTTTTTTTAATACGAAAAGCTCTCTCAAAAAGAAAAAAAAAACTTTTTAATTCATGATATTCATAAAAAGGGTAATCTTTAATAATCGGGTTCACAGAATTAAGAAATTTCTACGTAATTCTATAACTAAGCATTGTAGAACAATGTATTGTATACCTAATCCCAAAAACTATCATTGTAATTTCTATCAACATAATATGAACCGTTCAGTTGAAATGCAAATGAATATGGTAAAAGATGATATAATTTTCTGTAATGGAATACATCATGAAGATTTTGCTTCAAAGATAAACGATGCTTTCAAAATCATATTTAATACGCCAATTTGCGAGATATCCAGCTACGAAATATTAGCTCGAAATGCTATGAACGGTAGTACTTGATTATCCCGTCGACCAAAACATGTCGCTAAACTGTAAGATTAAATGCCAATAATGGATGACCGTAAATGCCACATTCACTTGACATTAAACACGATACACGTGTTTGTAACGTCATCAAGTCTTTTTAATTCGACGTTTTATATGCATTTTTATTAATGTTTTACCAATTTATTTGTTCTTTCGTATTTAAAATTACTGCAAATTTTGATTTTTTTTCTTCAATTCTGTATGACCTGCTAATCCTGTTTACCTGCATTTTTTAGCTATGTCCGTCAACATTGACTAAATAAAGAGCATCAGGTACGTTACAATTTTCCGTTATCATTGATATTTTTGTGGTTTTTAATAAATTCGATTGTTACATTTAAGTTACTTAAATTTTATTCACAAATACATTATCTTAAAATTACCGTTTTATTGTTTATAGTTTAATTCAATAATTATGCATTTAAATACATAAACTTTTAGCATTCTTTTGTCGGAAATCATCTAAATAAATCAAATTTTATATTTGGTACGTTGCTATGCCATAAATGAACGTCATTATTAAAGTAATATTTTTAGTAATTTTTTTTAATTTAAATTCATTAATTTTCCTGTCTGAAAATTTTAGAATGACAGCGTTCTTCCATTTCTACAATTTGGTTAAATAGTTTGGCGATTTGTATAATTTCGCGAAATTGGTCGGCGGGATAATCAAGTAGTAAATAAACAGACGATCTAAATTTTCTTTTAAGAAGAATATTTTTTTTTTCCAAAATAGCAATATTTATGCAAATGATATTAATACATTATTGCATAAATATCCTTAAGAATAATTCTAAGTTCCCTTAAATTCGTAATTTTTTTAATAATATATTTCAAATAAAATTATAAACAGTTTTCCCATGCTGTTCGTATTTTTTGATAAACAATGTAACCGTTTCATTTCAATTCCTCGATAATAGCATAATATATCGTTTCCAAGATGAGAAACAATGACCAACAGCAACCTTTGCACCCGGAAAAAAAAGAGAAACACCAAATTTTAATTGAATACTAATAATAGTAATAATAGTTATATAGGTAAATCATGCATACAAATGATTCCAAAAACTTATCCAATGGTGTAAATGATAAACAAAATGCATCCTGTACTTTTAAAATCAACCCTGACAAACTTAAAAAACAGAAAAAAACCGCTATCCAGGTGCCAAATATAAACCACAAAGATGATAAATCGCCAAGTATAGTTTCCATGTATCGACTTTGAAAATGAATCTTCTTTTAAGCCGTACAAACACATTTCTTTCATATTTACAATTAAATATTTTCTTTTTATACTATTATTTCTCATTAAAACTGTATTTCTTTGTATTTTTAATAAAATCAGTAATAGTTTTTTTTCGGGCTGTTTGTATATTTTAATTTCTAAATCATATAGACGTTTCAATTCAAAAAGATTGCTTAATACGCCAAGATGAAAATCATATGCCAATGGCAACCTTTTCGTCCAAAATAACAGAGCTTTCCGTCATAATTCTATAACTAATCAACGTAAAACGATTGGCTGTAGCTTAAAACCTTCCCTGAAACGATATCTATCTAACAGTGTAAGTTTCGTGAAAATCCATGCAGTAGAACTCGAAATCTAGACGTTCGGAACAAAATTTCCGTTTGGATTTTATATATATAATAGATATTCATTTATACATTCTTTTGTTTAATATAACTTGGTTCATGTATGTATGTAACGATGGCATTTTGTTATAAATTTTTCACCCACTTCCTGATTATACTCAGAATAATCTAAGCAGGCGTGTTTCCGATGTTAATACAATATTGTACTATTTTTAGAACTTAATTATGAATTAATAATATTTTAAGCTATTTTCCCGTTAGACGGGTGCATGTGATTATATCGCCAAATATTCTTTATGGTTACAAGTTATAACAACAATAGAGCTAATGACACGCCAAACCACGCTAATCATACCAACTATAGCTGTGAGACTTTTACTTTTACATAACTGTGAAACTTTTACTTTTACTGCACGAAAAGGACTACTCAGACGTCGAAAAAAAAAACTAGTCGGATATGCCAACCCCAAAACTTTCTTCTATCTCATACATGTTAATACTTCAAAATTCTCTAGTACAGAGGCAAAATTAAATGGCAATCGATGCCCATCATGAGGATTCTAAAGACACGAAATTCTGTGCATTAGTTCTTGAGATAGGACTATCGCTAAAACGTGTAAATCATGCGAAATGCAGCATATCAGTGCCACCGGATAGGTGGATTTACACCAAAATCTAATAATCAACAACTTATGTGTTAACGTGTAACTGAATCTGAAGTTTGATGAAAATCCGTTCATTAGTTTTTAAGATAGAGCTATTGCGGAAATCGTAAAAAATTCCACATAGCAGTGCCACCAGTTGAGCAATTTAGACCAAAAACTAATTAGCACCAGTTTATATTAGGGACTAACTGAATCTGAAGCTTGATGAAAATCCATGCATTTGTTCTTGAGATACAGCTATTGCGGAAATCGTGAAAAATGCAGCACAGCAGCGCCACCTATTGGGCGATTCACACCAAAATTTAATCAGCATTAATTTATATCAGGGACTATTCAAATCTAAAGTTTGGTGAAAATTCGTGCATTTGTTCTTGAGTTAGAGCTATTGCGATAATCATGAATAATGCAGCATAGCAGCGCCACCTGTTGGGCGATTTTCACCAAAAACTAATCAGCAGCTAACTATATCCTGGCGTAATTGTATCTGAAGTTTTATGAAAATCCGTGCAGTAGTTCTTGAGATATAGCTATTGCTGAAATCGGGAAAAATGCCGCATAGCAGCGCATTCTGTTGGGCGATTTTCACCAAAATCTAATCAGGTCCAGTTTATATTAAGGTCTAACAAAAATCTAAAGTTTTGTGAAATTCCGTGCATTAGTTCTTGAGATAGAGCGCCCACAAAATTTTGTCACATACAGACTCACAGAGTGACAGAGTGACAGACAGAGTGACGGACAGAGTGACAGACAGACATTTTCTAAAAACCATCAAATCGTGTTCAGGACATTCTAAAACGTATAAATCCGTCGTAAACCGGATGTCGAAAATTTTCACGAATCCAATATTTTCTTCTTGTAAAGATAGAAGAAAGTAAAAAGAAAAAAATCAGTCGAAGCTGAGCTCAACGATACGCGCAACAGAGAACGAGATGGTGTATACAATATGTCAATAAATGTGACAGTAACAAAATTTTTAAAATGATAATAAGCAAACAAAAAGTAATAAAGACAATGTTATACAAAGCCACGACCCGACATTGGACACTTAATAAAGGGTATCCCGTTCCCCTGGATCAGTGACAGTGATGTAGTCGTAAAAAAAACAGAGGGTATACGCTAAAGTCATGAACGTCATTCCTAGGGTATACGCTATAGCTTTATTTGAGAAACAGAGGGTATACGGAGGTTCTTAAAAAAATCCAGAAGGTATACGGCGTATACCTGCGTATACCCACCACTACACCCCTGCTCAGTGATGGAGTAAAATAGAAAGGTCACATAGGAAGTTAAAGATGTTTTTAAGCTTTGGGAGTAAAGACGGCCGCGACAAAATACTAGCTAGCCAACATCAGGAAGAACAGGAGGACGGCGAATAGTAAAGAGAGGCAAGCACAACATCACCGCACACACATAGAAGTTAATAGGGATTTTAGCTGAAAAGTACAATTTACCGGAGAGCTAAAATCACTATTAGACACTTCTAACATGTGTGAAGTTTTTGCACAGTTTTATCAAACTAATTAAAGTATGTATAAACACTTGGATAAAATTTAGTTGCATATAATAAATGAGTATAAAATGTTATAGTAAAATTAATGTGAGTGGGCGTGGCGTCCCAGTCGCGTCTTTCCTTAATGTACCTTAAAATGTACGTAATACAAAACATTTTCACAAGTTTTTAATGAAAATAATTGAAGTTTTATCTACACAATCAATATTCAACACTTGTAGTTTACAATTTTAGCTACCATATACATTTTTTTCCCTCTTCGGTAATAATAATAATTTTTTTCTTAAATCACGCGGAGAGAACTGAGAAAAAAGACGACTTAAAAGAAAGGTCAAACAATCTGTTGTTTTTTAGTCATATGTTTGCTTTAATAAAATCATACATTAAAAACTATATTATCTTTCCCACAAAATAAATTATAGGGCTGAATTTATATACTTTTATCACTGACCCACAATCTGTAAGCAAATATATTTTTTGAAATGTTGTAACATTTCTAACACATCTATTAAAATACGTCACCTATTGAAATATGGTACACAAATTCAACGTATTTTGTAATGTATTTCGGATATATATACGTATATATAAATGAGGAATGTCACATATCTTACATATTTTTGAACGCACTAATCAAACATAATTTTCTACTTCTTCTTTTTTTTATTGTTTTCAATTTTTCTGAATAAGTTTTGTTTGTATGATTTATAAGACAATATCATTATATTTCATTATTACAAAATTTTGAGAATTAATCTTAATTTAGCGACTAAACTTGCTTTTAAGAAAATGCATAAAAACTGCACATGTACAATCTTCAGTGATTATCTATCATAATTCCGTATGTAATTCTAACCGAAGTATTCATCATATTCTTCTATTTAATCAGCATTAAACAGTTGTATTGGGAAATTTTTTTGCACGGGGTAGAACTGGGTGTTTTATTCATTATTTATTTTCTCTGTCACTATACTTAGGCAAGAAAATGAAATGTAATACCATCAGAATTCCGAAAACTGATGAAGTCAGTGCCTCTCAGCAGTACTATAGAATATAGGTACAGATTTCCAAAATTTTTAAGGAGCCAGTGGCTCCTAAACCCCAAACATCCAGTCGCCACTTTGGCTCCCAACCAAAATGTAGTGGCCACATTGTGAAACAAACTCATAAAACAATAGTGTTTATATGGAAAAAAACTTAACAAAAAAACTCAGTAATTCAAAATGAAAAATATTTTAATTAATAAATACACATGTACAACAAAACAGACTAATTACAACAAATGTGTACATTTAATTTAATCCTAAACGTCAAACAAATGTCAATTTTCGAAAATCAATTAAAACACATTTAGAAATGAAACTATGATTTTATACGTGAATGTGCAAATCATGACGTAAATATATACGCCTCCACCGAACGAACATAGGATAGAGTGTAAATAAGTCACGCCCCATAAATTACATCACAAATGGATGAAAAAAAAATTAGAATCCCCCCCTCCCCCTATGTATCAGAAATTAAACTTAACATGCTTTGGTTCCATTTTCTATAACTACCCAAATTAATAAATTAAAATAAGTTGCTAGGGTATTTTTTAGGAATAACTATTTATTTATATAAAGAAATTTATTTTTATCGTACACAAGTCTATAGAAGGAAAGCTGTAAAATGATAAATCAATTCTAAGAACAAAACAAAAAAGGTGTTAAAAACATACATACCCATAAAAGATATTTTTAATTATAAATGATTAATAATATTTTTAATATAAATAATTAATGATGATGTATAACAAATGTGATCATTTATCTTATTCTATCTTTGAGGTACAATTAATTTTTTCTTCTCTCATAATATGGAAAATGTTAACAGCATTTCATTTATAATACACACAAAATCACCTGCATCATATTTCTGATAGTTTATGAACACACACACGCTACATGTGTTTAAATTGGATAGTGCCCACAATTCAGATTTATAAGCTTACGAATACATAATTGTTAAGAATTGAAAAAGTGTTCGCTAAACAGAGGTATTTTCTGGAATGTCCATTATGGAGGTGTCATTGTATATGGATTTTAAACTGAAAAAATATTTTGAAATTTTTTTTTTAATCTGGTCAATCAGAAACCCGACCCAACCCGAATCCGAAACAATGAAAGTCAACAGACCCGAAACAAAAAAAGTAGAAGTCAACCCGACCCCGATCTGATGCAGGACTCTGCACTTTGGATCTAGATGGAATAAGGTAGTGATAATGGAAATTACAGAGAGGCTAAATTCCCGAAACTCGTGATAAAAATTATTTCTATGAAAATCTCGCACTTGCAGAAAACATTTACAGAGCCAGAATATACCTCGCGTTAAGTATTTTTTCGTACGAGTTTCTTTTTTTCTTTTTGTTCTTGTTTCTTCAGAGTTCGGAATCCTCTATCCTCGCGACTCCATGATCCCTTAAATAATCTCCATCGCATCGGGGACTGTCTCGTGAGTCGATCTACAGTAAAGGAGTATTTATTTTAACTCTGGATTTTGACGAACTTTCGAAGAAAATGCTTTTACATTAGCGCGCTCATGTGCCCAGCCTCGCAGCTGCTAAGCTTTGTAGTAAAGAGGACATGCGCAGAATTATATTCGAACATAATGTTCGACAAGAAAGCAATACATCACAGGGGCAGCGTTCACGACGGTAACTGAGATCGCAAAAATTCCCTGACTCTGTATCAAGGTCATACGGGTCATTCCATGTCAGTTCAGGCAGGCATGTAACCCACCATCACAGATTTTGATGAAATTGCGTGTGTTTGTTCCTTTTATTAAGATATGATTCCCAATATTTTTTTTTACTCCTTGGTCAAATAGTTTCTGAGAAAAAATTGTCAAAATTTTGAAAAACTGCCATCAGTTGGCATTCTTGACTGCTCGATTTTCAAATGTAGCATGATATAAATATGATCATATTTCAATATCTATTCCACAAATCATCTTCAAATAATTTATGCATAATATATAAGGTACGTATTTTATGAAAAAAATACTGTTACGCTTATATAACATTTTAAGTGTGTCTAAAAAAATGTTTAATCTTTGAAGTCGTGATTTTTTTATGAAAAATAATGCATTAACTAAAATAGCATTATTAACAAAAGGCGGTATTTTTATTAAATTTATTTTTTGTGGGGGACATACTTAAAGGTGTCCTTTACCTGATTCTGAAATAAAAGTAGTGGGATTTTGGGTGTTTTTAGTAGTATTTCATATTTAAAAATATTTTGAGGCGTATTTCAAATCAAATCAAGCAGAGTCATTCCATGTCAGTTCGCCTAAGACATTTAATTCACTGTCACAAATTTCAATGAAACTGGGTATGTTTATAGCTCATTTTAAGACAGGATCAAGGAAATTAAACGTGATTACAAGTCAAATATTTTTTAAGATAAAAAAAAATCTAAATTTTGAAATTTTTTTAAAAATGTTTTTAATGACAGATCTATATTCAAAGACTGCATAAAAAAAGTCATTTCAATATAAAATCACTAAATAAGTTTCAAATAATGTATATGTGACAAATAATGTAGGCAGATTATTATTTATTGTTGTTTGTCATGTTTAAATGCTAAGAGTGTGTTTAATCTTGTGAATTCTTAAAATCAAGAATTTTGTGAAAAATAATGTGTTAATCAAAAATTTATTATTAACCGAAGGCAGGCTATTATTACTTTTTTTAATTGTACGTAAAAATATCTTTTCAATAGTTATAAAATAAAAATAGTGAAAATATGAGCAATTTTAACAAAATTTTCATAAAATGTGAATGTTTAATGATAAATATTGAAGCTTTTCATGCTAAGATGTACTAAAATGACTACGATATCGTGTATTTCTACTCTTGCTTAAATATAATACATACAATAATAAAATAACAAATATTATTTACAGCAATAAAAATTAAATTAAATAGTACCAGTTCCTTTACCAACACTACATTGCTCAACAGCCGACTTAAAATCAACAGCCCACTCTTATTGAAAAATACTTTCAACTGTTCAAATAATAAATAAACTGCATTTAAAAATTTTAATATCAACTTATTATCTTAAGACGATAATAATAACTAAACAACATGATGAATTTATAAATCAGCTTTTAATTGAAAAGTCATGAAATGGTCCCTTTAAATATTGTTGTTCAACGAGTCAATCAAAACAAATTATAAAAAAAAAATAGTGAGCCTAATATGCTGACTGCAATGACACTTCTAACAAAACTAATTAATTCATTACCATCTGAAATCAAACCCGAAAGATCAAAAAGAAAAAAAAATCATCTGTAGTGTGAATGTGACATACTCAGTGGTTGTTGAGGTAGGAATGTCTTTGTGACATTTTCACCTGTACTCAATAAAATATAAACATGTAAGCTTTTTTCATTCATCCAAATTAAGTAAAACAATTATAAAATTTTGTTGTCATTACACCACATGTTAAATTTTTCGTTACATACTATTAGATAAGTTCTTTACTTTTAGACATTATTGACATAATATCATAAAATTTACTATATGTATTTTCTATAAGTGTATAAACAATATATATATGCTTTATTAAACATAAATGAATAATTTTTAAATAATTTGTTTGAGAACAGGTATATATATACACAAATATATATGTTGAAAATCCATCTTTCAGCAATATTGTGATGAAATAAATCAAATTACTGTAATTTCCGGTGTATAGCCCGCGGATCAAACAATCGTGTTTCGACCCAGAAATTTTTAAAAATAAAATGTAACTTTTTAGATCACAGTAAATATTGGTCTTCAAATACTGAATAAAATTTCTGGGTCCAAACTGAATTGTTTGATCTGCGGGCTATACACCCGAAATTACGGTACATATCATTAGAAACTGAATAAAGTTACAAAAGTGCAACTCATTAAGTTTTAAATATTTTTTTAGATATAGTTATTTGAAAGATATAAATATAATGGATTATGCATTTTTTGCATATATTTAAAGCACAATACGTCAAAATTTTCTTCAAAAGAGTGAAATTTGGTATATTTTTTAAATATTAGAAGCTCAATGCTAAATTTTCAATATTAACAGCCAAATATGAGTTTAAAGATTAGGACTGTCATTTTGAAAATTTCTATTGGGCGGTGAGGAGCTAGTGATTTTTCTCTTTTTTGGAAAGGGATAATTGCTCTTCGCCCTAGAAGTTTTACTAAAAAACAATATTGTATATTTTTTCCTTAAGAAACGAACATAAAAGATAATTTGAAAAATAAAATAAATGTATAAATAAAAATATTTCCAGGGATGATACATTGGATAGGTTTTACATTTGAAAATATTGATAATTTTAAATATGATTTAAATACTACTAAAACCAACCAAAATCCCACTATTTTTATTTCAGATCCAGTTATAATGTAGTATTATGTACAATTTAAAATTAAAAAATTAGTCATAGAAACTCCGCCTCTGATTGATAAAGTTTTTTTAATAATTTCATAATTTTTTGTAAAATATTTTTGATTTCAAAGATTATACAATTTTTTAGACACATTTAAATATTTTTTAACATTACAGCAATATTTTTTTCATAATCTACATACTTTATTTACCTTGCTTAAATTATTCGAAGAAGATTTCTTTATTAGTTATTGAAATATGATTTTATATATAAAATGAGGCCTTTGAAAATTGAACAATCATTAATGGCAACTCGTGGCATTTTTCCAAAATTTTGCTATTTTTTTCTCATATGTTCACTATTTTTATTTTATAACGATTTAAAAGATATTTTTACGTAATAATAATAAATTTTAATAATAATAATAAAATAATTTTAAAATTTAATAATAAATTTTTGATTAACACATTATTTTTGACAAAATTCTTGATTTTAAAAATTCATAAGATAAAAGACACTCTTAGTGTTTAAACATGATAAAAAACAAGAAATAATAATCAGCCTACATTATTTGTCACATATACATTATTTGAAACCTATTTAGTGATTTTATATTGAAATGACTTTTTTTTTTTTTTCCTTTTTTTTTTTAATGCAGTCTTTGAATATCGGAACTGTCATTAAAAAAATTTAAAACAATTTTTCAAAATTTTGATATTTTTTATCTTTAAAAATATTTTACTTAGGATCAAGAAATTAAAGGTGATTTCGTCTTAAAATAAGCTATAAACAAACCCAATTTCATTGAAATTTGTGACAGTGATTAAAGGGCTTAGGGGAACTGACATGGAATGACTCTGCTTGATTTGATATGAAATGCACCTCAAAATATTTTTAAATAGGAAATACTACAAAAACACCCAAAATCCCACTATTTTTATTTCAGAATCAGGTAAAGGACACCTTTAAGTATATCTCCCATAAAAAATAAATTTAATAAAAATACCGCCTTTTGTTGATAATGCTTTTTTTGTTAATGCATTATTTTTCATAAAAAATTCACGACTTCAAAGTTTAAATATTTTTTTAGACACACTTAAAATGTTATAAGCGTAACAATATGTTTTTCCATAAGCTGCGTACCCTAAATATTGTGCATAAATTATTTGAAGATGAATTTGTAGAGTAGATATTGAAATATGATTATATATATGACATGCTACATTTGAAAACTGAGCTATCAAGAATGCCAACTGACGGCAGTTTTTCAAAATTTTGACAATTTTTTTCTCAGAAACTATTTCACCAAGGAGCAAAAAAATTACTGGTGATCATATCTTAATAGTAAGAACAAACACACGCAGTTTCATTAAAATCTGTGATGGTGGGTTACATATTGATATTTTACTGCCTGATTTGACGTGGAATGCCCCATACTTGATCTCGGCCAGCGAAAAGAACAGGTGCTTTTCTGTTTGTAAAAGAAACAAAAAATCAAAATTCCGCGACGGGGATTGGAAACACTGGAAATTGATCTCTGGCGACTAAAACACTGAAAGTTAGTCGTTACAGCAAAAAAGTGTAGTCGCAACGTGGCGACTGGCGACCGTAAATCTGCACCTATACTATAGAATAGGAATTTTTTATATCTAGTACTTGTCTCTCTGTGTATATATCTTGATAATGGCTCAATTGTATTAACCTTTTCAGGGTAAAGCACTTCCATTGCTTCCATGTTGAAATGAATGAATGATTCTGAAATTTATGAACAAATTTATTTGGAAATAAGAAAAAAGCTGATTCACATACATAATAAACAGAAAAATTTACCTAAATTCTAGTGTCATTGTGGCACTTGGGAATTAAAATTAAGTGGTTTTTATAAACATAATGTCGCCTTGAAAGGGTTAACAAAGATTATACTATCTTCCTCTGATACGTTATCCTGTAGGAGTGTGAAAGATTCTTAAAAATAACTTTTGTTTATCAAGGTTAACTACAATTTGCTGTAAATGTCCCTATACTGCTTCTTTCACTATCACTACATCCTTTGTGAACGTTTCCTATTTTATAGAAGTCTGGATAGAAATATCAATAATAGTGTTCTGCATCTTCTAATACTAAGTAAGAGTGATCTATTTTTTCATTTGTCCTTACTTGTATTTTAAAAGGTTATTTTAAATTATTGTAAATTACTAATATTTTTTATCTTTATCATGTATTCAATTCATAAGATTATTTCAAAATTAATTTCAAAATCATTTATTAGTTTAGAAAATGC